>OY720185.1:9100332-9535332 GCA_963082885.1 Parascotia fuliginaria | reverse complement strand
CGTAGATCAGCTCACTGAGAAAATCCACAGAACGGGCCTAAAGGTCGTGAGACTGTGCGCCAAGTCCAGAGAAGCCATGGAATCATCCGTGTCATTCTTAGCGCTGCACGAACAAGCGAGAGCGCTGGGCTCCGCGGACAGCGAGCTGAGGAAGCTGACCCGACTGAAGGAGGAGGCGGGCGAGCTGTCGGCCGCGGACGAGCGCCGCTACCGCGCGCTGCGCAGGGCCGCCGAGCGCCGCCTGCTGGACGCCGCCGACGTCGTGTGCACCACGTGCGTGGGCGCCGGCGACCCGCGCGTGGCGCGCATGCGCTTCCAGTCCATCCTCATCGACGAGGGCATGCAGTCCACCGAGCCCGAGTGCATGGTGCCCGTCGTGCTCGGGGCGAGGCAACTCATTCTCGTCGGCGATCACTGTCAGCTCGGGCCGGTAGTTATGTGCAAGAAGGCCGCGAAAGCCGGCCTCAGCCAAAGTCTGTTCGAGCGTCTCGTCGTACTCGGTATCCGTCCGTTCCGTCTCGAAGTACAATACCGAATGCACCCGGAATTATCGCGTTTTCCGTCGGATTTCTTCTACGAAGGATCTCTTCAGAACGGAGTCAGCGCCGAGGAGCGCCGGTTACACAAGATCGACTTCCCGTGGCCGAGACCCGATCGGCCGATGTTTTTTTATGTGACGCAGGGTCAAGAAGAGATCGCGGGATCTGGTACGTCTTACTTGAATAGAACCGAAGCCGCGAACGTGGAAAAACTCACTACACGATTCCTAAAAGCCGGCGTGCGCCCCGAACAGATCGGTATCATTACTCCGTACGAGGGTCAGAGGTCTTACCTCGTGCAACACATGCAATATCAAGGTAGTCTTCATGCCAAACTGTACCAGGAGATTGAAGTCGCCAGCGTCGACGCCTTCCAAGGAAGAGAAAAGGACATCATCATCATGTCGTGCGTCAGATCCAACGAGCACCAGGGAATCGGCTTCCTGAGCGACCCGCGACGTCTCAACGTGGCACTGACGCGCGCCAAGTACGGCCTCATAGTGGTCGGCAACCCGAAGGTGCTGAGCAAACAGCCGCTGTGGAACCACCTGCTCGCCTTTTACAAGGAGCGGCGCGTACTCACCGAAGGGCCTCTCTCTAACCTCAAAGAGTCGGCCATTCAGTTCGCCAAGCCGAAAAAGTTAGTGAACGCGCAGAACCCGGGCTCGCACTTCATGTCGACGTCGATGTTCGACGCGCGCGAGGCTATGGTCCCAGGCTCAGTGTACGACCGCGCGCGGCCCCTGCGCGACCCGCTGGCCTACGTGGGCCCCGAGCGCGCCGCCCTCCTGCACGCGCCGGTGCCGGCCGCCGCCTTCGCGGCGCACCGCGGGCCCGCGCGGCCGCCCGGCGCGCTCGCCGGCCCGCGCGCCGCGCGCCGCCGCCCGCCGCGCCTGTCGCAGGAGCCGCTGTCGCAGCAGCCGCAGCCGCTGTCGCTGTCGCAGGGCGCGTCGCAGCCCGACTTTAGCCAGGAGTCGGCGGCGCCGGACTGCCCGTCGCAGCCGGACGGGCTGCTGTCGCAGGACTCGACGTACCAGGGCGGGTTCCGCGCGCGCTGCAGCCAGTACTGAGGTGGCGGGGCGCACCGACCTCACCTGCGGGTGCCACACACGGTACTGACGAGACTCGCCGACGCGCACCGCACGCCTGACCGTCGACGATCTAAATTCGGGTGTAGAGAGAGACGGAAGAGTTCCCGGGGCGGCCCCGACCGCGACTTTGTTAGTCTTCGCCCATCGACCGTAATGCAGAGTGATTCGCTCTCGAAACTTAGAAATTGTGTCACGCGCGGAGCGAACGTACGCGACGGACACTCGCGTATAGTTAAAATGTAACCGTTCCATTACAGGGATAGATTTTTATAGGATGTTGAAACGACAAAATTCTAAAGTTTACCACGAGAATAAAAAAATCGATACAAGCTCTATCAAAAATTGGATCGTTAATGTATAATCGTACTACCGTTAGATACTTGTGCACCGACTCGATGTTACTACAACTTGCTACTATGCTCTACTACACTATAAATGTTACTAAGAAAAATCTTAAGAGACGAGTAGACACCATTGGAAAAATAAAATAGAAAACTATGATGGCTAAGGGACAAATTCATTATCACAAGTATTTAGTACATCAAGTCATGACGGAACCACTCACGCTTATAACTTGTACCAACTGCGACGAGAAATACGAAAATGAAGAAACTACAACGTCATTGCAGTATTCCACTTTTGTTGAGAGCCACAAATATATTTGCTGTAAAATAAAATGCATATTGGAAGGTAAACTTGTTTGCTCGTTTCTAGGTGTATCGTATCGCAAAGTACCAAATAATGGAGACGCGAATGAGAGTGTCAAGGAAAATTTTCGCCACCAGTTGGCGCCACTTCAACTGTCACATTGGGCCAATCAGGGGTTAACTTTCAAAAAGGCTTGACAGCTAGACCTGACGCATCGGTGCTGTCCCCTCGTGGGCGCCATTTTAGAAAACCCTCTCAGCAATTTTCTTATGTGCACGTGAATTATCCATTTTGTAAATTAAATATTAAAATATCCGAAATGAGCACTAAAAATATTTGTTTTGATAGCACTGTCAAAATGGAAGACCTTTTACCAAAGTGGCGCCAACTGGTAGCGAAAATTTTCCTAAATACCCTCATAACACGACCTTTATTCGCATCTAAAAATAAACTTCATCTTTCAAAAGCGTCAAAAACGATAGACATGTCCACCAAAGGGAAGAAGAGATGTACCTTGAACAGCCAATAGGATTACGCTAATGTATTATGTCATGTAATAATGACAAAACAACAGCATGCTATTATTGGCTGTTTTAAACAAATATCTTCGTGAACTGTGGTGGATACAAGCCTATGCTGCAAACAGTTCAATGGTTTAATTTCGCCATGGGGGATTTCACAATAGATATACATTACTTCATTAATATCATTGACAAAGAAAAACAGTCAAATCTATGTTAGACAAACAATATTTAGTAAAGCTGAACTCTATTGTTTTTCCTTCTCATACAATACCTATGCTCTATGAGGCATCAAAAACATGTACAAATTTTATATTTATATTTATACACTATTTCCAATGTCATATAACCATTATGAAGTTGTTCATTTAAATATATTTTTAGACTGTTTTACAAAAATTATGTTATCATACCGAAATTAACATTATTACTTTTAATATTCATGTACTTGAGACTAAAATAAAGGGTGTCATTGGTAATTCATCAATAAATTTGATTTTTTTAAATCAACCAAGGATGTGCTTCCTTATTTATTCCAAAATCGAAATTAAACCTTCGTAATTCTAAATTATCTTCTAAGTGATCATTGTGGTATGGTTTCTTTAAGGGTAATATAATTTGTTAATAGCTGTTATATTTATTATGTATATGTTTAAAGATTGACTGTCTTAGATGGTTCACTTTGTTTTCGACTGTGAAGGAAAATCAATAAAGAATATCAATTTATAATGCTGATTTATTTATTATATTTCTTACAAAACAATATAAACAGCTTGCCAGTTGAGATAAGGTATCTCCTTAAAACTATAAACATTTAATAGCAAAATCCAATATCCATATAATCTTCCCTGAACAGAGATTCTAGTCCATACATACATTTATTTGCTTATAACACTATGTACGAGGCAATCAAAAACAAATCAATTCCATAACAATTATATTGGCACTACATTTAAAGTTTCGTAGACAGATCAAGATTGGCCAATCTATGAAATTACAACTTCGAGTATCCCAAATAGTTTTGAAGCGTTTCTCACATCTGCCCTACTTAGGAAGACTAGCCCTACTAGTTTGCAAAAACTTTAGTATAGATTCAATCTATTCTTTTGTAGCACGTGTCTTCTAGCGTTGCTGCATGCACTATACAATCTAGTTATTTTTGTGCGTCAAATTATGACTGGTTCAGAGTATCAAAATTTAAAAAATATTTTTTGAAAATTAACATACTAAAAATAGGACCAAGGATACTCAGAATATTATGTGAAAGAAAATACAAAACGGACAGGTACGCCGCGGTTATCATTTATCAATAACCCATAAATATTTGTGCGAAATTAACATTACTCCATTAACATAATAAACATATTTCTTAATTACCAACAATAAAATATTTGAGGTTTCTGACAGCATATAACATTAGTATAAATAATATCTTTCAATCACTCTTCAAATAATATCTCGTTTAATACTTTTTAATCGTACGCATAAAGAACATAGGGTAGTTTAGGGGTTTACTTCATAGAGTGGCATCGACTACTTTTGGTTTCTTATTGACATACAAAGGAAATTTATATTTGCCCGAAGCATGACCAGTGTTCTCGTTTAATGATTTCAGAATAAAAAAAACCTACGATGATTGCAAATTATTCAGGTTGTGTTCAACTTATTCTGTTCAGTTGCCGAAGTGTAGTCTAGAAAAAGAAATCATAGTAATATGATTTTACACCACAACAAAAAAAAAATATTATGTTTTTAGTTGCGGATTTACCAGCAGGCTGAGTGCTACTAGAGCTGGAGCCTAGGGCCGCAGATTTCAGGAGACTGCAAAATGGGCCCAAATTTTTTTTTTTGTTTTCTGGAAATGATTCGGAGAAATTGAGCTTCGACAATTTTATAAACCTACAGCCAGTTCGCTAAAAAAATTACTAAAAACTTTGTAAAATATACTTTTGTACTTATGAATTTTAAAAATATTCTAGTGTTTAAATATTACAATTTAAATTCCGTAATTTTTTACCTTTATTTACTTCTAGAAATTTAAATAGCATAAAAATGTGTAAATCCGCCTTTGAATTTTTTTCATTGTATTACGCCACTTTCTCTGAATAATTATTGACCAGGGTTCTTTATCATTAATTAGTACCGTTCTTAATATATATGTTAATATCACAACTTATTACTAGTGTATATTTCGCCAAAAGGCCCAGTAAATAATTCAAACTTATAAAATGTATACAATATCAAATATATTCGATGAATATACAGTCGAAATCTGTTAATTAAAAATAAATAATATTACGAGTATAATAGTAAAGTAGAAGTAGGTCAGATTAAGCAGTAAGTATTACACTAGTAAATAGTCAGGCCATCTATAATATTTGAAATCAGTCAACATTTTTACTTAAATAGTCGACAATTCATTTTGGAAAAGAGTAAACATTGTTTAGTTCACTTTTTTTAGTTTAATATAAATATAATATTTGTATAATTATGTGAAATAAAAACATGCTTTATCATCATCATATCAGCCAAAAGACTTCCACTGCTGGAAATAGGCCTCTCCCAATTTTTGTCACCGTGGCCGGTCGTTCGCCGCCCTCATCCATCGGTTGCCCGTCACCCTTATAAGGTCGTCAGTCCACCTTGTGAGGGGTCTGCCCACGCTGCGTCTTCCGGTTCGTGGTCGCCACTCTAGAACCTTTCTGCCCCAACGGCTGTTAGTTCTGCGAGCTGTGTCCTGCCCATTGCCACTTCAGAGAAGCAACTCTGCGAGTTACGTCAGTTAATTTGGTTCGCCTGCGGATTTCTTTGTTTCTGACGCATAACATAGCCCGCTCCATCGCCCTATGAGCTAGATCCATAGTCAGCGACCACGTCTCTGCTCCGTATGTCGTCACTGGCAACACACACTGGTCAAAGACCTTGCTTTTGAGACACTGCGGTAGTGGACGAGAAGATATGTTTTAGCTTCCCGAACGCTGCCCAGCCGAGTTGGATTCGACGAGTGACCTCTTTCTCGAAATTGGACTTACCTAATCGGACTGTTTGTCCCAGGTATATGTACTCGTCAACAAATTCGAGCATCGAGCCTCCGACCGTAATAGGAGTGGGTGTAACATGGACATTGGTCATGACTTTAGTCTTGTCCATGTTAATTTTTAGGTCACTTGTCGAGAGACTACTGAGGTCATCGAGCATTGCACTGAGGTCCTCCACGGTATCAGCCATGACCGAAGATGATGATGAAGAGTACTCTTTTATGTTAGTTGCAAGAACCTTCTTTTTAATTGTATTACCGATTTCGAAAAGTTTTAACTGATTTCGACAGTATTTTCCTATATATATCTATTACTATTGGGCGGCTTGCTCTACAACGCATGTCAATTATTATAATCGTACAAAAGAGCTTTATCACATCACAATAAGCACGTAATTTAAGCTATTGACATTAAATGCAGATTCTTTCCGCTGAACTCCATCACCCACTTTTGGTCTTGTTTTAAAAGCGTTAGATGTAGGTGAGACTTCCGTATTGGCATCACATTACAAATATGTAATAATATATTCCCTTCAGATGAGCAGATTGATGTTTTGTCTACTTCAATCATAATATTAAATTTATACTCTGTTTTAGATATATGCAAAATACACAAAAGCTTTGCAACCTGACCTATTTACGCAAGCAAGGCTGCCTGTCCATAGAAGTAGACCAAGGCGAGGTTTCGGAGCAAAGAAACGGAGAAATTTTAACCAATGCATTCACACATAACGTCCGTATTTACCAGATCAGTTGTAACGGATACGTTAGCTCCTGGAGATAATGTTACAACGCATTTACAGGATCGTTTTTAATAGATTATAACCGCTTTTGTTTTTGTTGGATTGAAATTTTGATCTTGATTTGATTGATCTGGAATACAGTCAGACATAACGTGTGTAAGCTTGCTCGTAAAGACTACATACGCCGATTTAAACGATCGTCGAATAAAAACGCATACGATATGTAAAAACGAGCCCGTAAAACAGACTGGTTGTGTTAATGCGCTCTAAGATTGTATAAAAAAAGCTCCGCTCCGCTCCAGTGGATAGGTCCTTTTGGCCCGCTCCGCTTCTATGGACAAGCAGGCCAATATATAAAATAAGCTCCAGCCAATAGTAAAAGTTACTGAGGTAGTGGCGGCGGTTGAACGGCTCCGTACGTAGGGTAGTACGGCGCGAAGTTATTTGGTCCTCTTATCATTACGTGATTAGATTCTCCCCTCTCTTGAATAGTGCGCGCGGAATACGAAGATTCTTTGTAAACTGGTTCAGCTATAAATAAATAAACATGTAAACATCGCAATTGTATAGAATTTAGTAAAATAACTTGTACAGTTATACCAATTATGACAAATATTGAGTTTTTTTTTTAATTTTATTATTTAGGTACACAAAACTGTGTAAAATATTTTTATTGAACTTTCATTTTTTATTAAAAAACGTGGATTCGATAAGATTCTTATTTTCTAAATTGTATAAAATAGTACCTATTATATAATTATATAAAATAGTGATCGTCTTAATTTTCTTATTTGCGATATTATGTATACTGTATATATTTCTATTCTATTTTATTTATGTATGTTATGTAAGTAGGTATATTATTATGTATTACTATATTTATTATGTAAGTAAGTAGGTATATTATTTGTGTAACTATATCTTTCTTCAACACTAAGAATCGGTACTGAATGCACCTACCAAATTTTGTCCCTGCATTGACTGGTAGAGAATGCCTTTGGCATTAAGTCCGCCTTTGTGCATCAATGTGAGTTGTGCATAAGTTTATAAATAAATAAATAGATCACAAATACTGCTTTACTGTGTAGAATCGAGTTGTTATGACTCATCGTAATGAGTGTGGTTGGTTCATAAGCCAATTAAATACCGACATGCAAAATTTATATTTGTCAAAAGACATTAGTTACTTACAATCTATTTATATTATTATTACATTTGAGTAATAATTTGCCGTCAAACATTACAACCTCGGGGTTGAGTGCACAGTTAAAAAATAAAAAGACTTACTTAAAGTAGGGTATAATGTTTGGAAAGGAGGTTGAGCAGGCGGCGCGCCCGGCATCACCCAGCCTCCCGGAGCGCTGGGATCACCCTGAGCAGATGGCGCCTAAAAGTCATACATTTCTTAAGTAATAATAATAACATCCCAACAACTACACAACGGTATCTAGACTCAAAGTAAGAATATATTAATAGCGTGTGATATGGGTTCTCAGTAATAGAATTGTCAGGACTAAAAACAAGCTGCCAAAAAAAGTTATCTCAGCTCAAAACGTCATGCTATTGAATATTTGACTGGATAAATATAAGCAGAGCTGGCCGCAATATAATGAAACTTGAGAAGAATCAGGCAGGATCCATGCACTATTAGTTGTATCATCTTCCTGCCTGTTAATAAATTAATAATAACATTACTTACGGTAGGTTGAGCTGGTTGGCCCGGCCCGACAGGCAACACGGCGGGCTGACTAGGAGAGTACTGCCCACCCCCCGGACTAGAGGGCGCAGACGGTAATGCTTGACCAGTCATACCAACCAACGGTATAGTACCAATCGCTATATACTTCTTACCACTCAATCCCATGTGCATGCCCGATACTTTACATTCAACCTGTAATGTACAAACATTGCCTTTGAAATGTGCCCTCCGGACTGTGATATAGCTAGAGTTCTATTATAAAGGTGATAACTAAATTATTTTTGAGTCATATTTTAAATTAAATTCTATTGTGTAAAATTTAGCACTTTTAATGTAAAAACGTCATAAGATGAAGTTAATTTCAATTAAGTATATTATATAAAGCAGCAGTTCTGAATCAAAAAGTAAAAGTCGGGTAGGTACGAAACGTTAATAATAACAACATTAAGCTCCATATTTAATTTGTTTTGATTAATTAGTGATGACTGGTGAAATGTGATATGGCATACATTTAATATTTAATCTAGAATTACCTTATTGTTCAATGTGACCAGGAGGTGCATTTACCATTTTAATTAAAATACGTAGTCAAATTACCATACTAGATGAAACTAAATAATGAAATCCTCTCTTTTCTTTCTTTAATCTTAGTAATTACATTAATTTGTAATAATAATTACTTTGTAACATGATTCTTTGGTTGCGTTGAGTGTTTAAATTGTAACTCATACAAAAAACTGTAATTATCTAGCGATTGAAAAGAGTAGCGTGAGATTCTTGCCAGGTCTTCTCACAGCTCTACCTCGTCAGCGAACTGGCTGTAGGTCAATTGACTGACTTCATGTAATGTTGACTTTTCTTATGCATTATACTTTAAGATCAAAATGAAATAAATGCTTTGAGTTTGGAGTTTGAGTTTAAGATCGCTATATTAATTAAATAATAGTTGAAATCAACTAGCTAGTCTAGTTGTTAATAAAATAAATTTCGGTTTACACAATTATATAAAAACAAGGTTAGAGTAGATTACATCACGATATGACATCATTTTACTAAATAAGTATATTGACATCAATAAAACTGTGACTGTATTACATAATATGTAATTATATTTGACTATGAAATTTAAAAATCATTAATTTGTAAGAGATTTATGACAAAAGTGTTAAAGAGAAGAGGAAGGTATCGATACCCTAAGAATATCTACGTCATTCACGGCGTATTCTACCTGTTAATGACCAACACATATCATATTCATATTCATATCGTATTGGGTTTTTATCTGTAATGATATTGTAAATATTTTTTTAATAAATAAATAAATAATAAATAACACATTCTAGTTTAAGTAAAAATTTCACAAGATATACGTATTTATCTGATCTATGAATATTTGTATTGGTAGTTTATCATATTGTCATATAAATATGAAGTAGGTACGGCTAATGCAATATACCAGCCAAAATGCGCATAACGAATTTGATGTTAGCACAGTATGGTGATGTAGCATCAGCATCACTATTACGTCTTGTAGTCAATATCATTTAACAAGCAAAATATATTATTAAAAAAGAAAACGCCCGCCTAACGGGACAATCCCACCCACATGCCCATCACTGTGACTCCTGTAAGCCAGGATTAACAGTGATATCCAAGAAAAAACACCGAGCTTTGACACTCGGGAGTCCCGGGGACTGCTAAACCTACTGTCTTGGACCCCGCAACGAATTTAATCAGAAGTAAAAGGAGGAGTTGGAAATAAAATGTCCACTTCCCTCCATTGCAAAGCGGGAGACAAATTTAATCTGTATAGGATTATGACCTATTAAAAGAGAGCACCACGGACAAGTAATATTAAGGGACCTATTTGAGCTATATCTGATTCCAGTAATATGTATGGCAGAAACGCTTAAACGCACGGAAATTCACCCTAGATGACACAAGATCCTCAAAATAAACTGGTCCTGATGTAACTTGTAAACTATTTAACATTATTTCGCGGTCTTTACGCCAAAGACTACACTCCCAAAGATGAAATGTGATGAGCAGACTGTTCTTGATTGGAACACTAACAACTCGGCGAATCAACTAACTTAAACGAAAATAGTTTGCCCTTAAAGTTACCATGACCCGTAAGAAATTGGGCGACACAGTGATCTACCTCTATCCATGTTCCTTCCAACCGCTTTACAACTGATGGAAAAAACTGGTACAGGTGGCGCCCCTTAGTTGAAGTATCCCAGCACTGCTGCCATTCGCCTTATAAGACTCCTATAAACTTCATTTTCTTCTTTAAATAATCTAATGATTTTCTGGCGATCGCGCGATTGTAAGAAGTCACTATTCATACCTTCGTGAGTTGTATAATACATAGCCGCTCGTCTCTGAACCTCAATCAACCGGAAGAACACCTGCCCGTACTGGCAAAGCCTCAGTGCTAACTGTCCTATATGCCTTACACAGAAATATTAACGCAAGACGTTGACTTTGAAGCAATTTGCGCCTTACAGCACCTATAGTTGCCCTATCAGCCCATACAGGCGCCCCATAACACATACTTCCTAAATAAGTAGCACTATAAATCGTTTTAAGAGTATTAAAAGAAAGACCCCATGTTGTTGTTGATATTCTAGTTAAAGCGTAAAAACTATTTTTAGATTTTTCCCCAATTGTAGTGATGTGATTAACAAATGAAAAGTTTATTTCTAATATGAATCCTAAGTAACAAACTGAATCCCTACTTTTAATGCTAATATTATTAAATTTTATTCGAGGTGGTGTTTTCAGATTTCCTTTTAAAAGAAGCTGAAAAGTTTTGTGAGGAGCGAACAATAATCGGTTACGTTTTCCCCAGTCAGAGACTAGACGTAAACATTTATTCGCTAAATCCTCTAATCCAGCCCTGGTATTAGATTGTATAAGTAACAGACCATCGTCAGCATATCCAGTTAATGTACAGCCAGTTGGTAATGGCAATGAAAGGAAATCATCAAACCCTAAGTTCCAAAGATACGGCCCTAGCACTGATCCCTGAGGACATCCCATAGTCAGTGGCTTCGACACAGCATGGTGACCAAGTTTTAGCTTAGCTGTGCCATGCATAAAATATGTATAAATAAGCGAATATATGTTACTAAAACAACCTCGTGATTTTAATTTCATAAGTAATATTGGCCACCATGCGTTATCGAAGGCACCAGAAATATCTAAGAAAATACCTATCACGTATTGACAAACAGATTTAGTAACAGTTTCCCTAACAGATATAACTGCATCGACTGTTGATCTACCTATTGTAAAGCCAAATTGGTTATCACTAAATTTTACCCCTCCCGGTATAAGCCTAGGAACTACGAGACGTTCTAACAATTTTCCTAATGATGGTAGTAACGTAATTGGTCTATATGACTTAGGGTCGTCTGGTGGCTTGTTGCCACTCTTTGGTATTATTCTAATATACCCACTACGCCAAATACTAGGAAATACACCCTCCCCAATACACCGCCTAAACACACACAGAATTGCATCCCCAGAGATCCTACACGCCTCCTTAATCATTTTATTTGAAATCTTATCATCACCTGAAGCTTTGTTAAGTGGCAGAGATCTAACAATATTAATAAACTCGTCAGTTAATGGTAGGTCTGACATAGGCGACACAGGCGGTACAGCAGCCCATTGTCTGATCTCTTGGTGATACTCAGTGTCGTCCTCCGGCCGATCGTCAGGTATAAGAGTATGCAAAAGATATTTAGTTGTTTCATCTATACCTATAGAATGAGCATTATTGATTTTTATGTTTCCTATGTAAGCAAGTTCAATAGATCTATTAGCTTTGAATTCATGATATATAGGTGACCATGGACCCTCCCTATCAAGCCTATCAACTATTTTACGCAACAAGTTACCTTTAGACTTTTCAACAGCAGCTCTGTAACGTGACCTGGCAACCCTAAGAGCAATAAGCGCGTTGTTATAAGTATCGCCCGATATGTTAAGTTTCTTAATGGTATTATAATAATAATAATAATATTAATGGATTAGGCGGGGTATCTTCCAGGGTGACAGTCTGAGTCCCTTGTGGTTTTGCCTAGCACTGAACCCTCTTAGCTCAATACTGGAGAGTTCAGGGTTAGGTTATAGGCTGCGTAGAGGTGGTCAGATAATATCCCACCTGCTATATATGGATGATCTTAAGTTATTTGCGCCAACTGAACCCCAGCTGAAAGAGTTACTGAAGTTAACTGAAGACTTTAGTAAATCTATCAACATGGCTTTCGGAGTGGACAAGTGTGCAATCATGCATGTAAAGCGAGGCAGGGTAGTAGAATCTGATGGAATTCAACTATCTGATTCTACTCATCTTAGATCACTTCTAATCGCTGACGCCTATAAATACTTGGGTATGTCGCAGTCATTGGGCATTAAAGAGACAGATATGAAACAATCATTACAGGAGCGCTTTTTCAGCCGCCTTAAAAAAGTATTAAAAAGTCACTTGTCAGGCGGCAACAAGGTGCGCGCCTGTAATGGTTGGGTCATGCCTCTTCTTGTGTACTCCTTCGGCATACTCAAGTGGACACAGACCGAATTGGATGCCCTGGATAGGCGAGTCCGCACATTGTTAACCGTATTTCGTATGCACCATCCGCGTTCATCCGTCATGAGGTTGTATATCCCGCGAAAATGTGGAGGCCGTGGATTTCTAAACGCCAAAACCCTCCACAATCGTGAGATATGCAACCTTAGAGACTATTTTCTCAAGATGAGCGAGGGTGTGCATCGTGATATGGTTGCAGTGGATAGTGGACTTACTCCGCTAGCCCTGGCTAAGGAGAGCTGGCGTAGGCCTGTGGTACTCACTATAGACGACCGTAGAATGATATGGCAGAGCAAGGAGCTTCACGGACGGTTCTATCGGGCCTTACATGGGCCTGATATAGACCATGCTGCCTCCGTTGCCTGGCTACGCTTCGGCGATCTGTTTGGAGAAACCGAAGGGTTTGTTTGTGCAATTGCTGACGAAGTTATCATGACGAACAACTACCGGAAATATATCTTGAGGGATGGCACTACTGACATATGTCGGGCATGTCATCGCCCTGGTGAATCCCTCAGGCATATTGTTTCTGGCTGTTCGCGTCTTGCTAACGGAGAGTACTTGCACAGACATAACCAAGTAGCCAGGATCATCCACCAGCAAATTGCTCTGCGATACAATCTTTTGGATGTCGAGGTGCCGTACTACAGGTACGACCCAGAGCCAGTTCTCGAGAATGGTCGCGCGACATTTTACTGGGATCGCTCCATCATCACAGACAGGACTATTATAGCTAACAAGCCTGACATTGTGGTGGTGGATCGATCTGAACGCCTTGTTGCCTAGTTGATATTACCGTCCCTCATGACGAGAATCTCATGAAGGCTGAGAAAGACAAGCAAATAAAATATCTTGATTTAGCCCATGAGATTGTTGACATGGTGGGATGTGGATTCTGCTGTCATTGTGCCGATAGTCATTACTGTAAATGGTTTAATAGCAAAGAGCCTCGACCAACACCTAAAGAGGCTCGCATTAGGTGGATGGGTCAAGGGCCAGATCCAGAAGGCAGTGCTTCTCGACACGGCACGTATTGTTAGGAGGTTCCTCTCTCTGGAACCCTAACCGCCGGTAGCTTGGACTCTAGTCTCGTTGCCGGTGGTAATCTATTTTTTATATTTTTAAATGTGTATTTTTTGTTTTATATAAATATATACCTGTTTAAAAATGTAATTAATAAGAAAAAAATATAAATAAAGAGAATAATAATAATAATATTTATTTCAGGCATCCCACATATTTGTTAGTAACAATGTATTAACCTTTCTACGCGCCCTACGGTAACAACATCTACGAAGTTCAGCTAAATAATCATTCCACCAATCACATCTACGAGTGCTTGTGACAGATTTTCGGCCAAAAGCAACATCAGCGCAATAGGTAAAAGTATCTGATAAGATCTCAGCACTTTCTTGTGCAGACAGCTCGTTACGAGTGAAGTCTTTAGCATGCATACCAAAAAGAGTACCAAAAAGCTCCCAGTTTCCCCCTCTAGTTTTATATCTAAAGCTATCAGCATTACCTTGAGGATCCCGCGCCACTCTAGTAGTGAATTCATACACGATTAAACGATGATCACTACACGACGCGTCCGGCAGAACGCGCCACCTATCAATACGAACGCCTCCACAAGAAAGTGTGACGTCAATAGAAGATTCGCCCATTGGGCTCCAGAAAGTAGGTGGAGCATCAGGGGTATTGTGTATGAATAGATTCATTTCTGCAATGAAATCTTCGACAGCACTGCGTCGATTCCTATCAGTTGCCCTATATTTGCCATACCATAGCGTAGATGACGCATTGACGTCGGCGCCAATGATAATTTTGTGGCCTGCAAGTGACCGCAAAACGTGGCGAAGATGATGTAGGTGAGGAGCGACAGGATGGGAGTATTGGAAGTAGCAGCTCACGACATAAACCCTGCAGGACGAGGATGTAACCTCCGCAACTGCACAGCGTGGCGTCATAAGATTAGACAATGACGTTACAGTAAAATTAGAACTCGATACGTATATCCCAGCTCGTGATCTGCCATTTAGCTGCACAATTTTCCTACGCAAATGAAAAAGTTGATATTGCTCCTGTACTAAAACAATGTCCAGCTTATGTTCCAAAACTAATCGATCTAACTCTGATGTTGCCACCCTATCGTTATGTAGATTCAACTGTCCTATAACAAGATTTGGCATTTCTAACTATTAGTTGTGAGTGTTGTGACTAACTGGTTTATTAGTAAGTAGTGCTTAAAATAAGTTGTTCTAGCTTAAGCTTATAAGTAAGACACTGTTGAGAGCCGCAACGATGATCGCTAGGTTTTTTAAATCTCTTACAGGCTATGCAACTAAATTTAAAATCTGGGGTGTTCTTGTTGGGACAAGCTCGAGTATCATGTTCCCCAGCACAATTTGCACAAGCAGGTGTTTCGCTTGTACAAAATTTAGATATATGGCCAAACTGTTGGCATTTCAAACAACGCACTATGTCAACGTCATCAATAAACCTACAAGTTGCCCAATCTATAAAAAGCTTATCTTTAGTAGTGGCCAGATGGTTCCTAACCGCAGGTTCTACTTCTAAGCCTATCCATTTACGACCATTATCTAATTTACGCCTACGAGTGATTCTAGTGCTCTTAACAAAATCCTCTTCCATAAGTGCCATTTTGTCTTTGATGTTTTGACGATATAAGGCAGTTATAAATGCCGAGTCCTCCATAGTAATTGGGACATCTTTAACAAGTATACGAGGCCTACGTCCTTTCGGTTTCTCCAAACGTAACCCTACAGATTTAATAGCATCTACGGACTGCAGTTTCTGTAGCTGCTTTTCATTAGCGACACGTAACACGACACCTGACTTTGCGGTCTTCTTAACGCCGACAATTTGAAAACCGTCGTCACTAGGTTTAATCGCTTTCATGAGCGCTTGTTTGGTTGCTGAAGATGACGCAAAGTCAGCTGATCGCTCTGTGGTCGGATAGGCGACAACACACGGCAGAGGTGGTCGTGACTGAACCGTGGCTGCCGACTTAGGTGGTACACGCAGTTTTAACTTGTCCGCATACGTTTGTTTATGCTCGAGGTTCGGTTTCGATAATGTTTGTTGAGTGTTTTTTACATTATCTAATTCACGCTCGATATTTGCTAACTTAGTTTCATTACATGACGACTTTATCGCTAACAAAGAAACTATACCAGTAATGCGCTGAGTGAAATCCATTATTGCCGTTTTATTTGCTACATTCATACGAGATCCCTGATTGTTAACTAATTCATTAATTTTCGCCAAATAATCAGTCGCCTGAGCTACTAACGAACAATAGTCCCTATCTGAACTGCTATCGCTTAGGTTTAAAATTGAGCTATCCTTGCCTAAGTTCATTGTTTGCACTCGCTTGGCTCCTTCTAAGGGAGAAACAAATGTAGGTGAAATGTCACTGAACAAGCGTTTCGCCGTAGGTGTTACAAAGTCCCTCCCCCACTGTCAGGGGGCTCGCCCATGTATTTTGACATATTTGTTTAATAAAACTAACTAACCTATGAACGACCTGTTACTAATAATTACGCAAAATATATAAAAACTACAACAAAAACAGACTAAAATAGAAACAAAGTCGAAACGATACCTACCTACTTTCGAAAGAAAAATATGCAGTAATCCCGTTGAAATAAAAACTATTAATACAATTTATAAGTTCAAATAACAAACCTATCAGCGTCCTATACTACTACAAACGCAAAATATATAAACTATACGAAAACAAAGCAAATATAAATTTAATGTTTGAATGTTACCTATCTACCCACTTTGTGATAAAATAACAAAGAATGACTTACCGATTTTCGTTGAATTTAAAACTATAATACACTGGACTGCCACGCAGAGGTCGCGGGTTCGATTCCCGCTCAGTGCAAATATTTGTGTGCATGAACATGTCTATTTGCATTGGTCTGGGTGTTTCTATGTATAATATGTATGTATTTACAAAAAAAAAAGTATATAAGTATGTATATCCGCATTCTAGAACCCATAACACAAGCATATAATATGCTTACTTTGGGTCTAGATGGCGTTGTGTGTAGTTGTTGAAATATTATATTATTATATTATATTATATATATACTTATATGTAGTTAAAAACTTACGAAAATACACCTAAACACTTAATTAATCACCCAAAACAGTACACGAGCCGGGAAAACGTATTTTAACCGGGTCTTAATATTTTTAAATCTCAGTAAAAAACGTCCCACTGCTCAAGCACGGAAGCGTGGAGGGGAAGTGATGTGGGTTGCCATATTATATGTCACTCTCACAATTAATACAAATCTGACGCCACCTCATTATGTTAAAATCCGTTAAGCCATTTAGGCTGTAGAGCGTGCCAAAGAAATAGACATTCATACATAGGTACATACGCTCGAAAAACATTTCCCTTCTTGACTTCGACAATCGGGCAAAAAGTGATAACCCATCCGTTGTCTGATCGCGACAAGTGTGTGACCTGACAGATCTATCAATCCTCGCGCCTTTCACTTACATTACATAACAATAAAAACCATACATCAACTGACAAAAGTATTGTGTAATTTTCTTGACAATGTACTTATCTATACATATAATAAAATTAGAGTGTCTGTTTGTAATCTTGAAATAATCGTTTTTTACTACATGTATATGAATATATATATATACGGTACATAAGTACACCAAAATAACATTTTTTACAATTTTTGTCTGTCTGTCTGTTTGTTCTGGCTAATCTCTGAAATGGCTGGACCGATTTTGACGAGACTTTTATTGGCAGGTAGCTGATGTAATAAGGAGTAACTTAGGCTGCGTTTATTTTAGAAAAATTATTTTATTTTAGAAGAATAAAGTAATGTTGATCGACTGTTAGGCGGCACGAAGTTCGCCGGGTCAGCTAGTTTTAAATAAATTAACAACTACATAGTAACATGAGTCTCACCTTGAAATCGTAATCCAAATCAATGATGTTACAGTTGACGAGGTCGGACGGCGGTATAGGCGGCACTTCCATCGTTAAGTTCCAAGTTTTAGTGGAGCCAGCCGGTGCGGGACCCTCTTGTATAGTTAGTACTATGTCCTTAGTCTTTTTAGTGTCGTTTGTAGCTCTATAAGTCACGACCTGTAAATGAATCATGTATACGGGTCATGACAAAGCCGTCACCTTAGCTTTGAGATTAAAAACACCGTGAAATTTTAGAATTTTATAGTAACGTAGAGTAAGTATTTATTAAATATCTGATCGTTGTAATTAAAATTTAAAAATGGGCATGTTGTTTGTATTTTACGACAACGAAAGGAAAAGGAAGCAACATCACCTCTTAAATATGGACTCGTGTTTATACGATTTGTGGCTTAGTTAACACTCTACTGTTACTGCTATTGTAATGTTATTTATTGGTACTTTTGTCTTAGCACCTAATTCTATTTTAGGCCTTCTGCCGCTTTCACCCAGTATGTCAGGTGACAGTTGTATGCTAAAAGAATATTGTACTTACCTTTCTTAAAAATAATTTAACAAGATGCACTTGTACATTGCTCTTGTTTTCCACTTCCACTCTAATTGGTATGACCTGTCCGGGACAGTATCCAGATACAGGCGCCCAAACATCCACAGATAGTGGAGGAGATGCACAGCAGAAGCAACAGAATGTCTTCTCAATTTGAATGTGTATTGGCTCCTATTATAGAAGAAAAAGTAGTGAATACAACATATCATAACATCTAGCCGTTTCTCCCCGAAATTTCTGAAAGGCAGAGTGTGTAACACCGATATTTTCGGGAACTTAGTTCGCATGTAACAAAAGACAAGTGTATTGACATTTTCTGAGCACAATCCCAGACTTCAAGCTAATAGCGACTGGCAATTTTTGCGCAATTCGCTGACATACTGAACCAGCATTAAAAAACACATTGGCTTCGAATTTTTATAAGACTACTTACCCAAAATGTAAAGAATTCAAGTCTTACCTTGTAAGAAGGATTGAGATTTAGGTCAAAGGCATTGAGAACAGTGAATGCCATCTTAGTTTCCTGATCAAATTTCCATGGCCTGTCCAGTACCACCTTGACTGTGTATCTGACATAGCCGTACTGGCCTTCGAACGAAGATGGCAGTACAGGTGGTAGGGCACATGTAAAGTTGTACACATGCTTGCCAGGAGGGAGCTCAATTTCGTTTGCTAAAATTATATTGTAACTTTAGATGATAATAATTTATTACTGTGATCATCATCGTTATTTTAGTCGTAATACTTTCAACGCCACTAAGTAAGCCGCCCTCATTCATTGTTAAGGACTTCTAAATCATATGTAAATAGAGGTTTAGTGCAAAGAATATTAATAGGTTATACAATGGTAATCAGGTGATATATGGTGTCAGCACCCATATATCTATACTATTATATAAAGCGAAAGAGTTTGTTTGTTTGTTTGATTGAACGCGCTAATCTCTGGAACTAACAGTTGGATTTGAAAAAGTCTTTTTGCGTATGATAACCCAGTTCTCAAGAAAGGTTATAGGCTATATAACATCATGCTATTGGCGACGGAGCAGAGCAGTAAGCAAAGACGCGGGTGAAACCGTGCCGCGGAAAACTAACTATATATAATTAAGAAACAAATACTGTGAATGCCAGCCATTACTAACTATATTAGAGGTAACTCCCACCAGTATGTAATTTGAGTAATGCCTTTGCTCAAATACAAAGATATACTGTTCTCTCATTATGACTAATTGATGTTAATAGTTTGATTAATCATTATTTTCAACTGAATTCATTCAGTGGGCACTCAGCCAAAATAACATTAAATACTCAAAGTTAATTACTTTTTTCGAATTACAAATATAGGAACCTTATAAAAATACTAGGTACTTACATCACTATACTATACTATATACTTTACTACAACAGGGTAAATACCTATTCAAACCTGAGCGGTATTTGCTACCGCCTGTTCGGTAGAGAAATCTGAGTGGATATGCGGTAATACTACTGTTCACACCGAAGCAGATTTTCCTATCCTTGTGGGTAGAATATTGCGTGCGTTTCGCTCACGAAGGTATGAAGTTTTTGCCAGTTTGAGTGGTACGGTGCGGTATTCTACTCTAGCCGCCGCACTTTATACTAAATACCTAAGCGAAATCCGCGCGGTATGTGGCCTCTACCCACAGCAGCAGCGAATACGGCGTATGTTTAAATAAGCCTTTATTATGGAACTAGCTTTCTGCGGCGCGATTTCACCTGCGTAATTGCTTACTGCTCTGCTCCCGTCGGCAGTAGCGTGATATTACATAGCCTATAACATTCTTCGAGAACTGGGCTATCATAAATTTTCCAAATCCGACTCCAGTCCAGATCCGAATCCGGTTCCAGAGATTAGCGCGTTCTAACAAACAAACAATCTCTTTCGCTTTATATAATAGTATAAATAATATGCTTAACACAATACCACTTTATAATACTTAAATAATAATCTTGCCTAAGAGTGTATAAGTCGAGTGCTTTAAGCACCTAAAACAGAAACCTTGGCACCCAGTTACTTTGAATATTTTAATGTAAGACCAGCTGAAATATTTTTATAGGTCAAATATTATAATCTTGACCATTCATTCATTCTTGAGTCGCTTTTTAAGGGAGGGGTTTAAAGTGCCCAATTTTGAGTTTCACTAATATCTCCAAAATGGTGCATCCTAAATTCCTAGTGTTATTCTATCGAATAGAAGCCTAACAACTTTCATCTTGTGCACATTTTCTAATTTCCCAATAGTTTTTGAGCTACACGCTCTAGAAAAATAGAAATAACAAAAATACCGCATAAGGCTTACTTTACGCTGATGACTTAAAAATTTTTCATAAAATCGATCAAGTAGAAGATCAATTCAAAATTCAACAAGATCTTGACCGTTTTACTACATACTGTGTTAAAAACAAACTTACACTTAGTATTAATAAATGCAAAACTATTACTTTTACAAAAAAGAAAAATATAAGTATTTATGGTTATAAGTTAAATAATATACTCCTTGATAGAGTTGAACTTATACGAGACCTAGGAGTCTTATTAGATAGCAAATTGCACTTAGACTCACATGTTAATGCTATTGTCAGTAAAGCTTTTAAAATGTATGGTTTTATTTTTCGCTCCAGTTCATGTTTCACTCAGCCTTCAACATATCTATACTTATATAAGTCCTTAGTTCGTTCGCAGCTTGAATATGTCGTGCCCATCTGGAACCCAATATATGACAAATATGTTGTTGCCTTAGAGGCGGTTCAAAAAAAGTTTCTACGCTGTATGCATTACAAATGCAAAAGTAGTAGGTTTTCATATACAGATTTGCTTACAAAATATAACTGTATAACATTGCAACACAGGCGTCTATACTTGGAAGCAATGTCACTATACGATCTTTGTCACAGTGGCTATGACTGTATTTCACTAACGAACAAACTATGTTATAGAATACCTACAAAAACTCATAGTCGTAACTTGTGTAACATTTTTGCTACCACTAGATGTCGAACTAACGCTGGCAAACGATCACCAATGAACCGGTTAGTTGAATCCTATAATAAACATTTTAATTCTATAGATTTAATGGCAATACGTCCTAGTACTTATAAAACACTTCTGTTAGAAAATATAAAAAAAATGTAAGTAATAATTTACACATTAAAAGTAAAATTATGTTAAATAAACACAAACATAGACTATAGACAATTTTAAATGTACTCTGATTTTATTGTAGCTTTACGTAAAAAACATATGTTATTGTTTCTTTTTGATTTATATAAGTACCTATAGATTAGTTCTCAAGAATAATACCATGTTAAGTAATTTATAAAAGTAATATGTGGTAAATGTCGTTGGTGTCACAATTACTCACAAACCATTATGTAAAATCGTACAAACTATGTATTGTGTCACTGTTTGTTTACCTAAATAAATAAAAAAAAAAAAAAAAAAAAAAATAAGGCATAAGATTATACGAGGGTATTTTAAGTTCGCGGAATGGGTAGGAAGGATAAATATTAAACCGATTTTGTTTTTATTTTTCAATTTATCCTACAACACTTATACATTCATTAGAACGATAATCGATAAGGAAGATATACGCCAAGAGTGGTAAAGTTGAATGAGGCCTGCCGCCCCGTGGTAGAGCTGAATGAGACCCAGGGCGGTAATATTAAATGAGACACATACCCCCACACTTATAAGTTCATGTATTTTTATATTTTTTTGTTACAAAAATACATAGTTTTATTAATTTCTCAATATTTGATGAAATAAATCGGAGACCCAGGATGAACTGCTTCTACTTCCCCAACCGTAGTCTGCTACTACTTACTTGTTGGTGGGCTTGTTGTCCGCATTTAGATCTCTTGGCCCTTTTTACCTGCCACTTTATAGTATGCCTACAAAATACTATGCTTTCTAAAAGTGTATGATGCATACAAGTTTCACTAGCAATAATTTATCAAGGAGTAAGCCTACATATCAACCGGTCCTATGTATTCTAGTGCAAGTGCAAAAACACACAACTTTACAGCAGAGTGATTCAAAGGTTTCAGCTTGTAACTTGACATAACTCAGTAGAAAAATTTGAAATTTTGATGTAATATTTCATTATTATTATAAATAAGACTGCATAATTAAGAGTTTTGATGCAATAAACCAGTTTTCATCATTTTGCAGGTTGCACCAGTAAATGTAGAGCCCATCGACATGTATTCTAGTCTACATTTTAAAGGATTAATTCATGACTGCCTTGTACAACACTCATGAGTTAAAAGGTGGAGAAGTTTTTGCAAGACTAACACACATTTATCATACTAATTAAAGACTGCCGCTTTAAATGCATTGGCTGAAAATCTATCTCTCTCAAAAGCAGCTGTAATAAAAAATAATCAATTGACCTCTAAAACTGGTCATACAATGGTTTTGTTTTTAACCTTGATAAGGTTTTAATAGCTTCTATAATGTCACTTTTCATGTAATAATCATTATGTCATAGATATAAGCACAAGTGTAGCAACATTAGTGAGAGGCTATGAGAAAACAGGCTTAATATAAATTATGCAACAATAAAGTTATTAATTAATTACACATGAAACCTTTTTGGTATATTTTTGTCTACAGTGCAGTCAGTCTAAATAATATAACTCATTTTGTTATGATTTTGTATGTTATAGTTCACTAGCAACCTAACCAGGCTTTACATAATGTATCAAACTTGCTTACTAGTAATCATATTATGATTACTAGTCTAGTAAGTAGGTTTGATTGGTTAATTTGGTACAAATAAATTTGTAGTTACATTTTAATAAACATTATTATGTTTTTAGGTAATCCTAGGTAATCAACAGTTAGCTCAGCAGACAGAATAGAAAGGCATAATATCTCCCACACATCACAACTTTAAAAAAATAAAAGAAAACAACAACAAACTATTTTAAGCCTTAAAAACATTAAAATAAGATGAATATTTGCAAACACATATCTTGTCTATTACAATTTTCTCATTGGAAGTATGGTGAGAATTTGGACAATTGTCTTAGACCTTGAAAGTGGAAGTGAGGTATTTGTGCCAGCAAATTCAGAGAGTAATTTAGGGTATTCAATAAAAGTAACATTTAATTTGTTAAGAAACAAACAAAATTAGTAATTACTTATTACTTATTTACAAAATGAATCTATCAAAATACTGTCATCTGTAAGTAAATGATTTAGCTAGTGTAAAGTTGAATAGTTTACCTGCATTACTACTCCCCAGTAAATAATACGAAATGCTGAAGTATTCCTCATGTCCAGTGTGGGTAGTATCCCTAGTCTCTGTTTTGCCTTCGCTATCTTGTTCTTGTTTACTCTCAGACCATTCTGTATGAGCTTCTCCTTTAAATTTCACATGAATACCTAAAACAAGGAATGTTTAAAACAATCTATCACAATACTGATACCACAATGTCAACGTTTTCACATAGTTATCCCTCAAACCAATAGTATGACTCAGAGTCTATATAAATCATGATCTACATACCTCGAACTTTTTTAGGGCTATCAAAAACGTATTCTATTCTTCCGTTCACTGTTTGTCCAGCATAGTACGTGCTAAACTGATTATCGAAATATATATTCGCTTCTTTGATCCCCATATTTAAAAAAATACGCCCAGGCCCAGCAATACCGCAAATAATAAATTTATGAGATTCAAATTATCTAGCCAATCGCCAACAAACTCAATCAATTACTATGATTACTATTTTACACAGAGACAGAGACTATTGACTATGACTAAACTAAGTAGAAATAATACAAACTAGGGATGCAATGCAATGATATAACGGAAACCGATAAATATCGATATATCGACACATAAAAATGACTATTTATCGATATCGACTATGCACTTAAATCGATATTGCAATATCGACCATAGATCATACACTCTATGCTGTTATCGACCATGAGCGCTGATATATTAATAGCAATCACAGACTACATTATTATAATAGCAATCATGCGCGCCGATATATAAATATCATATAAAAAAAAACTACCTACCAATGCTGTATGCGTAGGTCCCTTTGCCTTTTCGAAAGAAAATGAAAATGAAAATGTATTTAGTCATTATGGTTTAATTAAATTATAAAAACATTAAAATTTACACAATGTCAGCCACCTACAGCCAGTTCGCTGACGAGGTAGAGCCATAAGAACTGGCAAGAAACCACAGCAAGAAACTCGGGCCACTCTGTATAATCGCCAGCTTATAATTAATTTTTGTCAATTACATTTTCAAGTAGCATGCAAAGTGACACAGACAATACACTTAACTCCGATAATTAATTACGATTATAGAAGTTGTAAAAAAAAGTAAAATGTGAACTTTGCAAATTGAGTCAGCTCAATTTGCATATTGTTACAAAAAGGTAAAGGCAATATGTGAACTGTGGTAAATGTTTCTTTAGAGGTATTTAAACTGTTAATATTAAATTTGCTATATGTATAAAGTAAGATTGAACTTAATTTACCACAGGAGTTCACAATGTATCTTTATTTCACAAATCACAATGTATAATTTTAACAATACTAAGTATACAATTTTAACCATCAGTCATCAACTCATCACCGTCCCTCTAATATGGCGAGGATGATGTTTGTTATGCTTGTGAACGAATTTAACTTGGGATGACTGGTCAATCTTGGCATGGCATACATTTAATATTACATCCAGTACCTATTACCTTGTCGTTCAATGTGACCAGGAGGTGCATATACCATTTTAATTAAAATACGTAGTCAAATTATCGTATACCATACAAAAGTATACCATACTAGATAAAACTAAATAATTGAAATCCTCTCTTTTCTTTCTTTAATCTTAGTAATAACATTAATTCGTTAATTTGTAATAATAATTACCTTGCAACACCCATTAAAAATTTGAGACACATTTGAGACCCTTAGCACTCGTAGTTTCTGAGATTTCGTGATGAGTGAGTCAGTGAGTGAGTGACCTTTCGCTTTTATATATATAGATTATTAGTATAGTTTGATTAAAGCCCGGATAAGATACTATAAAAACATTTTACTTTACAAAGTGTTTGTGATTTTTCAATCTATATTTTTTTTTGGAAAGCCTAGACACAGTTATAAAGACAAAATATTTGAAAATAAAAGATTATCATTTCATTAATTTTATTACCTATTGCAGTCATTGAGTTCTAATAAAAAACATCATACAAACAATCACATTTTGTTTGTCTGTTCGTATAAAATATATTACTTAGATTTTTTATACACAACTCCTGCACTACGGTATAAACCTTCCAACCACAATCTCTTGATCAGTAACACGCACTCCCACTACGTCAAATACAGCCTTAAGTTGAACTTCAACACTTATATATTGTGTAATCATTGCAGCAAAGTAAAACTTTCCATTACTTAGTACATTTTATTGCCAACATAACTTATACAATAACTTATGTCATATTTGTATGATAATATTCAATCTGGTGCAAGCTAAAACAACGTTGTAACTAAAATTGTGTATTTCCCTCTACACAGAACACTCATAAAAGAACAAATTACATGTTTACCCAAAAACGTGTGCAATTATGTAAATCGGTATCTGCACGATAATAATAACAGTAATATATAGAATTTAATACGCAGCAGTATTGGGTACCATCTGGCACAGAGCTCTTACTAATATAGATTGGCTCTCTTGGAAATAGGAAATACTAAAATACGTATATACGTATTCTATAGTTACTGTTACACGTGTTACTATGCGTGTAACTTACTTGTGATATTGATATTTTCAGAAAAAGTATTGCAAATAGTGGGTACAATTCTTAGTTGATGACAAAAATAAGGGATATCTATTGTAAGGAAAAAACTGAAGGGGAGCTTACGACCGGCCAAGGTGTCAAAAATTGGGCAAGACCTATGGCAAACAATGGAAGTTTTCCCGTAATAATTGAATAATAAATATAAGAAATCTTCAGACGTATTTTGGCTGAAATGAAAAAATATAATTATTGTAAGGTATATAAATATAAATAATATTAATATCACAACAACTACACACAGTGCCATCTAGACCCAAAGTAAGCATAATTATATTATAGACTAGCTGTTGCCCGCGACTTCGTTCGCGTGAAAATTCAGATGGGTGCCTCTATGAGAATATTGCGTGCCTGATTTTATGGCAATCGTACATTGTATTATCCGTCTCTATGGCGAATCCAGTTTAAGCCCGCTACCGCTAAAACTGACAAACCACTTTCACACAAACTTGCGACTCTTATTTGCCCATTTAATAAGGGTTGTTTCTGAATATTAAAAAAGAGTATTTTCTAGTAATTTGGTAATACTACTATAAAAACTATAGAAATTTCATACAAACTTTGCCACCCCTTTATACCCCCTTGAGGGGATGGATTTCGCAAAATTCCGTGTAAGTGAGCACTTAAATACACCTACACCTAATAGGAACGACAATGCAAAGTTTGAGATTCCAAGCACTTGTTGTTTCTGAGATTTCGTGATAAGTGAGTGAGTGACCTTTTACTTTTATGTATATAGATAGCTTTTGGCCGCGGCTTCACTCGCTTGAATGTCGTTTTTTTCAATAGACATTTTTTTATTGTTTAAATACTGTTTTTCATACTATTTTTAATCTCCCATTCATACAAATCCTCTTTCACCTACCTAAAGATATCCCGCGTAAAAACAATACCTATACAATACACAAAGGTAAATTTTCACTACAATAACTTTCCCCTTCTTCCCTATTGCACTTTTTCTCCACTCTCCACAGTTTCCTCCTTTCTCTCCTCCCCTCCCCCTTCTCCTCTTCACCTCCTTCAGCATCCCTTGCCCCACCTCCAGCATCTCTTGCCCTTTCCTCCACTTCCTCCAGCTTGCCTCCTCGTTTTCCCCTCTCTTCCCCCTTCCTTCTCCTTTCTTTTCCTCCTTTCCTCTCCCTTCCTATCGCTTCCTATCCCTTCCCCTCCCTTTTTCCACCATTCGAGAACTCCTTTTTTTCCGCGTTCCTTCTCCCTCCCTTCCTCTACTGTCTCCCTCACTTCCCCCTCAATTTCCCCTCACTTCCCCCTCACCTCCCCCTCACTTTCCCGTTACTTCTCCGTCACTTTCCCCTCACTTTCTCTTCACTTTCCTCTTACTTTCCTATAATATTCCCCCCACTTTTCCCTCACTTCTCCCTCACTTCTCCCTGGCTTTCCCCTGACTTCTTCCTGACTTTCCCCTCACTTCTCCCGCATTTCCCCCACACTTCCTCTTCACTTCCCCCTCACTTCCCCATCACTTTCCTCTCACTCCCCATCACTTCCCTCTCACTTTCCCCTCCCTTCCTCCTTCTCCTCAATTCCTCCTTTTCCTCCCTCCCCCTCCCTGTAAATTTCATGTCGCTAGTTTCAAAAGCTAAAGATATATAGAATATTTCATCCCTAATTTCCCCCCTCTAAATCCACCCCTGTTAAAATAAAATTATAAGGATATTTTTTATTAAATAGAAGTATTCCAAAACAATATTTCAAAACTGTAAGTTAAAAAATAAAGAAGATTCATACAATTGATTTCATCCCTTTACACACACTTAGGAATGAAATTTTAAAAATCCCTTTTTAGTATAACTTCTAGACATTTAAACAAACACACCTTCCAAATTTCAAGTCACTACGACCAGCAGTTTAGGCTGTGCGTTGTCTGTTAGTCAGTCAGTCAGTCAGGACAAAGCCTTATATAATATGTATGGGTGTATGGATGTATGGATTAGACGTATAGCCATCGGGAATCAAAGCATACAGGCTGCTAGGAATGCAGGAATGCTAACACGTGATAGAGTCACATAAAGCTGACCGTGCGAAAAACAGCTAATACTTAGATCCACGCCCACAACTTTTAGTTGTGTCTGACCTTGGGCTTTATTAATTGTCATCGCGAAACATAGGCTCACTGGAAACAGGACTCATTTAAAACTAAACGGAAGATTGTTTTAGAATGAGAGGAATCCGAAAAATAAAAACGCTATCAGCTATTCCGTAACCTGTTAAAGTCTCTGTTTATATCAGAAAATGTTCGACGTGATTCTTTAAATTGGCATAACTTTTTTATTTATGAACCGATTGACATAAAATAAACACTAAATGTTAAGTGAAGCTTACCACAATGTATTAGTGAAAACCATATTTAAATCGGATAAGCCGTTTCTGAGATTAGCGTGAACAAACGCACAGACAAACAGACAAACAGACAAACAGACTAACAGACAAACAGACAAACAGACAAACAGACAAAAATTGTAACAATCATTGTTTTGGGTTCTATTTGCGTTGATAAAGGCCCCAATAATTTTTTTTCTCATATATCTTCCATGTACAGACAGCGATCGGTTACATTTTTATTATATGTATAGATTGTGTAATGGGTACTAGAACACGGCTATACATACTTAAATACTTTTTTTTTATTAATGCATACATATTATACAGAGAAACAACCAGAATGCAATTAAACATGTTCATGCACACAAATATTTGCACTGAACGGAAATCGAACCCGCGAGTCAGAGGCAGTCCGTACACAGTACCACCAAACCACAGAGTAATAATAATAATAATAATAATATGTGGACACTATCACACACCGTCATCTAGTCCCAAGCTAAGCACTCAGAGCTTGTGTTATGAGTACCTACTAGATAACTGAAATATAATACATATACATACTTTTTTTTTGTAAATACATACTTAGATAGAATACATAGGAAAAACCCAGACTGAAGACAAATACAAATGTTCATCACACAAATATTTGCCTTCCGCGGGAATCGAACCCACGACACCCGGCGTCGCAGTCAGTTACACTAACCACTAGACCAACGGTGCAGTCAATTAGCATAAAATATATTAAATCTTTACTAGCTATAAGTAAATCAGTTTTTAATAGCAGGCTCTTTACTGGTTTTATATAATGAACTGGATCGACCGCGGAAGCCTATAGAATATCGACGCAAAGTATATAATTTCGTTTTCATTATTAAGTAAGGGCGCTGAAGGTCCAATTATACGCTCGGTTTCTTTTCTTCTTCCTTCCTTATTCTTCTTTTACAGCCAGCAATGGTTGTATTTAGTTTTTTTTAGCATTGATTCTGTAATGGTTAGTAACATCGACGGTTACGATAGCTATTTACTACTAAAACAGTTGTATGATTGTGTGCTAGCTAAATTGTATAAAATTCTATAGAAATGTACCTATACCCTTGTAGCTAGTATCGCTAAGTCTGTATAATGTCTTTGATTTTACTAACTAAGAAAATTTATCACAGTATTTGCACAATATAATATTTGAACAAAATCAGAACCGACTAACTGCATACATGTAATTTTCATTATTTATTCTTACCGCAAGTCTTAATTGGAAAGACACCAAAATATTCTTTTCTTACTCAACATATTCCGAAATGTTATCTCAAAGAAGATATTTAAAAGAGAATATTCTAGAAAATTCTTGAGGAAGTACCTACACGTAATAGTATTAAACGACAACGGACGGAGCTAAGTCTCCAAATATTCAGAGCTAACATTATGCAAAATAATAATAATAATAATAATAATTGCTAACGGAGAGTACTTGCACAGACATAACCAAGTAGCCAGGATCATCCACCAGCAAATTGCTCTGCGATACAATCTTGTGGATATTGAAGTACCGTACTACAGATACAACCCTGAGCCGGTTCTCGAGAATGGTCGCGCGACATTGTACTGGGATCGCTCCATTATCACAGACAGGACTATTATAGCTAACAAGCCTGATATTGTGGTAGTGGATCGATCCGAACGCCTTGCAATGATAGTTGATATTACCGTCCCTCATGACGAGAATCTCATGAAGGCTGAGAAAGACAAGCAAATAAAATATCTTGATTTAGCCCATGAGATTGTTGACATGTGGGATGTGGATTCAGCTGTCATTGTACCGATAGTTGTTAGCGTCAATGGCCTAATAGCAAAGAGCCTCGACCAACACCTAAAGAGGCTCGCATTAGGTGGATGGGTCAGGGGCCAGATCCAGAAGGCAGTGCTGCTCGGCACGGCACGCATTGTGAGGAGGTTTCTATCTCTGGAGCCCTAACCGCCGGTAGCTTGGTCCCTGTACCCGTTGCCGGTGGATCTACAATTTTTATATTTTAAATGTATGTTTTTTATAAACTTATATTTAAAAATGTAATTTTTGAGAAATTATTTAAATAAAGGAGAATAATAATAATATAATTTATTTCTCTTCCACAAAGGTGTCTTAATGCTAAATATACATGTAAAAATGGTTAGGTTACTAATCCTTTGTGGGAGACTGGTATCCGTACTAGGAAAACCTGTCACACGGATTACCAGGCCCCCTCCATACAGACTGAGTTGAAGGCATTGTTAAATGCAGGCGCTCTACACCTATTTTGGTAGCAGGGTGAATAGCTATTGAATTTTCCATCGAAAACACTTAACTACCTACTGTACGAGTACTGTACCGCTACTGAATTCCTATAAAACTTTTGATATTACAGCATGTAATCTTGAAATCCTATATCAGAATCAATATTCCTATCTCTAAATGGTAGTAAGGCGCTGTATTCCTGCCTCGCCGCTAACTTCTAAACCACGCATCGGATTTTAATACTATGTTGACTTAGAGCATTAAACCAACCGGAGAGGCCACTGACAGGCGTACCCCTCTGCCAAAGGTACCAGCCCACCGGAAATACCCGATATATAAAACTAGTTGACGCGCGTTCCGCATCATAAGTCACCTATCAGTGCATGCGTAATATCGTCTCAATAGAAATGCCGAATTGCAGTGTATTTTGGTGTAAAAAGCGTTCAGCGACATCAAGTCTACAAAAGGATAATATTATATTCCACCTGTAAGTATTATTTTGTTCTAATATTATTAAATAAGGCATTAAATTAGCAATTTAACCAAATAAAATGCTAATCAACAAGTGTTGCCAGGCTTATCATCAATACTCCAATCTGGGGTAATATTTTAAGTTGAATTAACATAAAAACTAACCTTTCCTTTTTAACCGACTTCAAAAAAGAGGAGGTTATCAATTCGGGTCGTATGTTTTTTTTATATCTCGCCTTGTTGACATATCTAATAAGTTTCATTTTGGATGTACATTATTGTGTCACCGTTCCCATATTTATTTATTTTTAATTAAAACCAATGTTTTTTTTACCAAGTAATGCACAAAATAATATTAAATGAACAAGTAAAATGAGATAATAAATCCAAATATACAAGATTAGTGCACTTTATTCCGAAAGATAATTGCTCATTTCTTACAAAAATAAGCGTATTTATTTTTAAGAAACTGGTCACACTTTAACATAATTAGAGATGAGACAGTTTAATCACAAATATCGATATTGGTTTTCCAGTATTAAATTAATTTTTTTTTGTTTGTTTTAGATTTTCAAAAGAAGCAGCGCCTCGAGTCGCTTGGGTCCAATATTGTAGGAACCATATAATATTAAGTGGGTTCCTAAGCGTACAAGTATCTGACTAACAGCTTAAAAGACAAAGCCTTCTGTGCTGCCAGCACTGCTACCTCCTCCCTACCCCCCAAGCGGCGGAGAGCTCAGTTTTTAGCAAGTAAACTCGCTGTGCGCTACCTCCTCTTATTGCATTACCTAGGATTAGTTAAACTAGATTTATAAGGTTAATTTAAATTGCACAGTTTTTCAGTATTTTATTATACCTACTTAAATAAAGACTTTCTGAAATATATTCTGTTGTTTTTTTGTTATCTGAACAGATACAATATCTCTCTAATAAAAATCTACTCATACATTCTCATGTCAGTGTCTTGTTACTATGTAATCAGAACAAAATCCTCCAATTACAAGCTCTGCTTAGTTGGAACGAAATTTAATAGCAACAGACAATTAATTCAAAGTATTATTTGGTTTGAATATACATACATACTTAGGAATAATACACGTAATAATTAATTACAATCTTTAATCCACACTAGAACAAATTTCAACAGGTGGTGGTTATTGAACATACATCCTTGTGCGCAGTAGTAAAATAAAAAAAAAGAGTGGGTACCCATGTACGCACATAAAAAGTTATACTTCTTTGGCATAACAATCCAAAAATACCAAATAATATTACAACGCATACATACATAAATATTTGAATTGATATAAACGCCAATATATTTTTTATTTATTCACACAGATTATTTGTACTGATACGACACACAAAGATCCGCAACTAACTTCAGTGTGTAAAAGGTTCGCAACTAACTTCAGGGTGTTGCTTTTTTGTGTCGGTGTGCGCGCGCATCGTAAAAATTCACTCTCATCATTTTTCCCAATCGCGCCAAAAAAAGTATAACTTCAAAAAAAAACGGCTAAATGCCAGTAGGACTCGCGCGCCGAGGGTTCCGTACTATCAGGGATCGGAAGTATTGAATAAACATTAGTAAACATAGTAGGAGAGCCCGACCGCATAACCAGATTTGTTTGTCGAACAATGTTTAACAAATAAATTTAGCCCGACCGTATGACGGGCTTTTTTGATAATAATTACAAAAAAGTGTGCTAGTTAGAAACACTGTTTTATTCTTCCTGTAATATTGACATAAACATGAATTAACAGAATTACTTCTAGTTAATTCATGTTTATGAACTATTTACTTTACTTTCATCTATTTCAAAGTGCTTAAATAAAAAAAAAAAATTTATTAGATTATTATTACCTAAAACTGTTCTATATAATATAAGATAATGCTTATTTTAATAAGCAAACATAATAATCATGAAAATAATTAAATCTTTCGCGTACTTATATGAAATCCTAAACATCGATACTAAATATCGACAGAGTCAAGCTCTAACTGTTTTACGCTAAGGAAGCGTAAACTGATAGATGTCCCTGTGTGTGAATGTGATTGTGTGTGTTTAGTTTAAGCTAGTGTGTAATAATTTTATTGTGTGCGTGTATAACGACGCGATTTAAAAATGCATTAGTAGTTAACATTGTAATTAGTGTGCGTTGCTCGCGTTACCCCGTCCCCCGCCGAAAGTGGCAGACTTTTGCGCAAGGGAAATAGAGCGCGTGTCCACTCCTGTTGGTTTAATGCTCTAAGTATGTTGACGATAGTTTAGGCTCTATACGGTGCTTCCTCACCTCGAACATTCACTTGTAATGTAACGTTACAGTTCGTGCGTGTTACGTACGTTCAAAATCATGACAGGAGGCAACGACGTGTCGTCTGCTGCTGCTGTCTGCAGTCGGCTACTACTTAATAAAGTATTTGCTAGCTATTCTGTAAACTAAAAACTTTAAAAGAATACTAGGCATTTACCGTGATCGCCTCATGTCGAGGGACACTTATGAACTTGAAACGAAACTTGAGACATTTTAGTGTTTCATGGTACACAAGTAGTGATTATGACATGACGCAATTTCGCGAAAGAGCACCTAGGAACGTTGAGATAGGATTACAAAGTTGAGACTAATTTTGGAAGCCTTGTTGATAGATCAATATTTAAGCCTTTGCACAATTGCAAAGGTTTAAATGCTATTTCATCTAATTGTAATTATCAAATCAATAAAACTACAGTTACAATCTACATTAGACCGTAGAATAAGGGATCAGGAAGGGTATTGGTATTGGTCCTTGAGTGTACCAAGGCAATACCCACCAGGTAATAAGGTATTAATACGGCTGGCAGGCGTAATATTTCTCTTTTTTGAAAAAGGCTAATGTTTGGCAATAGACGTCTATAAGTAGATATCATCATATCGGTCCATTATTATCCCACTGCAAGGATAGACCTCTTCTCATACAGAGAAGGTGTAAGCATTGATCGCCACGCTTACTTAAGGCCAATTGGCGATTTCAGACTTAAGTAATTCTTGACTTGAGTAAGACTTTTCAGTAGAAGTCCAGGTTTCCTCACGATGTTTTCCTACACCGTCAGTCAGTTATGTCCAGATAAACTTATTATTTTAAACTTATTATTATTACATTAGTACTTGCCCGGATTCGAATCACCGACCTTGTGTTTACGAATCGGGTACCTTATCCACTGGACCATTTCGACTTTTCGATATAATATAATTGATTATTTAGCCGTAATAGCCTACAACTGTACTTAACTGAAATGTCAATTTACTCCAAGCATAGATAGTTAACAAAATTATTTTTAGAAAAAAAATGAAAACCGACTTCAAACGTGCTTCAAACAACACCTACATGTTCAATCCTTAACTAAAAAGTAGAAAATAATATTTTAATTACTTCATAGCAAAGAACATTAAAGGGGAATCAACGCAATCCTTGATACCTATAATACCTACTTTACTATTTATAGTTTTTAATCAGTTATTTTGGAGTCGGAGTCGGTTAGGTAATTCGTCGCAAAAGACATCGACGTGTTGCTTACACGTCTTCACTTCTTGCAAACGTTTTGTTACAAAATATTTAATTGAAGCCAAACTACTAAATCATTCTTTATAAAAAAAACATGGGACCCCATTTCGGAGTATACCCTTTCAAATAAAAGAAGAATTTTCCAAATTGGTTTATAAATGACGGAGTTAAGTCGTAACAAACATACAACCACTGAACCATTTCTTATAATAAAAAAATGGGACCAATTTCAGAGTATAGGTACCCTCTCAAATAAAAAAAAAATTTGGTGCAATACGACACTATTGCAATGATATTTTCTGTAGACGTTTGTTGTGAGATTGAATAAAACTTTTGATACTGAAGCAAAGTGAGCGCGGACGTCTAGTATTTTTTTATGTACGAGTTAGTATTAAAATGAATTACATTTTTTGTACCCTAAAAATGTGTGAGCATAACTTATTTAAAAGCATGCGTGCTTGTTAAAATTCTACATGGATTTATTTTAACATGTTTAACTTCAAAAATTTAACGATTATTTGTCCGAGTCATTCGTAAGTAAAATATTACCTACCTGCTTCAAAAGCAATTTCAAACACTAGATGAAAAATACAGTGGTGCTTTAGAGAATTTTCTGCTATCGGTGTGTCATGTAGGGCCATTAATTAGTAAACTGCAGCTGTTACCAGAGGCTTTTGAATCATCTTTGAGGTACAATTTAACCAATTGAATCAAGAGTCACTCTGCTAATATTTCGCTTAAACTGTAAGATCTATCTTAGGTAATGCATTAAAGACGTTTTTAATACTAACTAGGTAAAGATGGCGCTGTCAACAAATATAGACCTCTCCCATACAAGATGTATAGACGCCTAAATCGCGATATTAACATTTTCAAACCAACTAACTATATATACAAGTCCCGACTACCAACTGTCGGACAGTAGCCCGCCAGGCACGATCACCTAGCCTGGTCAGAGGATCCTCCCTTTGGGTGAAGGTATATGGTATATGGTGCTACCTCCACAATGGTGACCCCGTCTGCAAGCAAAACCTTCACGGAGCAGATCATCAGCATCATCGTCATCGTCAGTTCCTACTTCACCTCACCCCTCTAGCAGCAGCAGATGAGTGCCAGTCTTAGAGCATTAAACCAACAGGAGTGAACACGCGCTCTATTTCCCTTGCGCAAAAGTCTGCCACTTTCGGCGGGGGACGGGGCAACGCGAGCAACGCACACTAATTACAATGTTAACTACTAATGCATTTTTAAATCGCGTCGTTATACACGCACACAATAAAAATTATTACACACTAGTTTAAACTAAACACAAACAATCACATTCACACACAGGGACATCTTTCAGTTTACGCTTCCTTAGCGTAAAACAGTTAGAGCTTGACTCTGTCGATATTTAGTATCGATGTTTAGGATTTCATATAAGTACGCGAAAGATTTAATTATTTTCATTATTATTATGTTTGCTTATTAAAATGAGCATTATCTTATATTATATAGAATAGTTTTAGGTAATAATAATCTATTATAATTTTTGAGGTTTTTTTTTATTTAAGCACTTTGAAATAGATAAAAGTAAAGTAATAGTTCATAAACATGAATTAACTAGAAGTAATTCTGTTAATTCATGTTTATATCAATATTACAGGAAGAATAAAACAAGTGTTTCTAAATAGCACACTTTTTTGTTATTATTAAAAAAAGTCCTACGGTTGGGCTAAATTTATTTGTTAAACATTGTTCATCAAACAAATCTGGTTATGCGGTCGGGCTCTCCTACTATGTTTACTAAAGTTTATTCAATACTTCCGATCCCTGATAGTATAGAACCCTCGGCGCGCGAGTCTTACTGGCATTTAGCCGTTTTTTTTATTTTATTTTACTACTGCGCAAAAGGATGTAGGTTCAATAACCACCACCTGTTGAAATTTGTTCTAGTGTAGATTAAAGATAGTAATTAATTATTACGTGTCAATTTTACGTGTATTATTCCTAAGTATGTATGTATATTCAAACCAAATAATACTTTGAATTAATTGTCTATTGCTATTAAATTTCGTTCTTACTAAGCAGAGCTTGTATTTGGAGGATTTTGTTCTGATTACATAGTAACAAGCACAGAGATTTTTGACAGGATAGGCATTAAGTATAGATTTTTGACAGGGTAGGCAGTATTTAATTATGTTGATACAATTATGATTTTAGGCAATTATTAAGGTAGGCAGTGCTTTTCTGCCTTTATGGAATGCACGCCACTGGTAACAAGCCGGTGACATGAGAATGTATGAGTAGATTTTTATTAGAGAGATATTTTATCTGTACAGATAAGAAAAAACAACAGAATATATTTCAGAAAGTCTTTATTTAAGTAGGTATAATAAAATACTAAAAAGAACTGTGCAATTTAAATTAGCCTAATAAATCTAGTTTAACTAATCCTAGGTAATGCAATAAGAGGAGGTAGCGCACAGCGAGTTTACTTGCTAAAAACTGAGCTGCCCACCGCTTCGGGGGTAGGGAGGAGGTAGCTGTGCTGGCAGCACAGAAAACTTTGTCTTTTAAGCTACTAGTCAGATACTTGTACGCTTAGGAACCCACTTATATTGTTCCTACAATATTGGACCCAAGCGACTCGAGGCGCTGCTTCTTTTAGAAATCTAAAACAAACAAAAAATAATAATTTAATACTGGAAAACCAATATCGATATTTGTGATTAAACTGTCTCATCTCTAATTATGTTAAAGTGTGACCAGTTTCTTAAAAATAAATACGCTTATTTTTGTAAGAAATGAGCAACTATTTTTCGGAATAAAGTGCACTAATCTTGTATATTTGGATTTATAGTCTCATTTTACTTGTTCATTTAATATTATTTTGTGCATTACTTGGTAAAAAACATTGGGTATAATTAAAAATAAATAAATATGGGAACGGTGACACAACACTTTACATCCAAAATGAAACATAGTAGATATGTCAACAAGGCGAGTTAGAAAAAATATTTATGGTTAGTTTATAAGTACATTCAACCTAAAATATTACCCCAGATTAGAGTATTGATGATAAATCGGGCAACACTTGTTGATTAGTATTTTATTTGGTTAAATTGCTAATTTAATGCATTATTTAATAATATTCGAGCAAAATAATACTTACAGATGGAATGTTTCTGATAGCTTTAACACCAAAATACATTGCAATTCGGCATTTTTATTGAGACGTTATTACGCACGCACTGATAAATGACTTATGATGCGGAACGCGTGTCAACTAGTTTTATATATCGGCTATGACCGGTGGGCTGGTACCTTTGGCAGAGGAGTACGCCTGTAAGTGGCCTCTCCGGTTGGTTTAATGCTCTAAGGTACCAGTAATCAAGTCGCAGTTAGCTATCATCAGGGATACTTCATACGCCTGCGGACGCGCATGCCTGGTCTTACCTACGGCCTCTCTCCTGTTCGTGGCACGCACACTGCACTTTAGCGGTTCCCGTAAACAGAGCAGCTCTCCTCTCACCATCTACGCAGTCAGCCATTACGCAGCATACCACGACTCACTGAGGAAGTTCTCACCGCTCTTCGTCCGATTCACTGGACTTACGCGGCATCAACAGTTCCGACCCACTGGAACTCTAGCACTGGCAACCTTCCACAGAAGCACCGACAGCTGACTCATCAACAGGACAAATCACGATCGACCTCCAGTCTCGAGGGGAGTACTGTGCCGTCATCTATCTGGCCAATAATGACACACAGAGAAAATCCAAATGAAGACGACGACTACGAGTTTCCAGCATAGAAATCAAAGATGGCGCTGTCAACAAATATAGACCTCTCCCATACAAGATGTATAGAAGCCTAAATCGCGATATTAACATTCTCAAACCAACTAACTATATATACAAGTCCCTACTACCAACTGTCGGACAGTAGCCCGCCAGGCACGATCACCTAGCCTGGTCGGAGGATCCTCCCTTTGGTTGGAGGTATAAGGTGTGCTACCCCCACAATAGTTTAGGTCCATTGATAATTTTACCAAAATTTAATAGTATTATTATATTATCATTCTATTTTAATAAAATAAATTAATAAAATTCAAACCTTTAAAGCGATTTATGGAGAAAAAGTATTAATAATGTATAAAAGCCGGAGTAAACTGAGATGTTTTAAAACCGGATGCAATACTACTGAACTGTAAGTAAAAAATCCATGTAGCGAAACTATCGATAGTATCGACAGTAACTGCAGTAAAACACACGTAAATATTGATAGTATCAATACTACCAATAATATTACTACTAATAACTACTATACTACTATCAATAACCAATTGTTTTGATACTATCAATAGTATTACTCATTTTTTTTACTAGATATTATCGATACTATCGACAGTATCCTAAAATTCCAATACTATCGATAACTCTATCGATATTCTGACTAGTTTCAGAGGCCTCGCGAGATCACGATATCGATGGTATTGTCAATCTATCGATATGCCATCGATAGTTATGCAACACTAGTTACTTTGTCTTCGTTCGTTGTTGTCACACTTGTCACTTTCACATATCTGTCAACAAAATCAAGATCAAATCAAAACAAATTGGGGGAAGATGGTTGTCATATAATATCATCCACATTTTTTCTATTTTATCATTGTAATATACCATTAGGCATTATTATCATCAACAAGAATATTATTCTACACTTGACGCTGGCAGAAATAGCTGACACAATCGTCGGCTCTGTTGCCAAAAAAAAGGAGAAGAAGAAAACAAATTGGATTGCAATTTAATATTACGGAGGGAGTTCCCTATACAATACCTTACTCTTTGGCAACGCAAAGACCGCGTGAGAAATGTAAGAACTTGAATACAAAATAAATAAACAATAAGTATATGAAAATGTTTCTAGCACATATATTTTAGATATAAAGTTGTATTACTAGTTATTGACATCAAATGGCTGAAATCTCAATAATCATACCAATATACAATGGTGCAAAATGGATAGACAACTGTATGGAATCTATAGCAGCACAAACCCTTGCAAAAAGTAATGTAAAAATAGAGTTATCTATATATAACGATGGGAGTAATGATGAAACACTAAACTTATTAGAGAAATGGAGAGAATACTTCACTGCACACGGGATAGGGTATACATTATCGAGCGGTTCTGTTTCAAAAGGCGTCGGCGCTGCTAAGAACGAAGCAGTTAGGCAAAGCAAAGGGATTTTTTTTTGTTTTCAAGATATTGACGATGTCATGCATCCAGAAAGACTTCGCTTACAATGGGAAGCTTCGAAATTGAATCAGAATGCACTCATTGGTTGCAGAATAACAAGAGAACCTGTAAATGCCACACCCCGTTTTGTGCGATGGGCAAATAATTTAAATGACAAACAATTAAAGTTACAAATATATACTTCTAATGGCCCCACATTACTTATGCCTACTTGGTTCTGCCACAGATCTGTATATGACAAAGTTGGAGGTTTTAATGAATCTGGTTATGGTACACCTGAAGATTTAATATTTTTTTACAAACACATAGATGTAGGTGGAGATTTGTATAGAGTGGATGAAGAATTACTAGTGTATACTTATCATGAAGAAGCAGCAACATTCTCGATAAAACGGGAATTCATTTGGGAAATACAGTTAGACCGCTTAGAAAAATGTGTGTTACCATTATGGAATAGCTTTACTATTTGGAATGCAGGTAAATGGGGACGTAGATTAGCCCGGTCTTTGAGCCCTAACAGTTTAAACAAAGTGTCTGCATTTTGTGATGTGGATAAGAATAAGATTGGCAAAACCGTTGAACTGTATTGTCCATTACAGAGGAGGGTAGTTGTAAAATTACCCATAGTACATTTTACGAAAGCTAAGCCGCCTTTATTGATATGTATTAAATTAGATTTAACAAATGGTGACTTTGAAAAGAATCTTGAATCATTGAATCTCACTGAAGGTATTGATTATGTTTTGTTTAGCTAAGCTCAAGCAGTACAATACATACTAAAATTGGTACAAAACAGAAAGATTAGCCTGGCTCCTGCTCAAGGATCAATAGTGTTGATCATCACCATCTCTTATGACATCCAGTGCTGTACAGAAGCCTCACTCTTTATGCCATAATCAAATATTTCTATAGTAGTTTTTATTATGTTACAATCAATTCTAAAATTCTAAAAAAGTATTATTTTCCAGATATTTGTTATCAATTTATCATAAATTTCTACAGATTATTAATTAGTAAGTATGTGAAATTATAAATTAAAGTGTTTTGTTATAATTTTGCAGATATTTTTTTACCCTTGATGATCCTGCACAACTAATTCAACTAACCTAAAAATTACAAGTGACTTATCTTGTGGAGGTATCCCACCGTAAACCTCCATCGAAAAGGGAGGATCCTCCGAACAGGCTAGGTCATTGTGCCTGGCGGGCTACTGCCCGTCAGTTAGTAGTCGGGACTTGTGTATATAGTTAGTCGGTGTGAATGTATCAGGCTTTTCATACATTTTAGTGTTTTTGTATAGAAGAAGTTTGACTGTAGTTATTATTAGCGTTACTACGAGTTTACAGTATAAATGTTTTCTATGCTGTACTAGTAGTAGTAGTGAAACTAGTAGTCATCGTCTTTGCTTGGTTGATATCTGTGCGTCGTGTCACCATTAGCCAGATAGATGACGCCACAATCTATACAAGGAAGTTGCCGGGAAGTGTCTGTCTTTCTGTTTGAAATAGCAAATCTCCAGATTGGGATACAGCGAGTAGATTTAGATACAGTCCTATAAATTTAACAGACGACTGCACCTGATGTCTAAAAAATAATAGTAATAATCATAGATCATACACTAATAATACACGATAGACATATAGGTAGTTAATTTAAAAATATTTAATTAAGGACGATGAAGAAGATTATATCTGATACCCTTTTCTCTTTTTTTTATTGCCGACAGTGGCAGACGAGCAAATAGCCCACGTGATGGTAAAGTGTTGCTCCATAGATTAAGTAGCAGAGAACAAGTAGTAATGTTTAAATTTTTTTGTTTGAAAGAATAATAGGTAGACTGGGGACATGCTTGAATTATGGACAGATTTTGATTCTTTACAAACCTCTTTCATTGTAAAGTATACTTATCTGTAAGTCCTACGACTAGTTTTAATTGTGAGGTAAAAGTACCTACCTAATAAAAATACACCTTGTGTTGCGTCATTAAATATATTTAATTTTTAGGTATCATTATCCGATAGGTAAACATAGCCGTGGTCGTTTTCTTGGGGATTGTTAAAAGATCTTTCTATCCTTTTCTGGTAGGCATGGAACCGCCACCTTTAGCTTCTCTCTTCTTGCGTGAAAAGCCTTCACCCCACTGAGCTGGTGGAGGAGGTGGAGGCGGGAAGTCATCTTTGGAAGGCGGTGCTTGCCTTACAACCTGAAAGAAGTTAAAATATTAAGTCAACAAAACATCGAGTACCCACCGTTTTTAAACTATGGAACTGAAAAACGAACAGAGCGAAACATTAGGTGCACTCATCGCTACGACATTTTCATGACCATGCTACCGAATGCCAGTTTTCACCAGAATGCTTGCTAGCAAGTTTTATAAGTCTTTATATAAACTTTACTCGGTTAAGACAGTTTGCAACTTAATCGACTACATAAGTCCTGAACCTGAGAAGTAGCCTACGCTTGTAGTCTTCGACTCACGACTCGTGGTTAAATCTTAAGACTGAGGTTTTAAAAACAGCTCAGTTCGTGAGTCGCGAGTCGTAACTTAACTTGATAAAATACGGAAATTTATGATTTGTTTTTAAGCTTTTGAAATTATAAAAGCATAATATATTATGAAGTTATGAATACATTGAATATCACTTTTTCATTGAATATCATTTTTTGAGCTCCCATTTGGGCAATCCTTGTAGAAATAGATTGTCAAATATCCGGGGAAACCCCGAAATTGATATTGTCAATTTCACTGTTCCGAAATCTACTTTTAAGAATTTGCACCCAAAGTTTATCAACGGAATCATATTACCGTCTATCTATCTTATGTTTTTAACAACCTCTGTGGTTTGGTGATACTGTGTATAGACTGCCACGCAGAGGTCGCGGGTTCGATTCCTGCTCAGCGCAAATATTTGTGTGCATAAACATGGCTATTTGCATTGGTCTGGGTGTTTCTATGTATAATATGTATATATTTACAGAAAAAAAAATTAAGTATGTTTATCCTCATTCTAGAACCCATATCACAAGCTATTAATATATGCTTACTTTGGGCCTAGATGGCGCTGTGTGGTTGTTGTGGTATTATGTGGTATTATTATTAACATTATTATATGTGTGTGTGTTGTGGCCATTAAAACACACAGAATTACGGATGTATGTTTATTTGTACTGGTATTACCTACGACACATGGGTATAGCACGGCAACGAAACCCTGACTGGCTGTGGAAAAGCAACGCAACGCTAATCATACATCGTACTTAATGCTGTAATCGCATTATTACAGATCTAGGTACTTATTGCGCCGCCAAGCGTAGGTACTACACAGAAGAACTGATGATAAATATACTTTTACCTAGTCGTAAACCTTATTAACTACTAGGCAATATTGAAACAATGTTTAATAGTCGATGTTAAGTTTTAGGTTGGTAGTTAAGACTGTCGTAATACTTATGTTGGGCCTAGGGGCGCGAGGTCACTAATGCGGGCTACACACCTTCAGTTTTATCTGTGCAATTTATCTGTACAGTCCGAACTGTAGGTACCTACAGATAAATCGTTAGGTGTGTAAAACAAATAGTTGATCTGTACAGTTTATCCGAGATCTAATCAAAATATGATTAGATAAATCTTTAGCCCGCATATGGGGCACGCACGCGAAATTTTGAACATAATCGTAATTATCTAATCCGATGAAGTGTCTGCCTAGAGCGCTCTAGACATTTAATTCGCCTTGCCAGGGTCCATTATAGATATAGATAGGTGATCTAGCAGAGGGTTTATTTCTTGGTACAATAATAAAAAAGCTACTTACTCGACTTGACGAAACATGGCTGACCAAAAACTGTTCAGATGATCCTTCTGACGGTGCGGCAACTGCTATTGAAGCAATGCCATAGTTCGCCGCGAGGCACACAGCAAAGACCAGTAAATAAACCGTGCTGTTCATCTTTCCTGGTCACTACTATATTGACAACTTGCTGATACTTACATCATTTTATAGTCGTAGGATCGCATGTGATCTAGACCTAGGCTATAAAATAGCATGCAACTTAATAAACGGAAACCTTTGACAAACAATGCAACACAGTGAGATGTACGTGAGAGATAAAAATTAAAAAATGTTGATTGTTATTACAGTGATAAACTTAATTGTATTTTACAATGAGGTGGTACTTGTGGTGCATGGCAGATGTCAATCCGTGAATAATTTAGATAATTGATAAGCAATTATAAAAAGTTATTCGCGTGTAGGTAATGAAAATGTTTGTCCAACAATAGCTGGTCTATGCCGTGTCTACGTAGGAAATATGTTTTAAGTAACTATCTTCGTATTATTATTACAAGTTTTTATTGCAGACAAAATACACGTCGGTATCTAACATAGCATCAACCACAGGTAGGTAATAAATTAGTTTGTACTTGTAAACTACTGTTAGTGTTATTTACCTACAGCTGATAAACGTACCGTGTCGAACCGAAGAAGCAATAGTGCTGGAGGCCTCGTCAGGTCGAACATCCAGAGGCCGATCCATGACAAGATGGGCAAGTGTACTTATACTGTCCAGGAATATTAGGCATTGCGGGGTTTCCGAGGACGATGTCTGGGGTAGACCAAAGTGGAGGAGAGGAATACGGTAGGCTGACCCCACAATCATGTAAGACATACACCCATTTAGCCGGGAAGAGAGATTTATTTGCGTAAATTGAATAGATTGAAACCTGCCTTATAGGAAAACCTATGTACTTACCTATATTATACTTTTACGCTCTGCACATATTAGATACATAAGTATAGCACAATATAAGACAACCTACGCAATGGGTTACGTGGTAATTTAAAAAAAAAAAAAAAAAATTTTTTATTTAAATTATAATCAATAATATTCTATTTAACATATATGTACTAATGATTATAATAATATTATTAAAGCATCTACGAGTAGCTACTTACATACATGGAGCGGAATTTATTTATTTTGAATAAATTTCATTTGATAAATATTGATAATGGTCATTCATCATTACCATTACAGCCGAAACATCTCTGCTGGAGTCAATATTTTATAAAAATAATCATGATGTTCCTAGTTTCCTACTAATATACCGTGGCTGCAAGGCTCATAATCATTTACGGTAGTAGATCCACGCTGATTTCAGCATGAATGGGCCGGACCGTCCGGGGAAGTACTACCCTCTCATAGAAGATCGACTTAAGAGTAGTAGTATCCGTACTACTGCGTTTCGTTCGGTGAGTGAGAGCGCCGGAGGCCCAATTTCCCCCCTTTCCTCTTTCCTCACGTCCCTCATTTCCTTCCCCTACCCCATTCCCAGCCGCCATAGTGGAGGCCACCATACCAGCAGTTTAAAACGATAGCTTTTGGTATAGTGGCCGCCACTTCTGGATTCCACTGACTGCTTACCATCAGGCGGGGTGGAGTCACTTTGGTAGGCTATACTATAAAAAAAAAAAAAAAAAAAAAATTCTCATCTCATCTCACTTGCACATGTTCTGGTGAGTTTCTGAAGTATTCTGAACCGGGGCTTCCCAAAACAGTATTTTAACAAAATATAATATAGATTGCATACTTAAAATTATATGCAATATTAATACAAAAATATTAAGTGAAGCATAATCATAAAATTTACAGCACGATAATATTTTTAACGGTAAGTAAATATAGAATTACACAACAGGTAGATAGGACTACATTATGACAAGTTGTGCAGTCTTCACATCTATAAACAAAGTTATAATATTTATGAAAAATTAATGATTAAAATATTAAAAAAATATAAAAGAAAGGCCACTACAACGTTTTTATACATAATGTTGATTTTTACCATTAGTTAAGAATTAAAAATTACTTGAAACAAAACGTATTTCAAAATACCAATCACATTTAGTGACGAGTGTTACGACAACTTATTTGAGGATAAGGTTGTAAAAGTGAATATTATTCTACGTAAATATTAATTGCGTTTTTTTTTAATAAAAATGGAAGATAGGTTTATCAAAGCAAATTTTACAAAAAAATATGTAAAATTAAGAAAGCCATATCAAGTTTAGTACGATCAGTGAGAGACAGGAATGACGTAATCGGAACCATAGGTCCGTTTTCGCGCGAAAATTTAAACTGTGAATTTAAAATCGCATTTTTTGTGATAAATTACAATATTTTATTTTATTAATATATTTGTAGTCTATTCTACATGGAATTATTTAAAATGAAAACAAAATAAAATTTTATTGCATGTTGCCTAGCCTATATTTTCTGACAAGACCGTTTTGCGTTTTGTAAAAGATGACATTACGTCAAACAGACAAATTGTATTACAAGTACCCGCCAAAAGAATTTTGTAGAAAGTTTTTTCAGGCAAATCAAACTAAGTCTAGTCTTATATCTATTAAATTATTAAATTACACCTAGACCTACAGTTATTTCATAACTAGACTAGAAAAAGTAAAAGTACTTATACTTCTAAAAAGATGGATGCTCAATCAACACCCGTAGTTGCGTCCGCCACAGGCAAAGTCTATAAAATTCCAAATCGCTTAGGACGTGGTGTCCCAGAAGTTACGAGGGTGTATACGAAGAAATGCTCTTGCGACAGGGAGAAGACGATCGTTTTCTGCCGATCATGTGGCTACTACTGCCACGGACGTATTCGCATCAAATGTGGAGTACATCCTCGCGTAAGAATTTTTTTTATTGCGATTTCAAAGAGTATCTATTTAGTATGGAGATAAACTAAGCGGTACTTAGTTGACAATTTAGTTGAAATTTAATTTTAATATCATTAATTTATTATGCACATTGCACTGCTTTGTAAACATTGTCAAATTTAAAGCCTATGTTCAAAGCAAACTTTCGTAACACCTTTCGGCTACTAATTCTATGGTTCAAACATAGGCCAAGATCTAGATGTGCATCAATGTATCTATTCAAATAACTTCATATTTTTGCAGGTCACTTTTCTCTTGGACATCTCTGAATGTCCACGGTGCCATTCTGCTGTCTTCTTGGATGAATACTTCCAGTAAGAAACTATGCACCTATGTAATTATTATAATTTCCTTTGTACTTGTGTCGTAAGAGTTTATTTGATGCTGGGAAATATAATGCCAGTTTTTGTTAATATGTTAAATATTAATTATACCAAACTGTAAGTTGAAATTTTAATGATTTTTCACTTTTGTTATTAAATAACTTAGTAAAGAATCTGATACTCAATCAAATATTCTAACTTGCAGCATGGCTGTGATTGTGATTTGTGGTGCAAAAGAGATTTAACTTAGTTATTTTGTTTTTAATTATTTCAATGAGTATAAAATAAGTTGTTTTCCAGTTGATTGCTGCTGTTACTAATTAAGAACTTGAGTTACAAAAACTTAGTAATTTTTGATAAAAATTGCTGATCGTTTTTGGTTAGGTAAGATTTATTTTAAGTTTGAAAATGTTAAAAAATTATAAACTTCAAGACAATATATTATTATATGACTATAAAGAATTGTTGTTTTAATATCTATACTGTCATGTACCCACATGTTCACAGAAAGAAAGAAAGAAGCATTTCTCTTTTAGGTAATTCAGTGTTGCTAAGGCTGTTTAAATTAGATGTCACAAATATGTATTGTACTATGCTTTAGCAAAATACTATCACTATTACTGCATGTGTTTCAAAGCATGTCATAAAACCGCCATAGCCACCAATGTAGTAGTTTAATACAGTTGGTTTTAAAATGGTGTCAAAAGTCTTGGTTTCACTGACTAACCATTAGGCACAGTGAACAACAAGAGAACAGATACAACATACCTATTATTATTATTATTACAAGGGCATACATTACAACTTTTCGCAAGCAGAAGTCTTATGTGATAGCAGCATGCCTATTGCTTGAATTGTTAATGAGAAGCAAATAAATTAATGACTATGCACAATGAAATTGTAATCACAATTTAAAAGATTGGTCAGTAGCAGTAGTAATACTTCTCATAAATACTCACCTATTTTATGAAATCTGGAAGAAACAAACATGTTGTAGTGGTATTTCTTAACCGATAGTGCAATGACCTAGGAACCTGCCTCAATGTTAGAAAATTGGCACCAAGACAAGTCACACTGTCTAAAACTAGACCCGTTAGGCCTAATGTAGGTTTTAAAAATGTTCAAATTAAACAAAAACGACAAGTCACACTGTCTAAAACGAGACCCCTTGAGCCTAAAGTAGGTTTTAAAAATGTTCAAATTAAACAAAAACTTATGTTATGTATTGCTTTCATATTTTGTACTTCCATAACAGCACAGTATAAACTCCAATTGGTAATATGCTTATTTAGGTGAGCAGCATAGATTGCTGGTGTGCTCATATAAATATAGGAGGAAAATGGGTGTGTGATATAAAATTGAAGCCGTGTCAGTTTGAAGCATTGGTTAAACTGATTGTGTGAGGTGGAACAGCAAAGCAGTGCTTAGGAATTTAAAACATGTATATGTATGTTGATATTTAATTAACTACTTATTACCAGAACAAAAATTACAATTATTTTGCTTTAAAATTATACACCTACATTCTATTTATTTAAAGTCATTATATAGAGAACCAACTCGGCACATCTGATCTATTTTTGTTACGATCAATGTAGTTCTGAAATGACTTCTTTGATTCTGCCATAGCTTTATCTTGTTCTTCTTCCTCGTCTTTAGCTTTCTCAAATAGATTAGGGTATTCAAATTTCATGTCTTTTGGCTGGAATAAAGTCAATTATTATAATAGGTAGCTTAGGAGATATTAAAGATTATTTTAGATGTACTTAAACATTAACATTATTATCAAAACAAAACATACCAAAGATATAATAGCCCTTTTTATGTCATCATCTTTCACCACATATCCTTTGCCAATATCTCTTCGGAACTTTCCTAAATATATTTTGGTTCTTACATCAACAACTGGGATATTATAAATCTTCTCCAAGTAATTTTTGATGTCATGTTTTGTCATTTCCATTGAGCATTCAAAATTAACTTGATTCGGTAGCTGTTGACGAATAGGTCGTACTAGTTTCATCCAAAAATTGGGTAAAAACACTCTCAGTTGTGGATTACCTCTTTGGTATACAGGATACCTGAAATAAGAAATTGACTTTGTTTTTTTTTTCTTATCTCAAAATGATGCGAATATACTATTAAGACTTACTTACCATCGAGTAGACATTTTATTCTAGTTCAAGAAGTAATTTTAAATTAGTAAACAATACACAAAATCCCAAAATGCATTACAATTTCGTAATTGTAACCTAAAAAATTCTGTCAAACTTTAAAGAATGACAGTATCGGTTTATAGTGCCACACGTTTTAGGGGTGCAACGATATATCGGAAAACCGATAAATATCGATACATATTAGTATTCATCGATATCGAGTATGTGCCGATATCGATAAATCAATATCGACCATGCGCGCCGACATCGATATATCGTATCGATAGAAAAATAGGGAAACCAACAAAAATCTCACTCACTAACTTTTAACACAAAAACACGCACAACACTAATCAAAAATTCCAGGCTCAACTCGGTTGTGACATAGGTGTTTGAAGTCAATACACTTTCTCCGTCCGGGATATTATTAGTAAATTTACCATAATTCAAATAGTATTTTATTTTGTTTCTTGATATTAGTAAATCTAAATTATAACCCTAAATAAAAGGTTGAATAGATAAACTTTCGAAAGAAAAATGTATTTTAGGCTAAAACATTGTAATACGTTTAGAATTCAAGTATATAATACACAGGGTTTTCTGTTGGATAAATCCGACTCAGGCGGGATAAGCCCGAAATTTTTTGTCGGATAAATAGGATTCAGGAAGATATTACGCGATCAATTTTGTCAATATACAGAGAATACATACCAATAAAATATTTAGAAGAAAAATTTCCATGGCAGCCACACTGTTGCGTTTGTGTTCTCTTCTCTGCTTAGTCTGTGGCTGGCTATTGTTATTTGTCACTTTTGTCAGTTTGTTGTAAAGATGGCGGTGGCTCTGTCACCCGATCAAGAATTGGTAAGTAATTTTTAAGTAATTTATATTAAAGTGATATTGCACGCGTCTACATAGCGCTTACATTACCTTTTACCGTTGAGAAAAATGGTCCGCAATATTTGATCTTCTTATTTTGAAGAATTTACGCACAGGATGTGGGTTGTTACTTGCTTAGTTTACCATGTCATCAATTAAATGTTTGTTTTGATTACTTCGCTTCGTGTCTTGATAATTTAAACTTCTTATTTAAATATTATAATACTATTGTAATACAAGTATTCTATATTTAAACCGATCGTTTAAATCATGAAAATCTTATATAAATAAAATAATATTTTAATATCAGAACATGAATATTTTGCTACCAGGTAAAGTTGTTTAAGGGATAATATAAATGTTGCCGCTCCTTTATAAGTGAAGATATTTTATTATACTTTATTGGGTTAACCAGTCTTCAGTAATTATGAGTTTTAATTAAATTTATTATACAAAATTTAACATTTTTCATTAAAAATAACGAGTAAGAGTTTACGAGTATCTATTTAAAATGCGTTCTAAAAGAGGTCGTCACTCATAGCGTTCTAAAAGCTTTACTTTCTTTTAAAATACTTCTGATTGATTTGAAAGTTAGTTGAGTTTAAAAGGCTTGTTGTGTTCTTAATCTTAAGTGCTCAAACTGGTAGGCAACTTAATATATGACTATGAGTAACAATGATGATCTAAGATCATAACATGGAAAATTAAAAACAACACCTATATCACTACTACCTTTAATTCCATACAAACCTTTATTCTGTGTTTCATTGAGTGGTGTTTAAACAGACACCATTTGTCTACAAAATTGCATTATTAGTTGAATATAGCCTTGTACTTGCTTGGTCACTGAACAGAGCGCTCCGTGATAGTCTAATCTGTCAAATGTACTTATTCGGTCTTCTAGTACTATTAGTTTGGTCACTAGAACAGTGTATTTTGATTTTCCTTCGCGCTTTGCAGGCTTAAAACTGTCATCCTAAACAATACCTGTTTATACTCACATGAAGTCATTTATTTATTAGAATAATATGTTCTTATGATATTTTTTTATATTATATAAATAAGTGCACAATGTATAAAATGGAAGTACCGAATGATACAAGCAGGGACTGTTCAAAGGGTTTTTGAAAGGGTTTTCTTAAGCCTGAGACCTGTTGTTTTCATATAATATTAAAAATATTCTAAATTTAAAAGTACCAAACGTTATCAAATATCTTCAATTCATAAAATATTGGTCTATTTTTGTTATATTTTACAAATTAACACGAAAATCAATGAAAAATAATATCGTCGTGAGTATAGCTGTATCGCTTGTCGGAAGCAGCTCGACTCGTAAATTTGTTGTATGAACACAAAGTAGTTGACAATACTAGATTTGATACATAAAAGAGTTGCAAGCGTTTTATACGAAATATTTGTCAAGGTATGATAGTTTTTGCTATAAGTACCTAAGTAGCTATTATTATTAGTTGTTGTGTTGTTTCGGACATGCTGAGAAATCTGAATGTCTACTTCGGGGACGGCTATTGGAACTAGCTAACGAGTAGAGCTAGGTGTACCAAGTATGGGCTCGTTTTGTTAGTTATGATGAGACCTTACTACCGGACATGATGGAGTGACCTGAATGTCTACTTTGGAGACTACTACTGTAACAAGCTAGCGAGTAGAGCTGGGTGTACCAAGTATGGGCTCGTTTTGTTAGTTCTGATGAGACCTTACCACCGGACAAGATGGAGTGGCCTAAAGGTCTATTTTGGTGACTGCTACTGGAACTAGCTAACGAGTAGAGCTAGGCGTACCGAGTATGGGCTTGTCTAATTAGTTATGATGAGGCCTTACCACCGGACATGATAGTGTGACCTGAAAGTTTACCTGAAAGTTTACTTCAGTGTTTGCTATTGGAAGTAGCTAATTAGTAGAGCTGAGTGTGCCTTTTATTCGCTTCACGATCATAAGGTCTACGTAGCAAAATGTCCAACTACCCTAAACGTCCAATTAGCAATACGTCCAACCCGCAAATCGACTATGTAGCAAAACGTCTAATTAGCAAATCGTCTAATTCTCATAATGCCTGGACACTTGGGTGTAAAAACATTTAGATCTGTTTTTACACGGCTGCGAAAAGTAAAAGGTAATGTTACAGGTAACCTAATACCTAATTAGGTAGGTATAATTTAAATTGGCAAGTAGGTTGCATAGGTTTGATTTATATTCTTAATCTTTAATTTAATTAATTTAATTTAATTTAATCTTATCTTTAATTTATATTATATTTATATTCTATTAAGGTTGGCATAGACGGTTAAATACATTTATAAAACCAAAACCAACCCTACTGCTTTTCCTTCATGCTCTCAGGAAAGAAGCCCGTTGGCAAGACCGCAAATTTAAAAATATTATGTTTGAAGGCAATAAACGAAGAAAAATTGATATATTGTTCAATGAAAAGTACAAAAGAGAGCTGAAAAAGCTAACAGAAAAAAAAATTAGTCCAATGCATTTTTTAAAACATGTTGGACATATCAAGCGGATCCTAAATTCTTAGATAGGAATTGAAAAAATAAAAATAATTGATTTCATAATTATCCATTCTAAGTTAGAAGAAGAATAAAACGTTTATTTATTAACGTTATTTTTTTTGCTTTCTATCTTAATAATACTTTTTTTTTCTAATAAAACATGTTTGTGACTGTACTCGTTTAATTTTAGACGATTTGCTAATTAGACGTTTTGCTACATAGATGTTTCAATAGTTAGACGTTTTGCTACATAGTCGATTTGCGGGTTGGACGTATTGCTAATTGGACGTTTAGTGTAGTTAGACATTTTGCTACGTAGACCTTATGATCGTGAAGCTTTTATTCACTCCATCATGTCTGGTGGTAACGTCTCATCATAACTAAACCAAACGAGCCCGTAACCGTTATACCTAGCTCTTCTAATCAGCTAGTTCCAATAGAAGTCACCGAAGTGGTATCAGGACACTTGCGCGAATCCACTTGTGCAAAAGACTTTGCGCGTTGCGCGATAGACTTGCGTGAATGGACATTTGCGCGAAATATGACCAAACAAGATTTTAAGTCAAATTTCATTAAAGCAGCCGCCATTGTGAACTTTGCTGTTTTTATACCTATTGCTCTCAAAATCGATACCTGAGTGTCCCAGTGATGACCGAACACGAATCTTAAGTCAAATTTAATAAAAGCAGCCGCCATTTTGAACTATGCTGTTTTTGTACCTATTGCTTTCAAAATCGATAACCGAATGTCCCAGCGATGACCGAACACGAATCATTATTCAAATTCAATAAAAGCAGCCGCCATATTGAATTTTGCTGTTTCTGAACAAATTACTTACAAAATCGATATCTGAGTGTCCCAGCGATGAACAAACAAGAATCTTAAGTAAAATTTTGTTAAAGCAGCCTCCATTTTTAACTTTTGCAGTTTTTGAACCGACTGCTTTCAAAATCGATAGCTGAGTTGCCCAGATTTGTGGGTGCCAGCGACCCAAATGGTAAACAAGCATGATCTACAAATCTAAACTACGAGAAATGGGAGAAGCTAAACTCATCTATTCCGTTAATAATAAAAGTAAAATAAAAAACAAATAAAGTAACGTAGTACTGGATGGATAATGTTTTCCTTATAGTTATATCAAAATTAATCGTAGAACCAAACGGATCTATTTTTCATTTAGTTCTATTAATTCATACTAATATTAATTAGTTTAGAATTATTTTTGAGACTAAAATCGATCGAGCCAAATTCCAGACATTGCGTATTTAATTACCGAAATTTATAGATTAAAGAATGAATAATGATATATATGATTTTCAGATTGTAATTTCATCTCGTTTAGGAATAAAACAAAACTAAGAACCTGTTTTTGAGCATTTGTGGGAAAAGCTCGCCTTAAATACAATTAATCGATTACACAAATTGAGTACTTATGCCGATGCAAGTACAATATGGCGCGCTGGGGATTTACCGATGATTTAAACATCCAGTGTAAATGTGGTGTTCCGGAGCAAAATATGGTACATGGTTTCGTGTCCATCTTGCCCCACTACTTGTACTAGGAATGACCTAAACACTGCATCAAACTTTGCTTTGGAAGTTACCAAATTTTGGTCTAAAACTATTTAAAGGAAGAAATTGAAACAAAAGAAGAAGTACTAATAAGTACTTCTTCTTTCGTTTCAATTTCTTAAACGTAATATTATTTAGAATATAATTAAATTATTTTTTAATTAGAAAATGAGACGATAACCAGACGTGACAAAGATGGGAGTAAAGCGGATGTCGTGACCGGTCGTCGACCGTGCAATCGATAGCCTATTCTATTTCGGAAGTACTACATAGTTGAGCATCAGGGTAATTAACAAGTACGTACATACGGTACGAGAGCACTTGGGACCTTTACACAGGAAACGTATAAAATAACTAACTAACTCTATGGCGAATCCCATTTAAATTTATTTACCCGCTACCAGTAAAACTGACGAAATTGAACACAAACTTGCGACTCCTATTTTCACACTTATTAAAGGTAATTCCTTAATAATATAAAGTAAGTATTTTCTAGTAATTAAGAAATTCTAATAAAAAAAAACTATAGATGTTACATACAAACTTTGTCATCCCTTTATACACCCTTCGCAAAATCTCGTCTCAGTAAGCACCTATGTCCATGCAAAATTTGAGACTCCTAGCACTTGTAGTTTCTGAGATTTCGTGATGATTGAGTGAATGACCTTTCGCTTTTATATATATATGCATGCTACTCTATGCGCTTACTCTGGAGAGTGCCACATACAACTGGTCGCAGCTTCCCTTAAGTCTACGCCCGTTACCTTAAGAGATTGACCTTAAGCCTTGTCTATGGTCATTCTGAAACAAACGTTGATGGGAAACTGCACTCTTTTGAATTAGAAGGGGTATTTTAAGGTGTTAGGTGGATCCTAAGAATAAATATCTACAGAATCCCCTCGAGAATAACATAGTGGTATCTGCTAGTAGTAGCTACTTACTACTAGCTAAGTAGCTACTACTAGCAGATACCACTATGTTAATATTACTGGGGTACAAAAGTGAAGTATCCATCCTCGCCGTAGCAAAACAAAAGTGGGTACTGCAATTCACAGTATGAGAGATGTATTTCAATAATTTGATGCAATGATTGTGTTATCATAGTACTCAATGAGGGTGTTTAAGAAATTTGGCCACCAGTTGGCACCATTTCAACTGTCACATTGGGCCAATCAGGGGTTAATTTTTAAAAAGCAAAACCAAACAAGATTTTAAGTCAAATTTCATTAAAGCAGCCGCCATTGTGAACTTTGCTGTTTTTATACCTATTGCTCTCAAAATCGATACCTGAGTGTCCCAGTGATGACCGAACACGAATCTTAAGTCAAATTTAATAAAAGCAGCCGCCATTTTGAACTATGCTGTTTTTGTACCTATTGCTTTCAAAATCGATAACCGAATGTCCCAGCGATGACCGAACACGAATCATTATTCAAATTCAATAAAAGCAGCCGCCATATTGAATTTTGCTGTTTCTGAACAAATTACTTACAAAATCGATATCTGAGTGTCCCAGCGATGAACAAACAAGAATCTTAAGTAAAATTTTGTTAAAGCAGCCTCCATTTTTAACTTTTGCAGTTTTTGAACCGACTGCTTTCAAAATCGATAGCTGAGTTGCCCAGATTTGTGGGTGCCAGCGACCCAAATGGTAAACAAGCATGATCTACAAATCTAAACTACGAGAAATGGGAGAAGCTAAACTCATCTATTCCGTTAATAATAAAAGTAAAATAAAAAACAAATAAAGTAACGTAGTACTGGATGGATAATGTTTTCCTTATAGTTATATCAAAATTAATCGTAGAACCAAACGGATCTATTTTTCATTTAGTTCTATTAATTCATACTAATATTAATTAGTTTAGAATTATTTTTGAGACTAAAATCGATCGAGCCAAATTCCAGACATTGCGTATTTAATTACCGAAATTTATAGATTAAAGAATGAATAATGATATATATGATTTTCAGATTGTAATTTCATCTCGTTTAGGAATAAAACAAAACTAAGAACCTGTTTTTGAGCATTTGTGGGAAAAGCTCGCCTTAAATACAATTAATCGATTACACAAATTGAGTACTTATGCCGATGCAAGTACAATATGGCGCGCTGGGGATTTACCGATGATTTAAACATCCAGTGTAAATGTGGTGTTCCGGAGCAAAATATGGTACATGGTTTCGTGTCCATCTTGCCCCACTACTTGTACTAGGAATGACCTAAACACTGCATCAAACTTTGCTTTGGAAGTTACCAAATTTTGGTCTAAAACTATTTAAAGGAAGAAATTGAAACAAAAGAAGAAGTACTAATAAGTACTTCTTCTTTCGTTTCAATTTCTTAAACGTAATATTATTTAGAATATAATTAAATTATTTTTTAATTAGAAAATGAGACGATAACCAGACGTGACAAAGATGGGAGTAAAGCGGATGTCGTGACCGGTCGTCGACCGTGCAATCGATAGCCTATTCTATTTCGGAAGTACTACATAGTTGAGCATCAGGGTAATTAACAAGTACGTACATACGGTACGAGAGCACTTGGGACCTTTACACAGGAAACGTATAAAATAACTAACTAACTCTATGGCGAATCCCATTTAAATTTATTTACCCGCTACCAGTAAAACTGACGAAATTGAACACAAACTTGCGACTCCTATTTTCACACTTATTAAAGGTAATTCCTTAATAATATAAAGTAAGTATTTTCTAGTAATTAAGAAATTCTAATAAAAAAAAACTATAGATGTTACATACAAACTTTGTCATCCCTTTATACACCCTTCGCAAAATCTCGTCTCAGTAAGCACCTATGTCCATGCAAAATTTGAGACTCCTAGCACTTGTAGTTTCTGAGATTTCGTGATGATTGAGTGAATGACCTTTCGCTTTTATATATATATGCATGCTACTCTATGCGCTTACTCTGGAGAGTGCCACATACAACTGGTCGCAGCTTCCCTTAAGTCTACGCCCGTTACCTTAAGAGATTGACCTTAAGCCTTGTCTATGGTCATTCTGAAACAAACGTTGATGGGAAACTGCACTCTTTTGAATTAGAAGGGGTATTTTAAGGTGTTAGGTGGATCCTAAGAATAAATATCTACAGAATCCCCTCGAGAATAACATAGTGGTATCTGCTAGTAGTAGCTACTTACTACTAGCTAAGTAGCTACTACTAGCAGATACCACTATGTTAATATTACTGGGGTACAAAAGTGAAGTATCCATCCTCGCCGTAGCAAAACAAAAGTGGGTACTGCAATTCACAGTATGAGAGATGTATTTCAATAATTTGATGCAATGATTGTGTTATCATAGTACTCAATGAGGGTGTTTAAGAAATTTGGCCACCAGTTGGCACCATTTCAACTGTCACATTGGGCCAATCAGGGGTTAATTTTTAAAAAGCACTTGACAACTAGACCTGAAACATCGGTGCTGCCACCTCGTGGACATTTTAGAAAACCCTCTCAGCAATTTTCTTTTGACCTTAAGCACGCGAATTATCCGTTTTGTAAATTAAACAGTAAATTTTGCGAAATGAGCAATGACAAATATTTGTTTTGATAGCGCAAAATAGAAGACCTTTTACCAAAGTGGTGCCAACTGGAGGCGGAACACCCTTATTACAATATCTCGCTTAGAAAATTGCTATTCAACAATAACTATAGCAACTTCATTTGACGTAGGTTGATTGAGTTTCAAACATGTGTCAAAATAAAATATTTTAAATCAAAAGCACTTTATATCAATACTCCTTTGATATAAACTTCGAAGCAAATCATGCCCAAAATTAACTTTCTTTACCCTTTCTATCCCCTTTACAGGATGAATTTTAATAAAATACGTAACACATCTTCCATCAATTCTGTTAAAAAATGTTTATGCAAAATCCAGAGATTAGCGCTTTCAAACAAACTAAACAAAATCTTAGTATGGTATTGTATTTTATTGTAACCGTTGATTTATAAACAATAAGGTAATAAGACAAAAAATGCAATCCAATAAATAAATGTTATATTGTATAAATTAGGCGTTGACCTCTAAACGCAATGATTTGACTACGGACTGAAATGGAATACTGAGATATTTTTTTATCATCCAGGTGAATATTTGTGAAATATTGACTAAATGGAATTTGTAGGTTATATAATGTATGTGAGTATGTATGTTACGATTTAATTATCACAATATTACAAGTGAACTCAGATCTGCGAGGGCAAATTCAAAATAAATAAAAAGTTACAAAATATTATGTACGTAGGTACTTACTTAAGATACTGGTTATACTTATTTCTTCTTAAACTCAAAGTCAAACTCAAACTTTATTTCATTTTGATCATAGAATATGATGCTTATGTAAAGTCAAAATTACATGAAGTTAGGTAATTAACCTACAGCCAGTTCGCTGACGAGGTAGAGCTGTGAGAAGAACTGGCAAGAAACTCACGCCACTCTTTTCAATCGCCAGATAATTACAGTTTTTTAACGCAACCAAAGAACCATACCAAGTAATTATTACACAAATCAACCAATGAATTTAATTACCAAGATTAAAAAAAGAATTAATTAAAAAAGTATTTTAATTAAAAAAGTAAATGCATCTCCCGGTCATATTGAATGACAAGGTAATACTGGATGAAGTATTAAATGTATGCCATGCCAAGATTGACCAGTCATTTATAATAAATTACAACATTGGCTTTTAAAGACAAAGAGTACGAGTATAGAAAAATGAAGCTGTTAATAAATTTGACGTCATTAATTGACCGAAAAAAGTAATTTTATTATATAATCTAGTTTTGATTTTTAATCATTACTAAAAATGTTGGAAAATGAAGTTTTTGATAAAAAAAATATTGAAAAGTGCTGGACGAGAGTTATCTTTGGTTGGGCTTAACGCTTAGCTTTACGCTAAAGCGTTCCGATCCTTAAGGTTTTTAGTGCTATATTTTGTTTTCCTCATGATGTTTTCCTCCACTACATCTTAGTAAGGTTTAAAAGGGTTTTCGCGTCATGAGTGGCAACCTGGCAACGTCGCAATTTAGTGTCATATTTCGTGGTTTTAAATTTTTATCATATAATCGCAGCCATATTTGCCCGACTGACGCAGTCAAGCAGGGTAATGTTTTTCGAGCGTATGTTTATATGTATGTATGTATACATTTATCTATGTATGTGAGTATGTAATTTAATTCTTTGGCACGCTCTACAACCAAAATGACTTGATAGATTTTAATGTATGAGGTGTCATTAGATTCGTATTGATTGCGGGAGTGCCATAGGGTATTTAAAATTTCAATGTAGCGTCAGCATGAAAAAAAATGGGTACAGCTGGCAATCGCTATCCTCGTCTGACTAGTAATGTTACGCGCTAGCTCTCTTTCACTCTATCTTAAATATTTACCATCTTTAACAGCCAGCAACTCTTATTTGCGGCCAGATTTAATTAAGCAACCGTATATTATAATGAACAAAAAAAAATAGCTTTAATTTGATATATAAATAATAAATGTACGTTAAGAACGTATAAATGTATCAGAAGCATACCTGTTTACACCTGGTTGCGAAAAGGTGCGGCCAAGTGCGCAACGGCAACCGTGATTTTTCAGAGTCTTTATGTATATTGCCGTAAAGTGGACAATATTTTATTTAAAAAACAAGTGAATGAATTTTTTTTTCGAAAAATTAATTAGCAATAATTTCATTAAAAATATTAGCGGCCACATTATGATAGGCAGCTTGGTAGATATATATTCTCCTAATCATAAATATGCGTAAAAATTTGGTTTTTAGCAAACACTCGATGAATGCACTAATTCTGCAGCCGAATCTTAGACTATATGTTCTGTACAAATGTTAGAATTAGGTAAAAGCTGTTTAAAAAGTAAGTAACCTTAATGCTTACATATTCATTTTATTATGAAAATAACGCAACTTAAGTCTCAAATGTATTATTTGCTTATAAATAGAACTGTACACGAAATGATTTCTTATTCTTTATACAGCTTTCACCTAATTGTAGCATTTGTACAGAACATATTTTTAAAATATAGCTCCAAATAAATGATAAAAATTGAAAACCACGAAATATGACACTAAATTGCGACGTTGCCACTCATACGTTGCCTAAACGCTCTGCTCTTATCATAGATTTTGGAAGTACATTACAAGTCTATTTTCGAACCGTCAATCTTTTGCATGAAATTTAACCTAGTAGCGTCCTAGAGATCATCACGATTAAGGTTTCGGGACACTTTAAAGGCCTATTCTAACATAGCCGTTTTCGCTGCCGCTACGGGTAGAGGTAAATATCGCGCGGATGTCGCTCAGGTACCTACTTAGTATGAAGTTCCGCGGCTAAAGCGAAATCGGTTCTCGCTTGGTACTGCTCTACTAGATATACCGCATACCCTCTCGAACTGGCGAAAAGTTCATACCTTCGTGAGCTAAACTCACGCGATATTCTACCCATCGCGATATTCTGGGTAGTGGGTAGGTGTCAAAAAGTTCAGACGTTTTTTCAAGTCTTTAAAATTAAATTTATTATTATAAACTAATATTCTAATTATTTTAAGTGATATTTTGGTTACAATCGTATAAAAATAGATTATACTCACTTAGCAATATAGTCAATGTGATTAGTTGCTAATTATTACACCACCTGCCAGCACATCACACTAGTACACACATTTTGAGGAGCTCTACGCACACACAAACTGAAATGGCACAACTTGTGGAAATACAATCCCATCAAAATATGTTGGAGGATATGTTTACTAAGCGTATGGCTGAACTGGAGGCTCAACTACACTCAGGTGGGCCATCAAAGGATACAGTAGCGAAAGTTGCAGAGGAGTTCCGCACTTTCAGGGAGATCATAATTGCCATGTTACAGCTCCTTCGCAAGCAAATAACCGAATGCTCCAACATGGTTGATGTCATTGAGACAAGGCACCGTCGAAAGGCACTGCTCTTTTTGGGAGTTGCAGAGGGTGATAATGAGGACTGCTCTTCTATTCTGCACAACCTTATAAATAAGGACATGGCATTGAAGCTCAATCAACCAGCTATAGCAGTTTGTCACAGAATCGGTTCACCGAACAAGGAGCACCATCGACCTATACTAGCATGGTTTACTGATGTTAACTCGAGGTCTGCTGTATGGAAGGCTAAGTCGAGGCTGAAGGGGTCGTCGATATCAGTGAGGGAGTTCCTGACCAAAGACCGGCAGGCAGTCTTCAGTCGAGCCCGACAGCACTTTGGCATGCGAGCGTGCTGGTCGCAGGACGGCGTCATCGTGGTCAAGCTTGCGGATGGGAGCCGTCGTAAACTTTCTAACATTAATGAGTTGCAATGTTTGAAGACGAAATATCCCAAGGCAGCAAACATCTCGTCGGCTGTGATCAAAAGCGGCAACGAGAACATTAGTGCAGAAGTGTCCGGTGCAAGTTCCAAAGTGCGTAAAATCTAATACTTGGCAACATACTCGTAGTTTCGTTCATGCAGTACAACTACGGCTCACACGATGTACTATATAATTTAATGTAATTTACTGGTATTAACTTATTATTGTCGTTTTACCCACAACAAAATCAACATTACTGAGTTTACCATGAAGTGATGACAATTGGCATCTGTCATTTATTTTGCGTTCCGTAACTCAAATTTATACATTGTCAACATTCTGCGTTTCGTTTCTTTTTAAGTTTCGTTGCTTTTTCTTGATGTTATTATTATTATTTTTTTATTTCTTATCTAATATTTCTTATTTATTGTAACTGTGTGTGCATGTAAGCTGGCAGGTGGTGCGGAGACAATAGTACTACATAACTCTGTTTAGGTACGTATCTATTTATACTATTTAATTGTTTATACTTCTTATATATTTATTATTGTTTATTTTGTTATATGAATTGTGGTGATGATTCTTTTCTGTCTGCCAATGAATCTATTTCTACCTCAGATGATGATAGTTTCTGCTCCGTGACTGATACACTGTATGACCTGGTACAGCAATCATTTAAGGACACTTCTCACAAATATTTTAATGTGTGCCACATCAACGCACAGAGTGTACCCAGCCACTACAGTGAGTTGTCGGCAACTTTTACCAATGCTAACGTTCATGTCATCCTGATCTCTGAGAGCTGGCTCAAACCTCATCTTCCTTCTACTACTTACCCTCTCCCTGGTTATATTTTAATTCGAAATGACCGAATTGATAGACGAGGGGGTGGGGTGGCTATCTATCTACGTTCTAACTTCCCATATAAAATTTTAACCTCATCGTCAGGTCATTCTGCTTCTGCAGAATATCTTTTTCTAGAGGTTTGGGTCAAAGGGGCCAAGTGCTTACTTGGTGTAGTCTATTGTCCTCCTTCTATTGACTATTTCTCCAGTCTCGAATCGGTTCTGGAATCTTTAGGGTCTGAGTATGCGCATCACGTCATCATGGGAGATTTTAACACCAACCTCTTAGCACACCATTCTTCTCGTTCTAAGAAACTCCTAGATATTATCGAGTCTACGAGTTTGCATCTACTTCCGCTGCAAGCGACTCACCATAATATCGACGGGAATGATACCTGGCTTGATCTGATTTTCACCTCCTCTCCTTCACTCGTTTCTTGTCACGGTCAACATCCTGCCCCTGGCTTTTCCAATCATGACCTCATCTTCCTATCTTACATCCTTAAACCTCCCAAATCCTTACCTAAAGTGTTGTACAGACGTTGCTTTGGACGTTTGGACATGGATAAATTGTGTAGTGATGCTGCTGCTCTTAACTGGGATTCTCTGACGATGGCCTCTACAGTGGATGAAAAAGTCCAAATTTTTAATGACACTGTAATCCAATTATATGACTTACACGCCCCCGTCAAGAGGATAAAACTCAAACGTCCGCCAGCGCCTTGGATGACGAGGGGTGTTAGGATGGCGATGAGACGTAGGGACCGAATGTTTCGTTCATTTAGAAGGGATCGCACAGATGACAACTGGACACAGTTTAAGGTTGCAAGGAATCGGTGTAACCAGATGATACGTAATGCAAAACGCCGCTACATTCTTGACAACATCTCTTCTGCTTCTCCTGCCAATATCTGGAAGTTCCTCGGGACTCTCGGTATAGGCAAACAGCGACCCGCAAGGCTGTGTAGGGCAGTTGGTTTGGATGACATCAACCGTCATTTCTCTTCCACAATCCCGCTTGATCACCAGACCAAGTGTCTTACTCTAGACTACGTAGCTGGTCTGCCCCGAGCTAAAATTAAAACTTTTTCCTTTTCTTCAGTTGCGTTGGTAGAGATCAAAAAGACCATCCTTTCCATAAAGTCTAATGCTGTGGGCTACGATAACATTAGTCGAAGAATGATAGTACCTATCCTAGACCACCTTCTCCCTGCTCTTGCCCACATCATCAATTTCTCACTCTATACATGTAGTTTTCCTTCCTCGTGGCGGAAAGCTTTTGTCATTCCTTTACCCAAAATCTCTAATCCTACCCTTGCTGATCATTTTCGTCCCATATCCATACTCCCATTCCTTTCTAAAGTACTGGAGGCTTGTGCTCACAAACAATTATCACGATTTGTGCACCAACACAATCTGCTTTGCCCTTTACAATCTGGGTTTAGACCTGGGCATAGTACCACCTCAGCCCTTCTTAAGGTGACCGGTGATGTGAGGACGGGTATGGAGGATGGTAAAGTCACTGTTCTCACTCTCGTGGACTTCTCCAACGCCTTCACCACCGTCAACCACGATATCCTGCTATCCATCCTATCCTACTTTATGATCTCTTCCGAAGCAGTGAAATGGTTCTCTTCTTATCTTCAGGGACGTCAGCAGTCGGTGCGCCTGGACGATTCCTCATCCAGTTGGTGTGATCTGGAAGCTGGTGTCCCTCAAGGTGGCATTCTCTCTCCGCTTTTGTTTTCAATATTTATCAATCTCATAACCCAAAATCTTCAGTGCGCGTATCATCTGTATGCCGATGACTTGCAACTTTACTCACAGGCTAAGGTAGGTTGTATATATACAGCAATTAATGAAATGAATAGTGATCTAGACCAAATAAAAAATTGGTCAAATAGGTTTGGTCTTTTGGTAAATCCTAACAAGTGTCAGGCCATCATGCTAGGGAGCCAACACATGGTACGCTTGTTAGATACAAGCAAGTTACCATTAATCATCTATGATGGCTCGACTATAGAACTGAGTGCCAGTGTCAAAGATCTCGGCTTATACATTGACTCCACTCTCAACTGGCAAGCTCAAGTGACTAGCGTGAGCCAACGAGTCATCGGTACTCTACGCACTCTTTATCGCCTGAAAAACTTCCTCCCATCCAAGACAAAGGTAATGCTTGTACAAGCTTTAGTTTTCCCTTTAATCGACTATGGTGACGTATGCTATTTGGACCTGAATGCAGATCTCCTAAACAAATATGATCGTCTTCTTAATAACTGCATTCGATTTGTTTTTAATCTTCGCAAGTATGACCATGTGTCTACATACCGTTCCCAGCTGACTTGGTTAACTATTCGCCAGCGCCGCAGTCTGCGTACTCTCACGACCCTCTATTCTTTCCTTACTTCTCCCACTCCTCCCTCCTACCTATTGGACTATTTTAAATTTCTATGTACTAATCATAACCGAGTCCTCCGTTCTTCCAATAATTTACTCCTTCAATGTCCTTCTCATAGTTCTAATTTTGTAGGCTCTTCCTTCTCTGTTCAATCTGTACGACTTTGGAATGCACTCCCTCTCGGAATCAGGATGGCCACCAACCGTTTGGCGTTTAAGATCAAGGTGAAAGAACTCCTCTTACGTGGGCAGGCAGACTCATCTCAATGATGTCTATCATCTATTATATTATGATATGTTTATGTATGTTTATGTATGATTGTATATATATGTAAGTTTATGTTTGTATTGTTTATATTATATATATTTAATTAGTTAATCTGTTTTGTAAGTATTAGTCGTTTCTACTCTACGGCTCTTCAAATGCACCTACTTTGTTTCTCTCTGCACCACCTGTACTGGTTGACTGGTAGATAATGCCTCAGGCATTAAGTCCGCCAATATACTATTTATGTATATGAAGTTTTAATAAATAAATAAATAAAATAAATACCCACAAGGATAGTGAAATTTGATTTGGTGTGACAGCAGTATTAATTACCGCATGTTACCTACACGGATTTCTCTACCGCAGGCGGTAGCGAATACCGCTCAGGTTTCAATAGGCCTTTATTACTGAAAAATCTTGAAGACATTTGTATGCCATGCGTTTCAAACAAAATATTGTGAAAACATGTGAGGCGCGAGTCAGATTGCTTGAACTCTTTAAGCAATCTGACTCACGCCTTACATGTTTACCTCGAAAAGCGGCAAGTCTACTTAGTTTTTTAAGCTGAACCATGCTTTGGAAGTACGGTAGTAGGTACACAGTTCTTAAAATACTTTTCACATAATTTTATATAGGTTAGTAGATTGCAGCCGACGTGACGTCTGCAGTTTATTCCTATCCTAAATAACCAAGACACGTGGTAAAATATGAACTTGCGTTAATACACATATTCGATAATTATCAATCTCAAAACGTATTAATAGATCACTACACCAATTACCAACCAAGTCGTCAAGTTCTAAGAATGAACGAACTCGTATAAGCAATTTTCGTTTTAAGGAGTTCCTAAGCTACTCGGCTGTGGTGTTGAAGTATGGTAAGACAAACAGTAATAGAGAATACAGAAATAAACACCACCACTAATAGCAGGTACCTACCTAATATATGTTCAAATAAAGAAGTAAAATAGGTAACATAGGTTAACATTCTGGTTCTGGCAGTTTCGTCTACCAACATTATTCAGTTATAGACATTATCGTAATATTCGCGGTTTATTACGGTTATGTGCATTGCGACACTAATCTAATTCACCCGAGTGCATTCAGCGGTGTGTATTGACCGACGCAACAGGTCGGTGACGCCATGTATGTATCACTAGCACATTTCTATTCTACCTATAATGTAACGGGCTGTTACTTCCTTTTTGTCAAACATTTTATCCCCATTAGAGTATTTTCTTCTTTATCACCATTTGTCAGGTATTTTTTCCTTGCAACCATATTTGCATACCTATACATTTTTAATTATGTAGTTGGGTAGAGTAATTAAACATCAAGTCCGCTACATGAATTCTTTGTCGAAAACTTTTATGCGCATGTGTTTCCTTCTAATGTTGATCCTGATTATTTCAAATGCTGTTTGGATACTTATCCTTTAACTCCTTCATAATGATATATAAATAAAAACCGACTTCAACACCTACCTATACTTATACCTACCTGTATAAACTTAAACAAAAACTAAAAGTAGAATTTCTCAGTGTAACGTGACCAAACCAAACCATCATCTACGTATATTTTGTTTTGTATAGTTTTTCAAAAAGCGTTTAATCAATTGCTCTCAAATTTATATGGGGAATATACATCTGAAACATGCTTGCAAAAAAATCATTAAAATCCATTCATAATAAATTGGCGATAAAATCGTGTAACACAATACAAAAAAAAAAAACTTACCTCCGACCCGTATTGAGAACCTCCTCCTTTTTGAAGTCGGTTAAAAACGGACACATCACATCTTGATGGAAAATTGGACATGAATAAAACATTGGCAAGGGTGTGGCGGACCGATAATTAAAAATGGATTCGCATGCTAATGTCGCAAGAGTTTTGAAATGCAAAAAAGTGCTACGGTAGATTTTATGAGGCGATTTATGACTATTGATTTTAAAAACACACACACAACAGAGATATTCTCTAAAAGAGTCATCACTTTTCTGTGAGAAAAGACAAATATTAACAGCAGCTATGATGTCAAATACGCGGACAGTGTGTTACGGACTAATCAGACCGGAAATGTCGTTCACGTGTCAAATGAACTTGTGCATAGGACTTAAATCTGTGTGAACCACTATTTTTCAGACCTAGACAAAGATTAATCCGCGGATGGTGTAAAAACGCTTTAGAACAACTACAGGCAAAGACAGGTTGAAGAAAAATTTAGAAAATTATGGGAAACACTTAACCCGCGTACGTCGATAAAACTCACTTGACAATGATCTTCACTCTCATATCGCCTAAGAGGATTTTTTTATTATCAAGAATTATTTATATCAAAAGGATATATTAGAAATGCTCGTGTCAAGTGTGTATATAACGTTAAATTATGAGAATTGAATATTAAAGAAAATAAAAGTAATAAATCAACTTAAAGTATGAGTGACAGTGAGATACTGGTCGCCCTTCATCTCGTTCACTGTACTGATTTGATATTTTTGCCATCATGGCTAAAATTACGTGTATTTGAGACCTGAATGTGTTTCCGTCACATGGACACATGTTGTTCCTCTAGTAAACATGATTGTGCTTTACTCACATTTAATTATGCTGTAGTCATATCTAAACTAACATGACAAAGAGAAAATATTTGATTTTTTGTATGTTTGTTTGTTTTACTCGATTGAACTAATAATCTACGGTACGGTTTTTACGGTAGTAGATCCACGCTGATTTCAGCATGAATGGGCCGGACCGTCCGGGGAAGTACTACCCTCTCATAGAAGATCGACTTAAGAGTAGTAGTATCCGTACTACTGCGTTTCGTTCGGTGAGTGAGAGCGCCGGAGGCCCAATTTCCCCCCTTTCCTCTTTCCTCACGTCCCTCATTTCCTTCCCCTAACCCCATTCCCAGCCGCCATAGTGGAGGCCACCATACCAGCAGTTTAAAACGATAGCTTTTGGTATAGTGGCCGCCACTTCTGGATTCCACTGACTGCTTACCATCAGGCGGGGTGGAGTCACTTTGGTAGGCAATACTATAAAAAAAAAAAAAAAAACGGTTTGAAAAATTCCTTAACCTTTATAAATAAAAAATGATGCGGGTAATATGTTTTATTATCTATATTTAACATATTTTCTCTGTCATTTGTAGAATTTTAATATTTTAAGCGCCTGTCTAAACAAAATAATGTAATACGACACTATTGCTATTATATTTTCCGTAGGCGTTTGTTGTGAGACCTAATCAAACTTTTTATAACGAAGCGAAGCGAGTGCGGACGTCTAGTATATTATGTAGAGATCAAAATATTATAATAATTCTAATGTAAGTAGTAGCAACAACATTATCGCAGAAGTGACAGTATTTAGGTACATAATAACCATAATGTAGATGCGATCATAAAATGTAATAACGTATCACCAAAGTAAATAGTACAGGCACAGTACGCTCAGTCAGTCCTTAGAACCTATTGCCGCGTAATTATTTTAGACGTCTACTAGGGAAACAATATCCAACTTATAGAAAAATCTTAATGTATGTATATGAAACATTATTGCTGTGTGAGTCACGCAACATTTTAAAAGACGCACGCAATGTAGATAAAATGTTCAAAGTACAAACACCGTCAATCATATTGACTAAATAAGGTTTGTGAATAACCCTCATTTTTGAGAATACTTAGAGATATGCTTGTTTTGTCAAATACGAAGAATAAAGCCCTAACGCAGCGCCTCAACGTACCTAAAAGGAAAATAAGGTTTTAACCCAGTAGTTCCGTTGTACAGTTCCGTGACGAAAATACTGATATGTTTTTCCTATTAGTGCCGCAGAACTAATGATAAACATAATTTAGTCCCATTAGTTTTTTAATAAATTAACATCTGGAATACATATGGATGTGCGTACACTTTGCAGCGAAACGCACTATGATGAAGTGAGAAGCACTGAAAGCATCGGACAAAACACTATCTATTAGTGTTTGCAGTGATGGACGTTTTTCTTTTTAGACATAAGTCGTGCAAAGGGTTTTATCTACGGTGGTCGTCTGTGTGTGAAAGTACTTTCCCGGTCGAGCTGCTTGAATGAGCAGGAAATCTCGCTTTGCTTTACCTGTTCTAAAACTGCGCAACTAATAGTTCAATGTCTATGTATAATCCGCAGCGGCAATTTGCATAGTTATCTAGTAGGTATAAGCGTCGTCCGAATTAAGTTTTGGTAGTATAGAAAATCCCAGTTAAGGTAATGTTATTGTAGGAAGACCTTTATTCATATGAACGTTGACCGTAGGCGTAATCCCTTAAGAATAAACAGTAAATAGTCGTTTGAATCGTGTCACAGTTTAGTTTTAACGAAAGGTGAGCACTTTGTACGGCTGTTGGCAAATTAAAACAATGTGTTCAAGGGACCATGCATGTTGTCGGTTACGGATACGGTTCAGGAAACTCCTCTTGTCGTAGCCTGGACACCAAATCTTTTGTTTCTCAAGTGTCATTGACATAAACCATGTATAAACTTAAATACATACCTATGTATCAGAAAATAAAAAAGTATGTATACATATTAAGGCTCTGACCTAAATTATACATAATAATTACAGAATTTGATGACGCCATTAAAATATACGAGTATGTTTTGTAGATAATACCCGCACTAAGTAATAAACCTTATGTCACAGAGGTGCCTTAACATGCATACAAATAGTAGTGCAAAGTGGATATTTTGCATATAAAAGATATGTACATCGGAATTCAAAGAAAATTTTAATCATACAAAAATAATGTCACTCGGGTGGAAATCCTCGACGTTTTGCTATTATGATAGCGGCGAGTCCGACCGCCTTAATCCTAGGATAACGAGCGGTGCGATATCCGTATCCATTTTATTTTTACAATAAGTTTTGCGCGGTGCGGTTTTACCCGCGTCTTTGCTTATTGCTCTGCTTTCGACGCCAGTAGCGTGATGTTACATAGCCTATAACCTTCCTCTAGAACTGGCCTATCATACGCAAAAAAAAAAAAATTTCAAATCCGACTGGTAGTTCCAGAGATGTTTAAACAAACAAACTCTTCTGCTATAATATATATGTATAATAGTATAGATATTTAACTCGACTCAGTAGTGATTCAATTTAAATATCTCGTAGTATCTCGTTTCGGTGATTTATTCTTAAATAAGGTAATAATACAATATATCCATTTATCTATTTATTGACACTTTTGTGTGCATGCGAAAGGCTGGTTTTATAAATTGCTCCCTGTTTACTATAATAAAATAGTAGTTACTAGGTAACCTAGGTACATTCTGACGTCGTGTTGTCTGGTCAACGGACTAATTTTGTCTACAGTTTATCTATTGTCTAGAATGAACCGGCCAATATATACAGCTTTTATCTAATTCTAGCAAAACATATTTTAAAATATAGCTAAGATTTAATGATAAAAATTGAAATCACGAAATATGACACTAAATTGCGACGTTGACAATCATGACGCGTAAACGCTCCTAATAGTATAATTATATTTAAAGTCATAATAATACGAGTATACTCGTAATATGTACTTTTCAAGTTTATCTTGAACACTAGATTTCCGCGGTGCGGTTTCACCCGTGTCTTTGCTTACTGCTATGCTCCTGTCGCCAGTAGCGTGATGATACATAACCTTCCTCGAGAACTCAGCTATCATACGCAAAAATATTTTTTCTAATCTGATTGGTAGTTCTAGAGATTAGCGCGTTTAAACAAAGAAACAAACAGACACACTCTTCCGCTTTATATTATAGTATAGATTACTGACAAGGTTACTTAGATAAGTAAGCTACTGTATTTGTAAGGTTTTTTTTTTATATTATAGCCTACCATAGTGACTCCACTCCGCCTGATGGTAAGCAGTCAGTGGAATCCAGAAGTGGCGGCCACTGTACCAAAAGCCATCGTCTTAAACTGCTGGTATGGTGGCCTCCACTATGGCGGCTGGGAATGGAGATAGGGGAAGGAAATGAGGGAGATGAGGAAAGAGAAAAGGGGGAAATTAGACCTCCGGCGCTCTCACTCACCGAACGAAACGCAGTAGTACGGATACTACTACTCTTAAGTCGATCTTCTATGAGAGGGTAGTACTTCCCCGGACGATCCGGCCCATTCATGCTGAAATCAGCGTGGATCTACTACCGTAAAAACCCTACCCGCGTTATTATTTTATAGGTACCTATTGACTATATAAAATATTTTTTAACAAAATGAAAACCGACTTTAAACAGGAAGGAAACTAAAAAGTAAAAAATAAATTTACATAGCACAAAGTAATTCGTATTTTGATTTCATTAATCAGAAATAATTAAATAAGTACCTATTTTATAATTTTGAAGTTGGTGCCAAGTAAAACAATAACTAGGTACTTATAGGTATTATCAAACTTAATTTGCCTTTGTAGTAAGGTTCTTCTTATAGTATTTCGTTAATGAGTATTTACTTGGCACCAACTTCAAAATTATAAAATAGGTACTTATTTCATTATTTCTGATTAACTAAATCAACAGCCGTGAATCGGGCAAGATGGCAAGGCCTATGTCAAGTGGACTGCCGTAGGCTGATGATAATGATGATGATGATCAACTAAATCAAAATACGAATTACTTTGTGCTATGTAAATTTATTTTTCACTTTTTAGTTTCCTTCCTGTTTAAAGTCGGTTTTCTTTTTGTTAAAATTATTTTACAATTTTTAGTGATGGGTAGACCTAAATCTTACTTAGGTATTATTTTTGTACACACTAAACTTTTTGGCATATTGAACCGTATGAAGTAAGCCCGACATGACTGCTGTTGAGGAATTTCCTCGACTGTCTATGGTCACCTGTAATGACACATAACCCTTAGGGGAGCAAAGTTCTCATCATTAGAAATGAATTAAGTCCAAACACCAAGTAATTGCTGTAAATCGTTGAGGAGTTCCCTCGACTGTCTTTGTGCTCCATCATTAGATCGACTTCAAACCTTCACTGAATAGTAGTGTCTTAAAATAAAATACTTATTGAAAAACATAACCAATGCACTAGTCGTCAGTACGATTTTCGAAAGTTCCAGACCATCACCAGACCCTGGTTTCCTTATTATGGTACCACCCTTGGGATATCTACTTTCCAACAAAAAATTAATCATCAAAATCGGTTCATAAACGACGGAGTTATCCGCGAACACACATAAAAAAAATATATATACGGGTGATTTTGAATTCATTAGCATCCTTTTAACCTGTTATTCTATACATAGTACCAAGTACTTATGCACTATAAAATTCAGTATTAAGTACATAAAAAAAAAAAAAAAATTTGGTCGAAAACATCATGTCTAAGTAAATTAAGTAAATTATTAACAAACAAAATCAAAAAAAAGCAATAATTCCAAAATAAAAAAAAAATCGAATAAAAAATACAATAAATAAAGGAAAGTATCGAGACGTTTACGCGCTAAAATTATTACCTACGCATTTTACTATCAAGGGCGGCCGAAGTGACTCGGAGCTACAGCTGACTGCCATGTAGAGGCGCTGTACGGTCAACGGCCGCGGCCGTCTTACCTATCCGTACAATGTCTACAATCGAACGAACCAGCTGAATCAAGATCAAGACCCATTTTGATGATAATAAAATTCGCTTAAAACTGTCAAACTATCTATCGTTTTTAATGCACTTAGGACATTTTAAATACTAGGGCCTAGGGTAACAACAGCGTACTCAGTAAAATGTCAGTGTCTAATAAAATGTTATCAAGCACGTTGCAAAAGAAATCTGTAATCAGGCGAATTTCGACCTACTTTGACAGTACCTACGGTACGCACATCACCATTCAAATACACCCGCAATATTATTAATACCAATTACCTATTTACCAATTCGTATCTACTTAACGCACTTTTCTTAAATTGTTAGACAGCAAGTCATGCAGTCTAAATAAATTAGTTAAAATAATCTCTCTTGACGTAGGCACATAATAAAGGCAATTTTAACAGCAGATGCACCAAATAGTATTTTAAATGTTTTTTTATGATAAAATGGTAATAAAAATGTACATTTTTTTGGAATTTTTTAATCCACATCCAAAAAGAGATTTGTGCCCAACGTGGGCTCGAATCCACGATTCCGAGAATAAGAGTCTCATGCTCTACCGACTGAGCCGTGTCGTGCCATGGGTTCAATCAATATCTTTACACAGAACGCACGTGTATACCTACAGTTGTGCAACGTGAACAACTGTTTTTCCAGTAAGAATTAATCACGGACTAAGTAATGTGATAAGCAGCCGTCCTGACATTGCCCTGACAATTTCGGTACCTACCTATCTACTTCCATTAAGTTAGTGTTATTGATGACTAGGCGACCGAGGTAACAGGCAGGAAGGACGTATTACTCATAATTTATTAGCTTATTTTATTGTACCTACTTACCTACATGCAATTCCGATCATGATAGATTCTTTGTGCTAATAATTTCTTGTACACATAATACTTATTACGGGCATGTAGGTAGGTACTTACTGCCCGTATTAGGTATAATGAATTTGATGTATTATTAAATTTATTACTTTCTCAGTGCTTGTGCAATAATGGGTGTACTGAGTTTACCTGAGTTTTGTGCGCAAATATGTAGGGTATTTAGTTGCAGGTTAGACAATGCAGTACCTAATAGGTAATTTTTTTAGTTAGAAACATAACTACATAAGTAAGACAACGAACAATTCGATAGTAATGTTAATCAAGTAAGCATGTAGGTAGGTATTGTGTTGTTAGGTAGGTCTTATCTAGGTGTTCTTGAGAAGATATTTAAAATTACCTACCCAATTACTTAACTTTCGGTCGCCATGGTAACTGTTTTGTAACTAACATGTTTGTGATTTCCTTTCATAACGATGTAGGTATTAGAGAAAAATAATGTAATTATTTGTGTTAGAACATTTAGCTCATTTCGAGTGTTAAACCGTAACTAACTAGGAGATACTTTTATCAGTAATAATAAGAGCGTAGCTGTTTAGATTAAATAGGTACCTACCTACCTATTATTGAAATTTTACACACTTACTTATTTACTAGTTCGACGTTAAGGGAGTTCTTATTATTAATACCGAAATAAAGTTTTATGTTATGAATTGTTGCGTTAGTTTGTTGCTCTAATAATTGTTTTTTTTTTCTTGAACTGTCTTGAACAGAAATAATTACTTAGATTAGATTTAATTTAGTTGTAAGCTAGACAGGTACGTAGGTACCTACTAGACGTATTAGACAGTAACAGAATAAAGATAGCGCGCGTAAGGATTATTCGATAACGTTGGTACTTACCTACCTAATGAAAGTAAGAAATAATTTGTATTCAAGTACCTACTTTATGTTGTTATGTGCTTACCTAGATGTACTTGAGAAGATGTTCAAAGTGATCACCTCCTCTTTGCACGCAGAGTTCAGCACGGCGTTGGTGATTATGTTTTACACGCTGTGTTTCACACTCATGTTCGTAAACGAGTCTTTTGATTTCTCCCCGTATAAAGATATCTATCGTATAAAAGATCGCCTGATTTGACTCCCAATCAGGCGAGCGCGGTGGCCTCGCCACGGGAACGCCACGCCCTATCCATCGCGCTCCGAACTTGCGGTCTAGGTAGGCACGAACGTCGCGCTGGAAATGAGGCGGAGCACCATCGTGCTGATAATACAGCTCATTGAGGAACCGTATGAGTACTTCTTCTAATTGTTCCTCTACGACGTGCTCCAACATTCGTAAGTAGTTTGCCCCGTTTACCCTGCCTTCAATAAAATATGGACCGATAATGGTCGTGTTTAATATGCCACCCCACACGTTTACTGCGAAACGATTTTATTTTTTATTTATTAAACTTCACAACACAATACACACACAGTCACTGAATCCAACCACGAGCGTCACGGTTTGAAAGTCTACGGAGAGATGAATTTTACGTCACACTTGAAAGTAGTGAAATTCGTAACTGATAGAAAATAAAAAATTGCACTCTGACCTTGCCCCCGCACACACACACACACCTAATGCACACGCACACCGCGCCTTGGGTCGCCGGCGCAACCTATCAGGAAGCAGGAGCGCGCCTGGCGGTATTTATTTCATTTCAATAGAACTGCGAAGTAGCCTACATCTGAGGTGCCGCGCGCCGCCACACGGCTTGCGCGGTGCATTTATTCAATAATAGGTTTATCAATGAATGCCGCGCGTAGGTAATACTATCGTCTTGATGGTATACAGCGGCCAAACGTTGTTGATTTGCGCGCAATATTAATTAACAATTATTAAAATGTAATATTTTTTTAGTATGTTTTAATTTTTTATTTGTTTGTTTGAGACTTTATTTACGTAGATATAATGTTTTAAATCGTTTTTAAAAAAATAATTTTGATAACATTAATTTTCAATTTTATGGTCCATAAGTACTTGGTACTATGTATAGAATCTCAGGTTAAAAGGATGCTAATGAATTCAGAATCACCCGTATATACGGTCGAATTGAGAAACTTCCTCTTTTTTTGAAGTCGGTTAAAAATTAATTTTATTTTTAAGTATATTATAGTTATTTTAATAAAGCTATTCTCGTTGCTTTTGGATCACCCCTCGTATGTGAAGGTTTGACCGCCATTATACTTCGCTAGTGGGCGATGGAGATGTCACTTGCCGACGCCTACCCCTCTTCCTGACGTTCTAAAATTACGCAAAATGTACCTATATTAGTATAAAATTACTTCGGCGCTAGTGATTAATGACGTAATAAACCGATAGCATATTAGTAAATTTTAACAGCTAACTCAACCTTTATTTTCAGATGATCGGATGAACAAATGACCGCCGAAAAAGTGCTTAGACATCGATAGTGCTTGTAAAAAATAGGTGCAAGCGATTTTCGGCCTTATTGACATTTTATCGGACTAAATTATTTTGTTATTTGCTATTCATAAACGCACAACAGCCAAAACTTGTAGAAAACAGCCCAATTTTGTAACAATGATTAATTCTAAAATAGCTTGCACCTATTTCTTACAAGCACTATCGATGTCTAAGAACTTTCCGATAGTCTTTTGTGTTTTCGACTTTCATTTGTTTTGTCAACGTTCATTTGTAATAACATGAAAACATCATCCTATTATTCTACCAATACCATTAAACATGGTTCATATACATATCATAGAACATTACCCTAAAATCGGTCTGGTTCCCGAGTAACATTAATTAAACACATACCATTTTACGCGTGGGTAAAGCCACAGGTCGCAGCTAGTGTTGAATAAAACTGCGAACTCATTGCTCAGGTGCGAAAGATTTCTAGGAAAGCGCGGTTCTTAGAATGTTAACACATGTATGATTGAGACTATGTTTACGGGAAACGCTTACAAGGATGTGTCATCGTTTTCGCTAATAAATAACTCAAGATTATGGATAAAGTTATAACATGCCCAAGTTATTACTTATTAACTTATTTTATTACTAGCTGTTGGCCGCAGCTCCGGCCGCGTGTATGTCGTCTATATAGCATTTCCCATAAAAACTTTCATCTCCTATTTCAACTCCTTCAAGCTATTTTTTCGCGATAAAATATGTTGTTTTCCAAGGTCTTTTCTATCCCTATACCCAATTTCATCAAAATCAGTTCAGTGTTTAGGCATGAAAGCGTAACAGACAGACAGAGTTACTTTCGCATTTATAATATTAGTATGGATTTCTGCATAACATAGCATCAGACGAGGGCTTCTCCCCCACTTTATGTTATTTCACCAGCATATTTGTGAATATTTTACATATTTTTTTTAGAATAGTTTTTAAATAACTTGTAATAATAAAATTATTTTTAGAAAAAAAAAAATGAAAACCGACTTTAAACAACACCTACATTAAGTAATTAAAATATTATTTTCTACTTTTTAGTTAAGGATTGAACATGTAGGTGTTGTTTGAAGTCGGTTTTCATTTTTTTTTCTAAAAATAATTTTATTTTTAAACTTTTAGTGGGAATTAATTGTGTATAAATATATTCAATATGGGTAGACCTACTAAACGTGCTGCGCAAATGAGATAGCGCCGCGCCGTTTGAAAGAAAGTAGAGACGAGAGGTAAGATTGTAAATAGAGATATAAGGTCCTTGTCAACACTTTTTCGATCGCTAAACCCTGAATCCCAGAAACCACAAATCAAAACAAGAAAGTGATGATCTACCAACAATAAAGAATCATCAAAAATCATAATTTAACTGACCGAGCAATCGCTTAACAGATATACAAAAAATAAACAGTGGTACTGTAAAGGCAGGTTTAAGGCCGCCCGTTGCTGTTGTAATTTTTCACGACCATAAGACCTCCAACTTGGCTTAACGACTACCAAATTATAGTAATAATCATAGCCTACTGCTTCTAAAGAATTAAGACGCTGAAAATGAAATGACACAAATGGTCACTCATCCAGGGCCACTTCGTTTCTAACAAAAAATGAATTTTGAAAATCACTTCGCACTTGTAGCATGGACATGTCAATGTCAGATAATTCGTCGCAAAAGACATTGACGTGTTGCTTTACACGTCTTCACTTCTTGGATACGTTTTGTTACAAAATATAAAATTGAAGCCAAACCACTTAATCATTCTTTATAAAAAAAACATGGGACCCCATTTCGGAGTAGGTATACCCTTTCAAATAAAAGAAGAATTTTCCGAATTGGTTTATAAATGACCGAGTTCTGTTGTAACAAACATACAACCACCGAACCATTTCTTATAATAAAAAAATGGGACCAATTTCAGAGTATACCCTCTCAAATAAAAAAAAATTTTTCAAATAGGTTCATAAATGACCGAATTGATAACCTCCTCCTTTTTGAAGTCGGTTAAAAAATACCAGCACTGACACCCGTGCTGGTATTTTTTATTACAAGATATTTGTACGCCACTTGAAACGGAGCTAGAACTAATCTATCTGAACCAGAAATGGGACGTACCTACTAAGTTTCTGTACCACTTTCCTCATGCGATGACAACTTATTCGAGATCTTACGTCTAGTTTCGAATTTCTCTATTGCCTTATTATAGTTATAATTTATGCTTTTCAATTTTCGCATTTATTTAAAAACTTATTAGCAATTATATATTGCTTAAAATATTTAACATAATCTGTTAAAAATAAGTGTTGGTTTCAAGAGTACACGCTTTTAATACTGGCCAGTACAAAGTAACAGGTAAAAGAAAACAGGAAAGCATTTTCTCTGTGAAGTAATTACAGATGAATAGAAACAGTAAAACAAACGACAAAGTGTTCGCCCAATAACTTCGATAAAAAGACTATTGTTTATGTTTTTCTGCTCCAAAAGGTATCTGTGTATATAAAAAGTCGGATATTTTTGAACTGTATTTATTCAAGTGGAAAATGTTTTGATTAACAATATTGTAACAAGTCGCGATAACCATTTGTCTTCTGGATTTAGTAAGTTGTTCAGAGAATTTGAGTTACCACCAGTCAAATTTTCGTTTAAAATTACGGTTTACAGGTAGTACAGATAGCAACCGACGTTTAAGACCATAATTGTGATAATCATCATCACAATCTCTAAGACGCCCGCCCTCTCCTTCCCAAAAAAGCATAGGAAGTAGTCATATTTAACGTAAAGCAAAAGTCTCTTTACGTAAATGAGACGTCAATAAGCATTAATGTGTTCTAACACGTTGGCGTAATGGGAAAAAAGCGGAACAAGAGGTAATGTCTGACTTGCGGGAAGTTTGTGGTTTCGAAGCAACATTTTTCCGGGAGTAAATCTAAATTATAAAAAGAAAAGATTGATTTTTTGTATGTTTGTTTGTTCGAATGAAATTTTGATACCGAAGCGAAACGAGGGCGGAACTTTAGTTTTTTTTTGTTATGTTTTTGTTTTTTTTTTATACGACTTTGGTGGCAAACAAGCATACGGGCCCACCTGATGTTAAGTGGAAACCGTAACATATAGAGATGACTGTGTTTTCCAAACATTACGAAAGTAATAATGCTTAGAAAACACAACCACATTGTTGCCGACCGAACGAAGGAGATGAGGAAGGAAAAGGGAAAAGGATCAGGACCGGGGAGGGGTAGGATTTGAGCTGTCGGCGCTCTCACTCACCGAGCGAAACACATTAGCATGAAAACTAAAATTCTTACGTAGATCTTCTATGAGAGGTCGATCCAGACCATTCATGCTGAAACCAGCGTGGATCTACTACCGTTAAAAAAATAGTTTAGTTATTTTAGTTTATTAGTTTTAAATTAAGAAGACACCAAAAGTAAATTTGCAGTAGAGCAATACTATTTCGCAAACAGTATTACTATTGTATTTTATGTAGGCGTTTGTTGTTGTAAAAGATACTTTTGATACCGAAGCGAAGCGAGGGCGGACTTCTGGTATATAAATAAATTGAATTTGAATTTCTATTCACCGGTAAGAATCAATTAAGTCCATCCATTAATTATATTATTATTATTAAGTATTAAATGAATATCATTCAAATGGGAACGGCATTTCGCGCAATTCTTAATAAATCAAACAGAGATAGGTGTGGGCAAGAAAATAAAATCAAAATGAGTGCTATGCTGATATAAAACTTAAACAGATTACGGATTTTTTAAAACAGATCAATATCCTAGCGATTAAACTGGACACTTAAAACTAGTAGAAGTACTATATTTTCTCGATATACAAGAAATTGTTGACTCTACCTTAAACAGCTGTTGTACTATGTTTGATCAGTTTGACAGTTGCAACTTGGCGTCGGTTTCGTGCGATCGTGCGTGTCATCCGATGTGGATAGTATTTTATTTGTAAGCAAATCCACGTGTTGCAAACAAATGCTTAAATTAAAATGATCGTGATTTAAAAATATAATAAATCCACGTGCTGCAAACAAATGCTTAAATTAAAATGATCGTGATTTAAAAATATAATAATAATAAAAAAAGTTTCATAATAGATTAGTGGATCTAAAATAGTTATGCGACATTAAATATTAACCGTCCTTCACAAAAGTGCTTTAAGTCTTATTATCCTCGTCTTATTTTCCTCAATTACTCATGTGTGTTGCCTTGTTCTTAGGTTATTCCTTTGTAATTATTTATTTAATTTATCGTTTGAAAATCGACTTATGCTGTAACGTATTATCCCAAAAAGCGCGACAAAAGCGTTACAGTTGGTAGAATTACGCTAAGTGTGTTTTTATGGTACGTTTATTGTGTAACGTGACGAAACTAAATGGAAAGGCTCGACTATTAAAGCATGTTAACTCATACTAATATTTGGGACCGGAGTTCAGCCGTGCCCGCACAGGAAACACATCCCGGAAGAATTAACCCGCCGCGCCCCTCCCGTCTTATTTGCATCGATATACATATGCAACGGTTACGTCGTCGTGTCGTTTCCATCCGTTCGCTCAAGTATCCTCTTCATTACTACTCAAACCTCGACGGCTGCTTACAAACAAGCCATGTATTTATTAACAAGTTCGTAGTTACAAGGACGTACACCAAAATAGATTTGATCAACATTACGGTTTTCTAATTATCTTTAACAGACGGCTGATCATTTTGTGAGAAGTGTTTACAAATTCTTTCGTATTGTGTGAAGTTCAACTGACAATTTAAATCAGGAAAACTAAGTTAAAATAGTTATTTTTCTTATGTTAGTACAAAAATTTTCGCCGATTAATGTTGTCTATTTGTGTAAACACCAAATGTGCGTGTAATCTTAATTGCGAACGCTATTCAACTTTGTTTCCCTACTAACCCTGAGAGTTAGAAATAATAACTACGATGAAAGTGCAACTAAGTAAATGGTAAAATGGATTGATTCTGTTATTAGTGATACCAACCGTGCGTAAATAAACAAGTAAAAATGGATTTTCTTAATATGGACGAAGAAACTAGGGCTAGACTACGAGCAGCATTCCTGAATAGTTTATTGAAGTTTATAAGGGTACAGGTTTTATTACATTACCTATATATTATAAGTACATGTATGTTCATCTATCGGTTACAAGAAGACAATTAGAATTGAACGGGGATTCGTATATCTTTTTGAATTAAGATTACACGATTATTTGTAGCTAATAATATAGTTTTGCAAATTGTTAAAATTCTCGGTTATGTCTACTACTTCTTCCGAAAGAAATGCTCTATTTAAGCAAAAGTAAACTTTTAGTTAACTTAAATATCATTTTAACGCTATTTTTTTTTTATCATCATCTCATCATCTAAAATTGAGTGACATTTCAGTTTAAGGAAGGGAATAAAAATTGTTTATTCACGGTTTTTAACAAATTAACTTCATACCTATTGATATTTAACCAAAACGCTCAAACCATGAAATTAAGCTATACTTACCTAATATATATTTTTTTCGTTTTCTTCATAGTTTTTGTTCGGCAGTAGTAACTACCACCAGTTATAGTTTGTGTAATTGTTTCCAGACAACAAGTAAGCTTTAGGCTAATCTATTTAATAATATATGGTTAATTACAAAAAATGTCCGTCGTCTGACCAATCCAATTAGTTAGTTAGTTTGGCATCAGTCTGGATTATAATAATAATAATAATAATATGTGGACACTATCACACATCGTCATCTAGTCCCAAGCTAAGCAGAGCTTGTGTTATGGGTACTAGATAATTGAAATATAATACATATACGTACTTTTTTTTTTTTTTTGTAAATACATACTTAATATACATATAAAACACCCAAACTGAAGACAAATACAAATGTTCATCACACAAATATTTGCCTTCCGCGGGAATCGAACCCACGACACCCGGCGTCGCAGTCAGTTACACTAACCACTAGACCAACGGTGCAGTCAATTGACTTGACTGAAGCCAGAATGATAGAGATGATTTTCAGGGTTACACGTTCAATCTAGACTGACAGCAGACTGATGAAAAGTACGCCAGTGGCCGTTAGACTTCGGAGCTGACCGTCGGTTGTCAATTTAAATCAGTGCTTAAATATTGGATATTTTAAGGAAAAAGAAGGCGCGTGCTATGATAATTATCTTTCTGCTAAAAAAACGCGTAAAAACAAGATAGAAGCGTAGTTATGTTGCTTGACTCGTCCTTCTACATTGCGTAGCTGATGGTGACTGACGCGAGAATGATACGAGCGGTTTACACGATAATTCTATTAGTCTTTCATCATTCAAAACAGACTGACAAAATGATTTAAAATATTTAATTTTCACCAGTCTGCTGTCGATCCGTGGGTTACACGATCAGTATACAGTATACATCAATCATTCTGACATTATCCTTGCTTTTAGCATGTTTTTAGGTACTTCACATGAGATTTAACAGTTGATTAGTTAATTTTTCGTTGATCAGCCTTTCAGAAACTGGGGGTTAGTGTCTATAATATCGGTAAAATTATCGTAGTACGAGACGTGGGATGGTCATTCGGCCATATTCTTTGTTACAACTCACCGTTATTATTATTTAAGTATTTTGCATTATTTTACGAGTACCTCTATGTATGACCTGGTCTTTATACCACTGCAGGTCAAATCCTCATATACTCCTCATACCGACGAATCAGTTTTTCAAATTTGTTGTTCCTTTAAATGCTATCTAAATCTTTAATTAATCCTATCAAATAATTAATTTCAATACAAATAATAATAATCAGGTACTGATCTTAAGGTAGTATGGCTTCTATTTTCTATTGCCAATACAATACTTTTGTAGCACTTGAAACTACTACTCATAGTTAGACACATCACTACTGAGTGTTGTTGTGTTGATGAGTGTTGTAAGTATTGTTATGGTTGCGATCTTCTGTAAGGTGTAATTTAATTATAGGTTCGCGATAGTATGCAAAATTAGCAGCACGTTTTGTTACATTTTACATCTTAGTTCTTGTTGTTTTACTACGTACCGTTTTACGTATTTACGTCTATTATAAGTTAATGTAAATTAAAATTTGCCACAAATTGCATCAAAAATTTAAAATGTGTCTCCTAGCACACACACTTGTGAAAGAATTCCAGAAATACTATCTAACAGTGAAAACCATCCTTCTCACCGTTCGAAAATTTTGGATTTATTATTGTGTAACTTTATAAACCTTGCCTGTTATACCAATCCACTCCTTCAGTAACGTTTTTGCACTAAACCCAGAAGGCATAATAAATAAACAAGGGGACGTGGACATCCAATTTAGAGCGTATCAGATAAAAAGAAGATTGAATGTCTCGTGTTGCACAGGATGTGTCCGATACTTGAGGTCACTTTCACGAGTGTCGCTTGACCCCAGCAAAATCACGTCCTGTGTGTTGTTAACTCTTACAAAGTTAATCCAAGATTAAATAATAATAATAATAATAATAATAATATTCTACCACATTTACACAGCGCCATCTAGCCCAAATTAAGCAATTATATTCGCTTGTGTTGAGGGTACTAAACAACTGATATACTACTTATATATATATTTTTTTGTAAATACATACATCTAATATATAAAATTCTCGTGTCACGGTGTACGTTATTGAACTCCTCCGAAACGGCTCGACGGTTTTCGTGAAATTTTGTATGCATATCGGCTAGGGTTGAGAATCGGACAACATCTATTTTTCATCCCCCTAAATGTTAAGGGTGGTCTGAAAAGGGATGAAAACGATTGTATGAAACTTTATCATAGTTTTGAAATTTTGTTTTGGAATATTTCTATTTCTTTTTATTGGGGTGGATTTAAAGGGACGGAATTAGGGATGAAATATTATATGGAAAGATATTTGCTTTTGAAGTTAGCGACTTGAAATTGAAAAGAGGGGGAAGGGAGGGGGAGTAAAAGAGAAGTGAGGGGTAGGGAAGAAGAAGTGAGGGGAAGTGCGGAGGAAGTGAAGGGGAAGTGAGGGTAAAGCGAGGGGGAAGTGAGGGGGTACTGAGGGGAAAATGAGAGAAAGATGAGAAGGAAGTGAATGGGAAGTATGGGGCAAGGTAGGGGAAGGGAGATGTGAGGGGTAAGCAAGGGGGAAATAAGGGAGAAGCCAGGGAAAGGGAGAGTGAAATGACGGGAAAAGGAGAGGGGAGGGAGGGAAGAAGCGGAATGGGAGGAGTGGGGAAGAAGGGAGAGGGGAATAGGGGATAGTAGTGAAAAGTTTACGGGGGATATCCGTAAGTAGTTTGTAGAATGGAAGATTAGAAATATCTATTTATATAAAAATAAATCCCTATTTCCCTTGGTCACGGCATCACGCGTGAACGACTGGACCGATTCCGTTAATTCTTTTTCTGTTGTTTTTGTTATTGCTAGGAGAAGGTTCTTCGAAAAATTAGATAATAATTAAGACAGGACAACGTCTGTCGGGTCCGCTACTATTATAGATAAATTACACCCAGACACAGAACAAACAATCATGCTCATTACACAAAGGTTTGTCCTGGGTGGGAATCGAACCCACGACCTCCGGCTTAGCAGTCAGGGTCACTAACCACTAGACCAACAGGCCAGTCCTAAATATCTAGAAAGTAATCCTATTGAATTAGTTAGTCAATTTTTTTTTAAATCAGTCATCAGTCTTTTTTTTATTGTACGAGTATACTTGTTTCGGTCCCTGCCAATAAAGCTTACATTAGTACATAACAACGTTTTGATTACCTTTCTCATCTATGATTTTTACATTATTCGGTCTATAGCTTATGTGGACTTGTCGATGCAGGATTTATCCAGCTCGTGTGGACTTCTTTTTCTTGGTTAGTGACGCTGGCTCATGTAATAGTCCCATATTAAAAATTTCATAATAATTACAGGCTACTAAGGCGTTTTTAGACGCGTTGAGTGAATCCGGAGCAACATGCGTGTCGCGGGCTACTGCTATCAAATTTTTGCTTGCGCGCAAGTTCGATGTCGCGCGCGCGCATGCGCTGTGGCGGCAGCACGAGGCTACGCGCCGCAGAGAGGGCCTCAGCAAGTTCGAGCCCTTCGAAGATCCGCTCAAATCTGAACTGGATACAGGAAAATTTACTATATTGGTCAGTACTATTTTATTTTGCTAACAACATGTGGTTAATTTACTTGAATTGAGAAGCAGACACCGTAACCTATCGTCACTTACTTACACATTTCTATGCTATGCAACTGGTAGCGAAAAATACCAAACTCTCCTAGTTCTGAACTACCAATATTGCGTTTCCTCACCAACAAAAATGTAACACGCCTCGATAAGTTTTATTTCGCTACGGTCAAACGGCAAAATGGGAACCCAGTTTAAACGAGAAATTTCGCTCGAATTTACCTCTTTTATTTACGTATTCATAGTACGGGTGCTTTGTGGCCAAGATTTTTAATTAGGTCGCTGCATAAGAATAACTGCGCCGAGTAAGGCGCCCTGCAGCATAACTCGCTCAGAGTTTTTCTAAAACTAACATGAATTACAAAAAATCGCTTTTAGCTAATGATGGTTTCAAAAATGTTGAAACGATTGATATAATATTATTAGGAATGTTAAAATTAGTCTCACTTTATCGTATGCATATGCGTAATTCGATCACAAGAACTTGTTTTATTGTTATAAGGAATAGGCCCTTATCAGCACTACGCAACGCGATCTGATCTGAAGAATTCTTTGTTAAATATTTTTTTATAATTAGCTAATCTTTTGTAATATAATGAATGAATGAAAATACTACTTACTACAAATGCGCAGCCTATTCTTTATTTTGACGATTTAGTGCAGCAGTGCGCGGTGCTGCGTGTGTGAGACACTTGACGATTACATTTGTCTTCTATTCGCAAATAGTGGTAGAGTAATTACTTATATCTCTGCTGCCCGAACTGGTATGTTTATGATGATGATTTTAGCTTAATTTGTAACTGCACAATTGGGAAATGAAATAAACAAATATGAGTCTCCAGAATATTGCAAACTCGACTCAAAGAGATGCCACACATTAGTTAAACTTGAGTAGCATCTTAATGACAGTTAGTATTATTTTACGGATTAGCAGTGAAGTTAGAGAGTAATCAGCCCCTATAAAAATCACCATGTCACTACACCGTTAGTAGTATTGTACCCTAGCATAGGTAGTAGGTAATAGATATGTGTATGTATATTTAATAATGTTATTCGAGTAGGTGCAACTACTCAATCACTTTGAATTTAAGATATAAATATATTTAACATTTACTTAATTTTATCTGCTAAAAGTTAAATTATATTCGTAATTAAATGTATTTCTTTTATTATTTGCAGCCGACACGTGACGCAACAGGGGCAGCCATTGCCGTGTTCACCGCAAACAAACATTTTCCGTCACAAACGACGCATCAAACCACATTACAGGTATATCAAGTTAGAGGTTGCATGAAACTTGAGCCCCTTACCTATTGAAACGTTTCAGTATTTAATGTAAAGTCTTGCCTGTTGTCAGTATTGTAGTACTCAAAGAATCTTTTAAAAGCTCTGTAAGCAGTTATAGTAGATTAGTAGCCAAGGGCTGTAAGGCATCAATTGCAGCCCGAGATATTTAGGAGCACGAGCGCAGCGAGGGAGCCTATAGTTCGAGGGTGCAATTGATGCTTACACCCGAGCTAACTACTCTGCTTTACAACTCGATTGTGAGGTAAGTAGAAAAAAACCGGCATTACAAGAATTGTTTGAATTTGTTAGTTAAAATTTATAGTGATATTTTTTTTTCAAGAACGATATTGAGCTTTGCCGTTCGATATTTAAAATTGATGACTATTATACTCATACGAAGACAAGGCTGAATAGCGAAGCGACCTCTTTTGTCATTGGGCTGAATGCATGATGTCTATTGCCAGTATGATGGTTAGATGTACGCGAACTTTTTGAAAGAGTGAAGTTTTTTTTTTAAATACTTACCGCCCTAGGGCTTTTCTAGCTACATTATTACCCTAGAGCGCTAATTGGTCACCTACAAGTCCCATTTGGGGGTAATAAAGACCTACTTACCAAATATGAGAGATGTAAATAAATATTACTGCTCATAAGTGGCCAACTATTAGCTGTCAAGCTTCTAATGTCGTATTGGCTAACGTCAGTGGTCAACTAGAAAGACGATCATTTGTTTCACGAAAGATGGTTGTCATTTAATTTCATTCACATTTTTTCTATTTTTAACCGACTTCAAAAAGGAGGAGGTTGTCAATTCGGGTCGTGTTTTTTTTTATTTTTTTTTGTATGTTTGTTACCTCATATCTCGGTCATTTATGAACCGATTTGAAAAATTCTTTTTTTATTTGAAAGGGTATACTCTGAAATTGGTCCCATTTTTTTATTATAAGAAATGGTTCAGTAGTTGTATGTTTGTTACAACAGAACTCGGTCATTTATAAACCAATTTGGAAAATTCTTCTTTTATTTGAAAGGGTATACTCTGAAATCGGATCCCATGTTTTTTTTATAAAGAATGGTTTAGTGGTTTGGCTTCAATTTTATGTTTTGTAACAAAACGTATGCAAGGAGTGAAGACGTGTAAAGCAGCACGTCGATGTCTTTTGCGACGAAATTTCTGACATTGACATGTCCATACTACAAGTGCGAAGTGATTTTCAAAATTAATTTTTTGTTAGAAATGAAGTGGTCCCGGATGTGTGACCATTTGTGTCATTTCATTTTCAGCGTCTTCATTCTTTAGAAGCAGTGGACTATGGTTATCACTATAATTTGGTAGTCGTTAAACCAAGTTGGAGGTTTTATGGTCGTGTGAAATTACAACAGCAACGGGCGGCCTTAAACTTGCCTTTACAGTACCACAGTTTATTTTTTGTATATCTATTAGGCGATTGCTCGGTCAGTTAAATTATGATTTTTGATGATTCTTTATTGTTGGTAGATCATCACTTTTTTGTTTTGATTTGTTGTTTCTTAGATTCAGGGTTTAGCGATCAGCAAAAGTGTTGACAAGGACTTTATATCTCTATTTACAATCTTATCTCTCGTCTCTACTTTCTTTAAAACGGCGCGGCGCTGTCTCATTTGCGCAGCACGTTTAGTAGGTCTACCCATATTGAATATATTTATACACAATTAATTCCCACTAAAAGTTTAAAAATAAAATTATTTTTAGAAAAAAAACATGAAAACCGACTTCAAACAATACTTACATGTTCAATTCTTAACTAAAAAGTAGAAAATAATATTTTAATTACTACATAGCAAAGAACATTAAAGGGGAATCAACGCAATCCTTGATACCTATAATACTTTACTATTTATAGTTTTTAATCAGTTATTTTGGAGTCGGTGCCAGCCGAGAGTAAACCTATCGGGCTACTATTTAAGTAGAAACTGTGTTATACAGGCAATATGAAGTAAATTCCCGTTCGGGACTGAATTACTTTCTCTTACTCCCGATTGATACATATTTAATTTGCATGACCCGTAACTAAGTAGAATCGTGATTTAAACAGAAGGTTTTATTATTTTCTATATTTTGGTTCTTTCAAATTGCCACATAGTTTTAACGGTGGTAGGCCTTCACTGGTTTTGGCATTGCAGTATGACCGATTGCCCACATTATGAATTTTAAATTACTCCACATAGATAGTTTTCTTCCATGTTGCAAAAAGTCTATGTCATTCTTTTATCTCAATCTTGAATAACTATTTTACTAATAATTACCGGTTCGTATGAAAAAGACATTTCTTTTTAAAGTGAGACGCTCTCGTCCATAAGTCCTAAACATTTAATACTAATTCTACTGTATTATTACATCTTACGCTGTTGGAAGTAACTGTGTCAACCGTAATATGATCCTTCCCATCCTTGACCAAATCTTCCTGTTATATGAACCTGAACTTTTCTCCAACTAGTGGTGTTTTTCTAGCTGTGTATAAAAATGTCCAAATTACACCTCTACCAAAAAAGCCCAATACTTCAACATTCTCCGATTACCGTCTATCTCCATACAACCTTTCCTTTCCAATTATTGAGCGCCTAGTACATTATCAGCATAGTGTGAAGACGCAGGTCATTATTGTTAGCAGCTCCAGGAAGCTCTGCAAAATTAATTATTCGCTACTACCATAGATTGTTTTTTATAGTACTGTAAAAACCATTAGTAGCGAAGTCAAATATTTAGGCTTATATATTGACACTGACCTATCTTGGGACACACAGTTGCAGGAAGTGAGCCGCAAAATTTTAATGAATGCTCATATCCTTTCGCTAATTTACAATATACTGTTTAACTTTTCAACACCTTCCTATATTAAAGAACGTTTTGAATTCCTTTGTGACACACATCAGAAAAACTTACGGTTGTGTCGGAGAATCTAAAGTAAAAATTGCCAATGCATTCTACGGTCTTTTTTGATTATTCGTTCACCGTTTTGGCTTATGGAATGCATTGCCGCTAGAAGTATAACAAGAGCACAATCGGTAAATATTTTCAAAAATTAAATAACATTATTTGACATCTTTGTAACTAACCTCTCATTTATATTTATTTATTTAGTATATGTATGTAAGTATATATTTCTATTTATGTGTACACTGTAATATATTATATATTTATGTTGGAATATTGCTATAGTAATATACATACATACTTATTTACCATAACATACACCATAATCTGCCGTTTTCAACAAGTCCATCCAAAGGTTGTTTGGAAGAGATCGCTCTTAGCGATATTTTATGTGTATATCTCGCCTGATGTTATTGGTGTTCAATAAAGAATATTCTATTTGTCTATCTATCTATTATTATTTCTTTATCTAACATGTAAAGTAACAATAGGTAATATACTCATAAATGTCAGATTTTAGATTCGCGGCATTGATATATTGTCATATGTAATGTAATACCGCCTCCCGTGCGTATTACAAGAGATACAACTTGTTGAACTTGATTAATCGCTTAAATCAGACTGTAGGTGACAGCCTCAAATTATTCTGTCATTTTGGTAACATGAGATATTATTTTATCACGCTTAATGTCCCGAAGGGTATATATACATATAAATTCGGTTATGTTATGAATAGCAATATATTCCGCCAAATAAATTTGAAGGAATATGAAACAGCATGCATGACAATAAATTCATATCATGCAATAAGAATTAAGAGAAAAAGACCAATATTTTTTAGTTCATAGAGTAAAGTAATTAAAGATGGTTTCTTATTTCATTTGCTAAATACTCTTTATATAACTCTCCTTGAGTTTGTAAATAGAGTTAAACGTTTTTCTTTTAGGGCATTGCTTGTTTTTGAGGCGCTCATAGCTCGTTGCGCTCACTGATCGGTAAACGATTGTCAGGTTATGCAACTTAGATGCGGCTAGCCCTTGGATGGGTTACCGCATAGTGGTTATTCGATCTAAGTGTCTCCGTGCTTCGGAAGGCACGTTTAAAGTCGTTAGGTCAAGGCGGACGCCTCATGCCTCTATAATAAATTATGGCTGAACTGAACAAATCCTGACACTTGGTTGTCTACTAACCACTCGATATTTGATTATTTACTTTACGAGAATTATTTTGTTTTTTTTTTTTGCACCTGTTTGCTACGGTCTAGTTTAGGGTTGGGTTATTTTTTTTTACTAATAGATTAATAAGATATTGGCCTTTTTTATGTTTAAATAATTCGTGTCGTTTTCCTCTCATTGAAAGACATTGTACCATGCTGTCAGATTATAGTTACGCGGGTTGCCAGTAAGATTGTTCTTGACAATAATTGTATTTTTTTAAATCATACATATAATAAAAATGTAACCGATCGCTGTCTGTACATGGAAGATATATGAGAAAAATACTATTGGGACCTATATCAACGCAAATAGAACCCAAAACAATGATTTTTAAAATTTTTGTCTGTTTGTCTGTTTGTCTGTTTGTCTGTTTGTCTGTGCGTTTGTGCACGCTAATCTCAGAAACGGCTTATCCGATTTAAATATGGTTTTCACTAATATATTGTGGTAGGCTTCACTTAACATTTAGTGTTTGTTTCATGTCAATCGGTTCATGAATAAAAAAGTTATGCCAATTTAAAGAATCACATCGAACATTCGTTAATTTACTACGAAATCTTATAGAAGCAGATATTTTAACAGGTTGCGGAATATCTGATAGTGTTTTTATTCCTCGGATTCCTGTCATTCTAAACAGTCTTTCATTAAGTTTTAAACGAGTCCAGTTTCCAGTGAACCTATGTTTTGCGATGACTAATTAAAGTAATTAATTAATTAAAGTAAAGGTAAGACACTAAAAGTTGTGGGTGTGGATCTAAGTATTAGCTGTTTTTCGGTCAGCTTTATGTGGCTCTATCACGTGTTAGCATTACTAGCAGCCTGTATGCTTTGATCCCTGATGGCTATACGTCTAATATCGTAGATAGAGAAGCATTTACTGTAAAGATTTTTCTTATTCACCTAAACGAAGATGTTTATAATTCAAAACAAACCAAAAGATATATCCAAAAAATGCTGCCCAAAATCACTATTCCACGCGGACGAAGTCGCGGGCACAGCTAGTTATTATATATAACTTTGCAGTTTAATCTGTTTTTTTCTTATAGCACTCTAACATATTGTTGGTGAGTGCCTTATATCAATAACTTTTCTCAATAGTCCACTTGCACTCCAAACACAGATCAAATGAGTGCACACTGCTACAAATAAAAATGTTGAACACTTGACACAAAAAAGGTTTTAGTGTCACTCACTCGCATAATTATGTTGATAAGAATAATTATGTCGATAAAAGATAAGAAGAAGACCTTTTTGTCCAAAGGAAAGGCAAGAATAAAACCCCGAACTAATACATACTGTGAATTTCACTTTACCCGACTGGATTATATTCTACTACCACTGAATCACCGCGTACTTATAGAGTGTCAGAGTACAATTACCCTCTCGGTCCTTTTCTTTGATTGTCGACAACGGCTTGGTTTTGTTTTCTTAGCATTGTTTCTACGTTGCTTAAAGAACACAACTGTGTGCATACTAACGGTTTTCACTTACTATCAGGTGCACTGTATGCTTGAAGTTGTATAATATTATTTACTATATTTTTTGTTGTCAGGGTGTAGTATACCAATTGGACGTGGCGCTCCAGTCTATCGAGACGCAACGCGCCGGCCTCGTGTTCATTTACGACATGACGGACTCCAAATACACCAACTTCGACTATGAGCTGTCACAAAAGATTCTCACTATGCTCAAGGTATGTTTTAGGTATATGTTTACTTTGCTACTCTATGTATACCTATGACTTAATTGAATGATAAAATATGTTTCGTGCGTACAGTTTTGGATTCCGGCAGGTATTTTAACCTTAAAATTAAAACATACTAACGTCTTTTTTTTTTATACGACTAAGGTGACAAACAAGCATACGGCCCGCCTGATGGTAAGCAGTTACCGTAGCCTATGGACGCTTGCAACACCAGGAGCATCACTAGCGCGTTGCCGACCCTGTTAAAAACCTTTTAACTCCTTTCTTGAAAAACTCCATGTTGTAGTCTCTCGGGAAAACCTCGACGGGGAGCTCATTCCACAACCTTATCGTACGAGGGAGAAAGTTTCTCTGAAACCTCACTGTATGGGACCTAAGAGGTTCTAACATGTGAGGATGAACTCCCAGCCGATGGCGGGAGGTGCGATGATAAAAAGTGGCCGTTGGCACCATCCTAAACAATTCCTCAGAACACAGCCCATTGTACAGGCGATAGAATACACATAAGGAGGCAACGTCTCTCCTTAAGCCTAATTAAGGAGTCTAAGTCTTGTAATTATTTAATCAAATGTGCCGTCTGGTCTGCTTATTTTGTTCGGTACTTCTAAAAACAAAGCTACCACAATTTCTTCTCTTAAGTGGATCAGGGCTACACTAACAGGATCAGTCAGAACAGAAAACACACAGACTGAAGGCGCTTAGGAGTAGCCTAATCTATACCCTTGGGTACAGATTAGGCCACACCTTTAAACTTACCTGCAATTGATATTTGAATTTGATTCTTTGTGTCGACAAATCGTAACGCACCAACGCACGCAACGCAGTGGTAAATGATTACGATGCAACAAACCAAACTATACTTTTCTACCACCTAGCACCTTATTGAATTAGGGTAAAGGTACTTTCTTTAATGGATATCCAGAATGTTTTGATGTGATTTGTTTAGCGGCCGACATTCCAAATTTGATCACAATTTAACATATTTTCTGTAATACTAAATATCCTTAACATTCTTAATGTGGTAATATTACTTAATTTATATTTGCAGAAGTACCCTGTTTCCTGTCCTACTCCACTCCATCAAACCGCTGCCTACCATTTATTTACATTATTGGAACCATTGTCAAAAATATACACACATACCTATACAAAACCTGTTCCTTATTCCTTAAATAGACCTTTCCTTTTTCATTTTAATCCTTCTTTATTCTTGCACTTGCCAATAAACTTAAAATAACAACGAAATACCTATTCCGGATTTTGTCTCGTTCTGATTTGGCGTGTAAAGGGACAAATCACTGAATAGTTATTCCGTCGCTAGTCGCTACTCTGCGTTTATTAGTAAGACTTAAGCTCTAATTCGCACCCTCAAAGACAATAGTGCGTAAAAGGCGAAAAATACTGAAAATATTAAAGATACTTGAATTATTATTAAGAGATTTATTAGCTACTAGAAATTACACAGAAAGCTCCAGTTGGAGTAATCCTGGGTCCTTTAAGTGGGGCTTGACAAAGCATCTCACATAGGTACCATAGTGATGGTCACCAACCCAAGCAGTTTGAGACGATAGCTTTTGGTGTCTATTACTCCTAAACTCCACTGACTGTCCAGGTAGAGTAAAAAAAGAGTAGGCGCTCACTATGTAGTGTAACATTGACATTCATAATCATAAAGAATAATTTCCTGTATTAAATCACTTCTATACCTATAACATTCCACGTCTCTTGCTTTGAGGTTTCTAGTCATCAGTACTTACAGAAACTTCAAGCATATCTAATAACAAGTCATTAAGAGTTAAGATGTTAATCGCAGTGAAAGGCAACAATTAATAGCACTAAGATAATTAGTTACGTTTTTGACGATTGCATCTGCTATTATTGGCGTGTTAAGTTAATAGTAGGCAAAGAGAAATTTAATTATGTAAGTTGTACCTACTCGGCGATGCATTCATCAATAATATGAGAATCAGTATTTTATGTTAATTATTATATAAAAAGTTTAATGTCAATCTGTAAGGTGTTGACATTGTCGACACTGTAAGAACACTTGTAATGGCAATGATGATAGACAAGCAAGTGCAGCAGCAACAGTTTATAGAAAGTCTGTTGGTTGATGGTGACTATCGCTCATAAACGAATAACGTGCTGCTGCCTCCATGTAAAAAAAGTATAAAATGCTGTTCTTATGGTACAAAATATTAGCTCTTGTGCTCAAAACATGCTTTCTATAATTATAATACTAATAAGTCTAGCTCGTGAATCCAGAAGTGGCGGACACCATTCCAAAAGCCAAACTACTGGTATGGTGGCCTCCACTATGGCGGCTTAGTGAGATGCTTTGCTGATGCGTCGGGAAGACCAAAATATAGGCGAAATATAAACAAAACAGTTACAAACTTTTATCAGTACCTAAACCGCCCAATGGAACTAACTATAAGAAAGCAACAAAATCAATATCTGTCATTAATTTTGTGTTATAAATAGATAGTAAATTGATCTTACTAACTGAACTCAACAGGTGTATAATGGATCTGCCCACTGCCTTATTATTCACAAACATGTGGGCGTTGGGGTAGGTACTCTGGAAATATTTGACGTCATAACAATTATGACTAAGTGAAGTATTAAGTTCGCATGCAACAGAGCTAGATGAGTATGTAGCTAATAGAGAGCTGTTGCAAGTGCCTGATCATACCTACTTGAATGTCTTTGACCTGATCATTAGTAGACAGTGAAAATCCGGTTAAAATTGGCTTGATCTATTGAAAAGCTCATGTTCTAGGTGTGTCGCGGTTGTTTCTGTTCTAGTATTCCACTATTTCCTTGGAAATACAAGAAAGAAAAAGTGGGATTAAGGTTTTTGCCAAATTATATCCCACTAGCTTGCCGCGGCGAGGTTTCATCCGCGTCTTTGCTCACTGCTCTGCTCCCGTCGCTAGTAGCGTGATGTAACATAGCCTATAATTTTAAGTTATATAAATCTCAAATTTTTTGTGGAAATTATCATACAAAACACAAAATTTTGTTATTACTTTGTAAGGGTTCGTTCACATAAACACGATACGACGTCGCGTCGTGCTACGACGCGGCACCGGCAATAAAAAATGAATGCGGAAACGGCGAAAAACGTGGTACCTACCGTGCATTGTAGCACGTTGCGATGTCGTGTCGCTTGCTCGTCGTAGATTCCCACTATACCACGCCGTATCATGTTTATATGTACGAGCTCTAAGTGTGAAATTAGTTTTTAAACATATTGTCAACATGACTACCACTAACACCACTAATTAGTGAGGTCGTTAAATGTAGCCTGTAATTTTTTATCCTACTGTCAGAATGGGTATGGTTCCCTTTAAGTCAGTAAAGTTCAAGATAAACTTAAAAATATTAAGACATTTAATTAAGTAAATGACAATAAGTCTTGACGTAATTCGATTTCGGTGCAAAGCCCATGTATCAGACTGCGTGCTATTAATGTTTCTCCTTGCATAGCTATGTATCTAGTAAGTAGATGAATATGTATTATCTAATGCAATTATATAAGAGACATGCTTCACGCTTCTGCTTAAAGGCTTAGGTAATGAGATTAGGAAATAGTCTATGTTATAAAAAGGTAGGCAGTTCGATCACCCGTCAACACGGCGCAATTTTAAGAAATTATAACTTTTTTATTGCAATTTAAACTATAATAATGCTATTTTGCGTTTAAAATATTTATAAAGCGCTCTTTGAAATTGAAAATGTAAATAAAATTGGACTGCTTGACGTATAAAAGACAGACAGTCGTAAATACTCCAGCTAGAAATCTAAAATTTTGTTCAGGTATTTCTTAAGTAATATTAGAGAGAGCCCGTTGACAGGATGATTTCTCGAAAATTCTCTTGGGAAATGTGAAATTGCACGGACGTCGTGACAAATGTTAGAGATGGAAAACCGAGTAATTTAGTAGGCGGAGCCTTGTCTGTTTTGGACAACGCAACGTGGCTTGAGGACGTTTAATAACATTCATAATGCAATTTCATTTCACCACATTAAATACGTACAACTCTCGGTAGCACGTGGAGTTGAAATGTTATTAATTAATTGTAAATGTCACCTCATGTACACATATCTATATTGTAGGTATACCAATTCATTGAAATCGATGGTTTATTATATTAATACTAACTTACTTATGTAGGCGGAAATGCTCTTCCAACGTTTTTAATTTTATTAAGCTCGCCGGATTGGTGCAACATGATATATTGTAGTACTTATGCTAAAAGTTTATTATTGCTTCTCTAAAGGGAAAGCTATTACGAAAACCATCTGCGTTATAAGTAAGTGTAAGCATGTTTGGCATAACAAAATTTGTTTTGATTGATAGTAGGTACCTACCATATTTTCCGGTATCACTCAGGCAGTCTGCCGGTCACTGCTGTTAATAATTCGTTTGCCCACGCGTGGCAATTATGGTAAAATCTTCATAATACTTGACTGAAGCCAATGTTCAGCAGTGAACGTCTTTGAGCTGGTACTAGTAGACAGTTATTGTGAGCAAAAGATACTTCTTCAGAATGTATATAATTTACTAAAATATTGCATCTTGTTGAATTTTACTCTAGGGAAAACTGCAAGTATTTTAGGAGTCAGTACCGTGACGTTATTATGTTCTGTTGCTAGTAAATTGTATAAGCACATATATCTGGCAAGTAAACGTTAGTCTAGGGAAATTACATGTCTTCGAGCAAACTAATGTTGCTGTTTCGTTTTCTATAATTTATTTATTTTATTATTCTTGGTATAACTTTAGAACGTTTGTAGTTCTTTAACAGAAATAAAGTCTATATCATATAAAGCTTTTGATTAAATTCTTATTTTAAAAATCTTAGGAAACTAGGTAACTACAACAAGGCAAATTATTGAAACAATGGCCGATTACATTTTCAAGAAGGTAATTGGTGTTAGTGTTAGTGTGGAGGTATCACACCATATACCTTCAACCGAAGGGAGGATCCTCCGCCCAAGCTAGGTGATCGTGCCTGGCGGGTAACTACCCGACAGTTGGTAGTCGGAACTTGTTTATATAGTTAGTCGGTGTAAACGCTTCGATATCGCGAGTCAGCTTTTCCATACATTTTGGTGTTTTTGTATAGAAGTTTGACTGAAGTTATTAGTGCTATATCTATGTTTTCTATGCGGTAAACTCGTAGTTGTCGTCTTCGCTTTTTTTTTGTGCTTCATTATTGGCCAGATAGATGACGCTACAGTAGATTTTGTTTAGAATATGCTCGTAATTACGTTTTACCTGCGGCTTAATACTTCATCAAAATTTATGTACCTACTTAACTTAGCAGCTGCACTCATGTGGAATGGCGAGACCCCAAAAACTTAAGCGTCACATCACACGGAATTATCAGATAGAAACCAAAGCATAATATATATAAAATTACTACGTAAACTTTCGTTTCTGCAGGCCATAAACAAAAATTATCAGAGCATTCCATAAATTACATAGCTATTGTATAATTGACCCAAAAATAATCGTGCTACTTTTTAATCACTTTATTATTATGCTCATAATAAACTTTTTATGCGTAAGCATTTTCTCGATAAATAAAAAAAAACTTCATAAATGCTTCATAAAAGAAAATTACTATTTGTACAGTTTGACATTTTTGCTAATTAGTAAGATTGCCAAAACGCTTTACTTTGTGTACAACGCTGTGCTAGCATCCGGTGAGTTAGTTTTGACAAACAAAGCATTATGCTTTTTGGAATAAACTTGATCTAGTATTAAATACTATGCCATCCAAAATAACTTGTAAAAAAACCGAGTCACGCAACTCAGTTCTTATACCGTAAAAAGTTGTGAGAACCATGTACCTAATACCAAGTCAGTTAATTTATTCAGTCCATACTTATGGGATACTGTTATTACGTAATTAGCTAACCTAACAACATCTTATTGTGACCATATCAATATTAAAAATCTTTTATCTTTTAAATATATAGATTGATTTGACCATCGCATGAAAATACAATGTATCTCACAAGTAATTTATATTTTAATAAATTGAATTGTATAGTGCGATGCCAAGTCAATCTATTTATTTAAAACATAATTATTTATGCAGTTGGTGTGTATATGTACATGTAGGAAACTGAACCGGAATTACAAAATATGTAACTTAAACACTAATTATATTCTAAATTTGAAGCTTGACATGAAACATAGATGTTTGCTAGAAGTGCCTTAGAATTTTGATGATCATTCAGTCAGTGAGTGACAAAATTACGAAACTTTGGCCAGATATAATTCTTAAATTACTAGTTCAAATTGAATGAATTTAAAATATGTCGTGTTTATACAATGTCTACTTAGTTACTAAAAATCAGGCTTTTTGTTTTATCCACAACGAAGTTATAGAGTGTCGAAAATAGCCCGAACTGCTTCGAGAAAAGGATGGTACGGCCACAGTATAGACTGGTAAGGCCGTGCGGCTTTTTTGCTTGACTTGACGGAGATTAAAACAAAATAGTGGTTTTTCTGTCCGTTTTGCCGCAAAAAGAAAGAAAACGGATTTTGATACGGATTTCGCTATCGTTCAGAGAATTTTAGGCAGCAATTTTTTTTTTAAATTTATATTATATTATATATTTATATAGCATTTCGATATGCAATAATCATAATGTATATCGAAATGCTACTACAGTATACATAATATTAATTAAGTAATAGTAAGCTACGAGTGCTCCGACTGATTTTTGTTCGTAATTTTTGTTGCTCACGGCTTAAGGGCGTTCCGTCACATATGACCTTGAGCGTTTCGCTTCCTCACCACCCCGCGCCTCACCCGAAAAAAACATTGCGTGCGAGTTCGCCCTCTAGCGGCAAGTGGCAGTAGCACAACTATAAGACAATGACCTTACTTGTCCGAAACCGCAGTGCTAAAATCTGATAGACGCGCCAATAATGAATTATTTTTTTAGTATCTTTTATTATTTCGTTTAGTAAGTATGTATATTTTTTAGTATATATTATTTATATATTTATTATTTATATAGTAGCGAAAGCAAAGATAAGTGTTTAGAATCATGACGTTTGTTAAATATGTAGTAGAAATAAAAATAACTACTGTGGGTTAAAACAATAAACTCAAAACCCAGCTGCTGTGAAATGTATTACCTGATCAAAAAAGCCGTTTAAAACGATTTTTATGAATTATTGAATACAAAAAAATATTTAATAAAATATATAATATTAATATTTTTTGAAGTCGCTTAAAAATTAAGTCCCAATGACAATACACCATTGTGATAAATTCCTATAATTGACATGATATGTATTCTTCAACTAATACTAGTACACTTTAGTTTAGTAACCCTGCCGAGTTTATACTTATTTAGTTATAGTTATACCTATATATATATAATATAGTTAACCTATATATATATATATATATATATATATACTATTAATATTATAAATGCGAAAGTTTGTGTGTGTGCACGTATAAAACGTATGCGTACCTCATCTTCATTTATATTTTTACGATTTGCAATAGTGTCGCTAGCATCATGAAGCCACTATGCTAGCAGTTTGAGACAATTTCTATTAAAATAGCAGAGGAGTGCGTTACCCTAGCAAAATGTTGATAAAAATGTGCTTATAAGAGGTGAGAGTATAACAGATAATTAGTGCGTCGTAAGGAGTAATTTGTTTGCCTATAGCAAAATTTGTTTGCATTATAGTTTTAAAGTTATTCGGAAAAAAAAACAGATTTTGCTGGGGTAACGTTTGAAACATTACCCCAGCAAAATGTCTTTTCTTTAAATTATCCAGGCAGAGTCACGTTGGTAGACCAGTATGAATAAAATAACTGTATCAATAGTACTAGTACATGACTTTTTAAAACAATACTGAAAAATTCAATCTTTATTTATGCCCGTCTGATTGTTAAGTGTTCAAAATTAGCTCTTACAAAAGCCAAGAGTTTTCATAACTTTCTAACTCCACTGCGTCTTCATGGACTGATGATATGAGGTCCTGCATCAATAATAAAAAAGCATCTCATAAAGACCACCTAGCCAGCAGTTTGAAACAATAACCTTTGGAATGGTGGCTACCACTTAGTCTTTTGGATCCCACTGACTGTATCATAAGGCAGAGTGAAGTCACTTCGATAGGCAATTGTACGGCAAGGTTATATTGATGTATGTAAAGTAAGGTTTTGTGCAAGACAACTTTTTCTTGGTTCTGTAGATACGTACCGCTACCAAATTCGAGTAACAAATCAGACTACACTTGTGCATTGTCTACTATACATTGTACTTGTATATTGTATTAAATGGCAAATCTTGCGGAGTGTATAGGCTTGGAGCCTATTAAATGCAAAACAATTTTGAAGTGCTACAGACTGTGGACCTCCTAAACACTATTTAATTTCATCAGCCTTAGTCCACGAGGTAGGAATAACAGGCACAGTCTGCCGAAAATGAACACAAAATAGTAGGACTGTGATAGCCACTCATGAGTTGGTGTTGTCTGATATCTGGTCCACTGCTTTTAGCGCTTTACAGTTTGCCATAGTAAATTCATCCTTTATAATAAGGCTTCTATCGCGCAGCCAAATCAGTAGAAGGATTATCTACTCTACGAACACGAATCTAATCGAAACAAAACGCTGTTCTGTCTCGAGCAAAGATGTATACAGAATATTATACTAAATGATTCATAATTTATTTCCATCCTGTAATCTCGCTTATTGATACATTTTGACATAAAATGATTTTTTTTTGTATTAATTATATATGACATAATGCCCGAGCCATAATTGTACAGTTAAGTACACATTTTGTATTGTTTTGTTAAAATTGTATACTTAGTATTATTAAAATTATACATTGTGATTTGTGAAATAGAGGTGTTCACAATGTACATTGTGAACTCCTGTGGTAAATTAAGTTCATCTTACTTTATACTTATATCGAATATTAACAGTTTATATAATACTTACATAGAAACATTTATTACAGTTCACATGTTGCCTTTACCTTTTGTAGCAATATGCAAATTGAGGCAGCCTGTAAAGCACACATTTTACTTTTTATTTTTTCTTTGCAACATAGAAAGCTGTAAGTATTTAATTACTTATAGAGTTAAGTGTATTGCTTGTGTCACTTTGCATGCTACTTGAAACTGTAACTTACAAAAATTGTAATAACCTGGCGATTAAAAACAGTGGCCTGAGTTTCTTGCCAGTTCTTCAATTCTTCTTCTTAAAATTCTTTTAAAATTGTTCTTCAGTTTGTCAGCGAACTAGTTGTAGGTTAATTTCCTGACATTTTGTAAATTTTGACGTTCATAAGTGTTAATTTAATTAACCTATATGAATTAACATATTTTCATTTTCCTTATTTATTTTCGGTTCATCTGGATATAACTTCAGTAAATCGTTCTGTATATTGTATAGCCAGCAAACATTTTACGGAAGTAGATCTTTTAGAATAAGCGGGACGGTTTGGCTGGAGATGTGCATTTAACATGTACATAACGACGTAAAAAGTAAGTTTTGTCTGAAAATCAGTGGTCCGAAGGCATAGTTACCTCCTCGGTCCTCTTTAATTCCTTTTTTCTCCCACAGTATCTTTACTCTGTATGGCCACCACTGCACTGAATTTGAAACAGCACCATACACCAGCAAAACTGAATTCAATTGATGGAGCTGATAAGGATTTTCAGTTACACATGCTTTAAACAAAGCGTCATCATTCCTATGTTGATTATCTTCTAGTAAGTGCCCGTACGTAAGGTACACAATATCATGTACCCTTAGCAAAATAAGTAACACGAACAATTTCCAAAGTAGACGCATTGTACCCACAGTTTGAGTTATTTGGATGTACTGTGAAAATTACCTCGCTAGAGATTCATTATAAGTATAGATTACTGCAATATGTACATACAAATATATGTGTACATACATATATATGTATGTACGTATATATTGCAGTATTGTAAATGTATAATATAATGCAAAATCGGTAAAGTAGAACTAATGTAATATTATCGCTAAGTAACGGATCCATGCAGACTTATAATCAGAAATCAGAAATCAGAAATCAGAAATTTTATTTGTTAACATAGGTACATAACAAAGGTCTTGAGATCATAAAAATAGTGCGCTATGTTTTGCCTACATACAAGGCATACAAACATTTTACAATAAGTTTATATATAATATAATATAGATACATACATACATACATAGAGTGCTAAAACATAATTCTTTTGCCTTTACCTAGTTAGGTAAAGACTGTACAAAAAAGAGTAGAATTCTTTATACTGTGCCACCGTGCCGGGTCTATTACTTTCTACATACACCTATCACTCGAAAAATACGGTATTAGTTTTGTTATATCCAGTAGGCACTCAACAATATATTATTTAATTTTAGGATTAAAAATTCATATAGTACGATAATAAAGGAATAGAGAGTAGGATTTTTAATTTACCTAATTGTGATAATTTCACAGTCTTCAAATATTTTAGTTTGGTTAGAGACTAAGACGTTTTGTAAAGCCTTTTTTTTCTTCCTTTCTTGCAATCAAATAAATAAATCAAAATAAGATGCATTGAAAGTAGAAGGGTAGGTATTTACTATAGCCTAGTATCTTATCACTGATTTTATCAGCTCATGAAAAAAAATCTAACGAGGTAAATACTTGAATATTTTATCGGCATTACTTACCGATAGAATATTCAAGTACACACCGTATGTATATTATATATAGAATGTATAGGTATTTATGCTCGTGCAAGATAACGTAGATAGTTAGGTACCTAACAGCAGCGTGTATGGTTGTTTTGTGTAGGTACCTAACTAGGTCGCAAACCGACGCCTGTCACGTTTATTCATTGTAATTTGAGTTCTATGCTAGTTGTACGACCGACGCCGACGTTCGTGTTCCGACCGAAGCACCTCGTACATGTCGGTCTGAATCGGAAAGCGCCCTTGCCACATGAGTAAATATCCAAGTTAGATATTTTACTCATGTGCCCACCTACCACACACCTAGTTCGAAATGATAGTAGACATAGACAATATTGTAGCAAGCTCATATTCATATCCCTAGGGTATCCTTGAGGCCCGGTGTTGCCTTGATCTTATCATGAGCGACAATAGGCTCACCACCTGCTACCTAGTTTACGTGGAACTAAACATAATTAAAGGATATCCTAGGTAAGTATCTCAAAGAAGGTATTTTACTAAAAATATGAAGGTAGGTATACACCTACTTACAGGATATTCATGTGTTGAATCTTTTGCATTTGTATTTGTTTCAGTCGTGAAATTTTAGTCATTTTGATGAAAAATAATAATAAATGTATTTAATACACTAAAAAAATCTAAATAACTAATCTAATTTATTTGCAACACTAAATCTATCCACACAATATTTTTTTTTTGATATTATTTATTTGCAATTATTGAATTACGTAAATAATTTTTAAAAAAACCGCATACGTCCGTCCGTCAGAAGGGCTTGCGCCGCTCTGCCGCTCTGCCTCCCGTCGCCCGCGCAGAGCCCCTGCGACGCTGATTCAGCCAAATTATCAATAACTATTGAAACATTATCCTAATAAATGAAATAAATCTATAGAGTTGACATTTGGTTTATTCCGGTTGATTCAATATAACTTTTATATTTATAACTATAGTAATTACAAAGTAATATTTCGATATAAGTGAAATCACGTTGTTTTAATATCGTTAGTATAAGTTATATAATCAATTATTGTAAATAATTCTTCTACTATTCTAAAGTTCATGAATGAAAGTATATTGTAGGCAAAAAACAAAATGAATAAATAGCATTAAAATCTACTAAATAACGAGATGAAAGTCGCGGATTTCGGCGAAATTTCGTCGGAACCACCTTAAACAGCAGAAACTTTGTCGAAGTTTTTAAGTTATCCGCAATAATACTAATCAAATCCATCCTGAATACAAAAAAAATATTAACAGAAAGCATTGATATTTGATGTTTGAACCATATTAAACCACGAGATAGATTTTTGAATTTTATGTTAAAAACATCTCAGTTTTATACCGTTTTTAGCCGAAGGTTTTAATATCTCATATTTATATTTGATCGTTATCGTGTCACGTAAACAAAGCAATTATTGACGTCACAGTTCTCCCTTGTCTAAATTTAACCCACGCTTATAAATTCTATACAGATTTTACTAATAAAAATTTGGGAACATTCAATACTTGGAATCACAACATTTGAAAGAGATCTAAATATATTTATTCTAAAAAGCCTCCTTGATAATTAATTTAGATGTCTCTACGTGTTGGATGTTGCTTACACCATAAATAGACATGAGCACTTGCAAATATTACCTACGTATATTTTTGTTTAAAACAGACTGTAAAGTGTAAAGAGTGAGAAAATTGTCACAGTGGTTCGAATTTATGCTATTAATTTAACAATCAAAATTATTATATTTTTGCCACTACAAGGTCTGTTGAAAGTCGAAAATTATGACTCTTTGAGGGTCTACGCTTAAGCATCTGAGTGCTTCAAGGTCATAATAATTTTGGTGACAGCAAATCATTAAACAGTATTTAAAAATACATCCAGAAAATAGATACTAATTGTAATTATAAATGGCGCTGCTGCAGTCCGATTAACTTTCTGTTTTTACTATTTTTTTACATCGAAAACTATTACCTAAATATAAGTTATGTAAAAAAAAACACAAAAAATCTGTCCTTTATGCAATCTATCAGTGCTGACTGGACAAGACAAAAAAAATCTTAAGTTATCTTTGTCATTTATGAGCTACAACCGTTGTGTAGACGGTGAGAATTAAATAGAGTAAATTGAATTTGTAAACTGGAAATTTATTTATGTTTATAGCGTATGAGAATACCTGTTATCGCAGTCCACTGCTGGACATTTATAAATTGTATTTTTTTTATTTACAGCCATTTAATGAGAGCATAGATAAATGAAATAGACCTTGCTAAAATACCACCATATTCTTTACAGAAATCAATTATATATATAAGCATGTCGTAACACTCCTTTATCACTTATGGCTTTTATTTTTCAAGAAGCCATGTATTTTATCGAAAATTTATAGGTATTTAAAGTGTAATTTACTCGAATTTACCTTATAAACATTACTACAAAAACCAATTGGAAACAATAAGTAACCGAGAAAGAAAGATGAAAATGAAATTCTGCGCCCACTCAAAATCTTAATATGTCTGATCTTTAGAAAAATTTTATACGTTCATCACCAAATGTAATTCTGCGCCCACTCAAAATCTTTGAGTTAAAATATGTCTGATCTATAGAAAAATTGTATACGTTCATCACCAACAGCTTTTGTCATACAGTAGACATTTAAAAACGCAAGATTTAAGCGATTTTTTGTGCCCAGTCGAGACGAAATAACAATCATTACACGACCTTGCGAAGTGTAGAGCCAATATTCAAGAAAAGTAAGGAAAAGCTATTAAGCTACGAGTAAAACGGTTTGCTCCAATTTGATCAAGATTACTACCGATAACATTTTAAGCTTATTTTCATATAAGTAGCACGACTCTAGGTGTCGTATCAATATGAGATTCGTAGCATTCATGCATATGTACAATATTTTATTAAAATTTCTGTGCATTTACGTTTAACTATTCATTACACATAGGGTATTATATTCATTTTTGAAAAGTGTCTCAATTAGATTCTATAATAATAAACAACTAAAAAATATTTAAATTTTCATACAGTCGTTAAGTGCCATAAAAATGCATTTAAATTTTGCATTTTCAAATTTCGCTCGTAATTTGACTAAACCGCTGGATGCAGTGGACGCCTTATTGCTCTGTGGCCATGACGTCAGTTTGGCTTGAGTAACTCGGGAGGGACACATCTATATCCTCGGATATATATCCCAGAATGGTTTTGTCAATTATATTAATCGGCCGTTTACAATCTGCCTCGCCATATTTCATAACGCTGTATATGTTACCAGCAAAGTTTTTACCTAATTTATGATGTTTAAACCCGGTTGACAACAAATATAATTCGCTGCCGCGATTCGTTCGCTCGGTTGTGCACAGCGGGTCACACTTCTAACCTAACCTAACCCAATCTGCCTAATGCCAATCGGCATATTACATAACGCCGATGAAATCGATCATATACAAAATGCTAAGGCAGTATGTAAACGGCGGATTTCTTCAATTTGCCTGCGACAGATATATCACCACTCCTTCTCTATCTAAAATAGTATTATTATATACGACATATCCATATATATACGTAACTCCGGAACGATAGAGCGAGAGGAAGCGAGCGCGCGCAATAAGGATACCAGTGTGTATTGTGTCCCTATGCCTGTTGCGCGCGCTAATAGCGCTTTAAAAAACGTAGTAAGTAGCAGAGAGAACAGCGATAAAACGGCTAAAACTCTGTTTCATTTCAAATCATTTATGAAATATAACAAGCAGCTTACTACCCATAATTTAAATGAAAAGTGGGTATATATATACAAAAATATTAGCATAATAATATATTTAAATATTTTTTGTTGTAAAAAAGCATGCAAACATTGTTTACTTAATTCGAACTGTGCATAGTATGCAGAGATAGGTACATATACCTACTGTCCGTTTAACATTATTACTTACTGATTTCAATGACAATTTTATTTTCATTTAGATATACTCAAACCTTTGTATTTAAGTATGTGAAATAACGAGGTAAAGTATGAAGAAAAATCAATTATTACTTTACGATATCATTCCATCACAGATTTAGTAAATCCATCGAGTAATGAAGTGACATTACCTTGTCCATATTTTTCGTGCCCAGAGTTGACAGATAACTATAAGTAACTCTGTGGATATGGATATAGAAGCCGGAGTTATCAATTTATCACTCTCTGAAATCGCTTCGAGAACGACTGAGCGAGAATGAGTCCGCGGAGTTATGGATTTGTTTGCGGATATGAATATGTTAATCGAATATATATCCTCCTAACTTGTGTGGATATTACTACATACCCAATCTTTTACGGGAGTTACTAAGAACATAACTACAAAGCAGTATGACGTAATAATATGGCGACTACTATTTAACGGTTTTATGAATAAGCTGAAAACTTTGAATTGAATTTTAAAATTTAGTTAGCTAATTTATGAACTAAAAGTAAAGTTTTCCGACTGATTTTTGCCTAAGCTATCTCAACAAAATATTTTTTGATTTTTACTCTTATGAGTAAAATACCCTATTATCAAGGAAACTCTGGAATTTAGAGGGTTTCAATACAAACTATTATGGTTACACGGTAATTCATATTTAGTTGCGCAATTAAAACCTGAAACTCATAACCAGCGCATGTGTTGCCTTCCAATTTTGATCCCGGGTCTTTTAATTGGGACGTGAAAAAGTACCTCACAAAGTCGACATAGTTATGGCCACCACATAGTTGTTTGGCACTGTGGCTTTTAGGGTGATGTCCTCTACTCCTGAACTACTGCCTACTTAACATCGAGCACAGTAAAGTCATTTTGGTAGGCTAAAAATGTGTCCATACTTCGTGTAGCGTGCGAAGTCTTTACATCTGCTAATTAGTCTCGAATATTCTAGTTTACATTTAAATACATTAAACGCAACAAGGGCACTTTAGTAGAATAATGAACGTAAATGCCTATTTTATTACCCAAATATATGAGCAATCTCATCAGTCTTCCCTGGCTGCTTACGACACGTAATGACTGTCGTATAACTACGTATCTCAACTGGGACCTACTACTTAAAGTACTCTCCGAAGTACAGAAGAAGCTTGATGTGTCTCTTTGTGACGGTAATATATCCTTGTCGGTTTCAACACTAATTAATTTGCCAGTTATTAAGCTTCTTATCATTAACTTCTTAATTTGATATTCCTACCAAATCATTTCTAAAGAATTTATAACGTAAATTTTCTAAAGGATTATTTTTAACTTCTGTTTAATTGTCATCAGTGCCAGTGTCATCACGAATAATAAAGAAAATATTTACGTAAATAAAATTAACAAAATATATATCGCGATCGAGAAATATTTAACAAAACGGGTCCCTTATCTTCATGTGTTAGATGAGTCATCGGTCTTCCTAATGCCGACAGACCCACGGGTATTCTGCATACGATATACTATATAGGTACACCAATATTTACCTCAAATACATAGGTAGATGGTGTTTAAAAAAGCGAAAGCTTGGCATTGACCATGAAAGATTCTGCGTTCTCTATGAAAACATATACGAAAAAAGAATCCGCAAAGGTATCAGGATTAATCTTGCACTAGTAAACATATTTATAAATAGTATACAGGAATGTCAACTAACATTAGTCCTTATTTTGAAAGACGAAATTCACGTGCACGGGTCGTTTAACATAATATTGTAGCAGTTACAAAATGAAAGTGTGAATAATTAAAAGTAGGTACCCTTAATTAGAATATGCAGCTGTGATTAAACTCATAAATCTACTAACATGTTCAAACGTCGAGATAAAAGTTTCCGTTTAAGTATTTCTCGTTTTAGCGGACTCATCGTGTACATTGAAATTCGTAGCTTAATTTGCCCGTAGCACGGCGGGCGGATGAGAGTCGTAGTCCGTAGCCGCCGCCCGCCCCTACATCGTGGCCTCCCGTCACCCGTCGAGAACTTGACGTCAGTCGAGCTCGAGCAGCCAACGTGAGCGTACGTGTCGAAACGTCGTATTGCGCGATATTTTTCGCCGATAGCCGGGTACATACCTCGTGTTTTCATGCTAAATACGTGAATAAATATCGTTCGTCAATTTATTCAGTTTGTTTAAATATTCGGTGTGTTGTGTTTTGGATAAGACTAAACGACAGTTGACGTTCGTTCCGCAAACAGGTGGCGTTTGCTTATAAGTGCTATTATTGGTTGTAGTGACCATCGAGTGGTGTTCGGTGCCAGTGTGTATTGGTTGCCGTGGTGAGGTGCATTCGATCAGACCTCGTCCGGTCATAACGACAGTTTACAGTGAAGTAAATGCGGATCGATAGTAACAGCTGAGCTGATTGTATTCGCTGCCCGTATGGCTTATCAAGGTAGGCTGATAATACTATATCATTGACCAATATCTTTGCGATTGTTTTACAGATCAAATATTATTTGTTTTTACATTATTGTACCTACTTTATTGCTTGTGAAATTTTGTCCTTAAGGATGGTTTATTGTTCAATTGTTGTAAAGTTTCAGCTTAGTAGTAGGCCAGATATTGCGGCAAATATCTTGGGACTACAGTAGTGTGATTCTATTTTGCCGCATATTAGTAAATTGTCAATCGTCCTATAAAGTTCCCTTTGAGAAACGCTCTAGATTAAAACAATTTTTTCAGGTCCCTCAGTATCTCAACTATGCTTCTGGCACTATAGCTGCTTATAATAATAGGTTACTATCAGACGATGTTGTATTCCTTGTTTAACGACTATGCCGATATTGATATCGGTATAGTAGTTTTTTAACTTTATTTTTATACATAGGTACACTAGCTTTCCGCAGCGCGGTTTCACCCGCGCGAACCTACATCTTTGGCTACTGCTCTGCTTCCGTCGCAAGTAGCGTGATGTTACATAGCCTATAACCTTTCTCGAGAACTGGGCTATCATACGCAAAATTGAATGTTTCTAATCCGACTGGTAGTCCCTGAGATGGAAGATGAGGAGAGGGATGAGAAGAGTTTGTTTGTTTGAACGAGTTAAGTTCAAACAAACAAACTCTTTCTTCCGCTTTAAATAATGGTGTAGATATATTTGAACTTTGTTTTCACAATGAAATTAAAATATAAATTGGCATTACGATTATTTATGACCATGAACCAGATATCCACTGCTTAGTTTCTTCATTCACAGTGGCTTATGTGTAGGTTGGTACATTTCAGTATCTTTTCTTCTTCTTTTAGAGGTCTAAAAGGTTATCATAAGAAAACTACATCTAAGATAAAGCACTCTTTATTCCGAACAGCGAATTTTAGACTTCGAATTCGGCGTCCTTATTTGTCTGTAAACAATGTAAGACGAACTCACAGCAAGTCACCGAGCTGTCTATTTGGGGTTTAGCTTAAATGCTGCAGTTTAGCAAATCGGCATTTTTAATGTCTTTGTTAATCTTTATTTTCGCAAAGGAAATAATAAAATAACAAATTGTTTTTATTACACAATTTGTTTTTTGCGAATGACAGATAAGTTTTATATTGACATATCTTTTATTGCTTAATGCTAGCTCGTCTGCTAGTACTCGTAGTAATAAATAAAAAACAAGGCTCTCTAAACGATCTATATAACGCAACCCTTAAGAATGGTTTGTTCGGTCTGGAACCTATCCACTAAGAGGAACACTAGTTTTGCTATGACTGTCGTCTTGTATAGAAGCAGTAGTCTCTCATAAGTTAGCTGATAGCTCACATTATCCCACCTCTTCTAATCCTTTACTTTACTTTCTTACATATTTACGAAGTTTTTATTTGCTTCATATGCCAAAAGACTAAGAAGGCGGTCCTCCCTCAAGTATTGCCACTTTATTAAACAATGGTTTATTAAGGTAAACACAAAACGATGTCGAGTCCATCCAGTGAAATCCAGTCATTTCACGAGTACCTAGTATTTGTGTACATAAACTATGTTCGATAAATATTCGAATATTGGAATCGTATTGCATCATGTTAGGTACATTTTGTTCGCAGTATAGAATTGGAAAGTAACATGGTTTGTATCACTTACTCAATAAAAAGCAAGTACGGTAACGACGAGTCCATATCCTTAGTTTGTCACTGAAACTCTATCCACTCTATTCTTCTATCTGACACGCTAAACCGCTGAAGCAAGAACAATTTTTTTTAAACTTAACATTGCTAAGGCAAAGGGTTTACTTAACAATGTTTTTCCTTTTAGAATGAGATATGATAATTTTATTAAAAGAACAAGGAACAGTAAATCTGTTTTATATTTACACCAAAAGCACAATGTCGCCAGATTTTAATAAATAATTCACAACTTTTGGGTTTGTTTGCGTTTGTCCCTCATCGCTAACTGAACAGAAATTTTCAATAACTTACGAACGATTGGTATGAGATATTATGATACCAAAATTGAAGATAAATTTTATCTTGTGTGTTTTATCGACGCAATTATCGAAACAATAGCGGCTGGTAGGTTTATTTGTATTATAGGTTGATTTAGATCCAACACGTAATTTTACAATAACTTCAATATAAGTATAAAAATACTACATAAAATTTATGTAGAACTACGAGCATGATAAAGTAAGAGATATTTCATAGATATAAAAAGTATACTACCTATATGACCTTTTCTTAAAATTATATAAGGCAAAGTCGTTGTTTTCTTCTGTATGTTCCTCTGCTAAAATCTAAACCACGCAATTGATTGTTAAATAATTTTAACTAGGTACCTATCGTTCAGAGTGTATTATGGTATTGCCGCGAATGCGAATTCCTACGCGGGACCTTTTACCTATACTATTATATAAATCAGAAGAGTTTGTTTGTATGTTTGTTTGAAACCGATCTGTGGAACTACTAGTCAAATTTGAATAATTCTTTCTGCGTATGATAGCCTAGTTCTTGAGAAAGGTTTTACATCACGCTACTGGCGACGGAAGCAGAGCAGTAACCAAAGACGCGGGTGAAACCGTGCTGCGGGTGTATTATTATTAACTAAATCTTAGTCAGAGGTTAACATAGGGAATAAAAAAGAATAGGGTGGTTTCAAATTAACATACTTATGCAAAAGATAGGGCAATTATTTCACAATAGATAATATAATTGTTTTTAATTTAAGGCATTTTAATCTCTTTGCGATATTGGTAATCCACTCTCATAAACTTCGTCGAAATATCCGTCAATATTATTTCACTTTAAAATAAAGAAGTTTAAGTAATAGTAACTACTAATACATGTCAATTTCGTCAAAGTAGGTAAATGTTTGTATAATGCTAATCGAAAACAAAGCCATACTTGTATTTTGGCGACTTAAATCTTAATACCTTACTGAAAACATCTCCAAAATTATTAGTTCAGTTCTTTGAAATATTAATGCACGCAAACGTTTATTGTTATAAAATTGTGGACCTTTTCTACTAGTTATCTTCACGTATTACAACATATGTATCAGTCATACCATCTAAACTAAATGAATGAATGAAGTTGAAAAGTAAAAAATGTAAGTGAACTTTTTTTAGCGTACATTTTACATACCTACAATTAATAAAACTTGGTAATTGCATGTGAATTGCTTATTAGCAGTAAAAATGTTATTGCGTCGTATCGAAGGCAATAATCGATGAGTTTGTGTCATCAACTTGTCAGCTTGGAGCGTGCTCGACGCCGGAAGTTACGTCATGTCAACGCAACGCTTTCCACACCGATAATTGGATTATCTCGCACAATTTGACAATCTGAAATAACATATTAAACTCATATATTTATTTAAGTAAACTTTTTATATTCACGAAATTTATTGTGAAAATTACAAATAGGCGGCTGATGGAATATATCTTGAGGAAGCCTTTAACAAAAGAATAATAATAGCAGCCTGATACTTTCGCACCGCAGGGCTTCTTCTTATACAGAAATGGCTTGAACATTGATCGCCACGCTTCCTTAAGTCGGATTACAAACATTACAAACAAAAATAACAAAATATAGCATAGAAAATTTCAAGAGTCAAAGTACTCTGTCATAATAAAATCAACTTCAGCCATAGTATTGCCTACAATTAGATACACTACAAATAAACATAGCTTTATGATTAGTTTGACATCATCTGTACAATTACAACAATAACAAATACAATTACGTGACACAAAGTATACTCAGACTCGGCAAGAATATTTTATGAGTAGGTACATAACATACAAAGTTTTCTTTCGTGTGGGAATCAAAACCACAATCTCTTGCAAAGTCGCAGGCAGACTCACTACGATTTAATTCTATGTTTGACTTTAAGGAAAGACATCGAACACTTTGTTGTTGTGTTTGATTGTTTGGGACTTAGAAGGCAAAGCTAAAAGTTGACGATTTTCGTGTCAACGATGCCTTGTCCCTTCAATAGAAGAATTATAGTTGTACTTAAGTACTTACATCATAAGTTAAAAATATTCAAATACCCATATTGTTTTAAAAAATCTTTCAGCTTTCCATTTAAAAGTATCTAATTGACGGCATGTGCTGCGATCTCATACAAAAGCAATGTTTTCTGTATAAATTAAGGATTGTCAAGTTTGACGTCACTACAAACGAATCAATGGCAAAACTACGTTTACTATAAGTTATTGTTACATTATCATAACAATCAAAGCGTTTTATTCTATTATCCAGTCCGCCAATGGATGTGATTACAAAATATTAGCCGTAATTACGTAAAAGCCGACAAGGTCGTTCACGGCGAATTCCTCACCCGCTAATGGATGGACCTTTTACGTACCGTGGTTATAATGAAGTATATCTTTTCTCATTTAGCTTACAAAGTAAGTATGACATTTATTTGGATGGTTAATTTGATTATACTAGCTAATGCTGTATTTTGGATTTCAAACACGATTTACTGTCCTCACACGTATCAACTTTACACATTATTGTACGGGAAAATAAAATTAACAGCATTATTTTAGGGGAGGAGATAGTGAATGCCACTGCTTCTCTCTTATATGCATGCAAAATTAAGCAATTCTCTGAACGATAATACCATATATTATTATAATATATAAACCGTATCAAAATCTGCTGCGTGATTGTGAAGTTAGCGGCGAAAAGAAGAAAACTGTTTTACACTATTTAGAGATTTGGTAAAAGTAAATTACTAAGCACTACTGTTTGCTCGATAACAATGAAATTAGAACAGATAAAAACATTTCATGCCTCATCTAATAGTTAACACGTTCGCATAGTTTTGTGTGAAAATGTACCTAAACGTTCGATTGTTTATGTTTATTGTCATAACAATAATTGTTATTTGTTACTCGGTCTTACAAGTATATCTATATGCGATAGATGATATAGTATCATGAGTAAACAATTCATTCAATAGTATTAGATCATCTCAGAATTCTTTGTAGCAGGTTTTGGGGGCAATAATCTTTTGTTAATTAAAATTATTTTCCATTGTCAAGAGAAGCTTATATGCAGAAATCCAAAACTGTGAGAAATATAAAAGTCGTGTAAAACACTTGGGTTGATTTCATTATTTAAAAAATATAAAATAAGTACATAATGTGATTCTACTTGTGTAAAGGTGTCAAACTATTAGCTTATTTGGTTATTGGTAAACATATCTATGGCAATAATAGAGGCCTACCAAATTTGGAGAAGGTATTCTTATTAATAGATATATTGGTAACATTTGATTTAATTATGTAGATTAAGGGGCAAACATTACGCAAATTTATGTTTGTTGCTTTTAATCGTGATTGTGTCAATGATATGAGACAAAATGGCAGAGGCCGTCGTGGGCTCGCCGACCAGTCCTCAAGAGCAAGGTCATATGGGTGCGAGACGTCTCACAGTCACTGGCCGAGCGGTCTTGCGACGCGGCAACGTTCCACATTGCTTTGTCGTCATCATAACATTCTTCGCGAGGTTACACCATTTATGGTATCTTTTAATTCGTCTTAATTACTTATTAAAATATTTAACAAGTACGTAAAGTGATGTTGTATTTTGGTTTTGTGCAGATAAGTACCTACTTTTATTACATCAACAAAACTATTACTAATCAAAGATAGAGGTATGTAAATAGGTACAGGTAAAAATGTTTTTTTAGCTCTTAATGTCGTCAATTACAATTCATTTTATTGTATTAAGAACAAATATTTTATTTTGCTTTGTAGTGCCTTAGCAATAGGAGTACAATATAGAAAAGAATTTGTATGTTTTGAACATTCTCACTTAGGAACTATCGATCTATCAAGGAGCGAAACAGTAAACACGGGTTGATGAGGTCATGAGTACCTATGTTTACTCATCATGCCATCTATAGTTCATAAAAACCATAGATCACAGCGTATGTTTTATTCTTATTGTATATATTATACATTAGCAAAATTAAATCAAAACTGACCGATTACATTGTTCAATGTATCTATCTTTATAACTTCGACTTGTTTATCTGTTGTTAATGTTAGTTATAATCTATCCTAAAACTAGTCTTTCTATACGAGAGTAGAGAGAAATATCGAATATTCTATTATTATGGCAACCAATGGGATGTTGTTTTACGTCAATATCATTGAATCTTCACCTTGAAGTTACGTGTGAATGGCGCGCTGACTCACTGCCCGTTGCGATGTTTGCTCGTAATACAACTATTGCGTAGTTTCTTTGACTTACAATCATCTTGTTTGATACGGATATCATGTTATTTTTCGTGTTTACTACATAATCACTTAATCACTAATTTAGGCATATAAATGTAATTATTGACAATATCTTTACTTAATTACCTACCTATATCGTAGAGGAAGACGTATTCCTAATGATTAATGAAAAAAGCCTGATATTCACTAGTGCTTTGATAGTAAGTATTATAAATAAAAATTGTTCCGTAAACTTTAATTGCGCATTTAATTTAAACCTATTCTAAGAAACCCTTTTAGACTATCAATACCTACTTTATTTTAAATAATACAAACTTTTCTTTCTTTAAGAGAATGAATTGTACGGAAAAGATGAAACTGAGGAAAGTGAATTTGATTCTATCACGAGATAGATATTCGAGTATGTAGCGGTCAAAACGAAATTAGAAGATAGAATATTGTGGAGATTGCTTCACCGACATGATCTTAGTTTTTAAATAAAAGGAGAGGACATCGATATAATTTTTTATCTAAATGATTTTTTATTCTCACTTTATATCTTGAGATTTTATCGTGTGACGCAGTAGCGTTGGATACTGTAGATATTGTTGGTTGCGCAAAAGTTACTAAAAGTTTTTAACTTTTATGTTGAGCTATTTCGCAGTACGTCAGTGTGAAGTTATATTAAAAAAAAAAAAAAATTAAATTTCATTCTACAGTACCTATATAAAAATAAGATCTTCTGTTAGATTTTATATTATTGCTGAGAGTCTTAATTGATGTCTGCCGTAGTTGTTAGTTAGTTCTAATTCTGGGACTACATAAGATCTTATGGGTAATTTATATTATTATTATCCTCGCCACTACCGTTTTGTTTCAAGAGGCCTGGAGTAATTTGTGTTTCTTCCCTTGCGATTCGGATCTATTATTCTAGTTACGGATACGGGCGTCATCTTTTGAAGAAAATACGCGTGCATGGCTGAAATAACAACTTTAGTTTTATTCTATCTGCGATATAATAGATAATATTTGAAACATATCTATAATAAATCAATATGATATTTATCCGAATACCGAGCTTTGAGTTATACCTGTGGTTTAACAGACAAGTTTTTGAAATTCAATAAAATGTTAGTGTGTTGAAAATAGAATCAACCGAAAATGGAATAGCAATTTGGTTTTGGGTGAATTTTTATTCTAAAATCGAAACCGAAAAGTAATAAAAAGATTAGATAGATTAGGTAAACCCATAAACCTAAATCGCTTCAGGTTCAGGACGATGACATCAATTTAAGATTCTAATAAAAAATCTTATCTATGAATAGCATGATCGGTTAATATTCCCATAGATTTTTAGTGGAACAATTAAAAAGTTATCATACATACATAAATAATTTCACGCCTGTCTCTCATTAATGGGATAAGCCAAGACTATAGAACGCCATTTGTTGAAAGAAAGTTTTTGGTAACTAAAATACTAACATAAGATATTTTATTCAATCTTTTTAAAAATGTCTTCACCAGCCTATACTTACAAAAGGCCTGTACATTAGGCTAGGCAATACATAAAACTTTTTTGTAACGTGAATAAGGATATCTACTGTTTATTTAGACTTAGGCACGATGAACGTTTACCTTGTCAATATTCAAATCAAGTCCTTGTCTGATAAAGCGTGTCCATGGATATTTTGACATCAATGTAACAAAAATGCGATGTTTCCTCTGTTTACCTTAGATTACTTCTGGTTTTGATATCTACATTCTATATTTGGTAGGTAGTTATACATTTTTAAACATTATAAAACAAGTCATAAAAATAGTATAGTAGTAAGTACCTATAGTATAGTAAGTAGTAAGTATTTATTTATGCCACAAGCTCGATGTCAAGAATTATTTTAAAACCTAAACTTAGTGACACAAACAACATCCAGACTCGTAATAAATAACAATTTTTTAATCCCAATTCATCATCATCATCTTAGCCGAATAACTACTTACTACTGCTAGACATAAGCCTCCTCCACGCCACCTTCCGCCGCTCCCAATTAAATATTATCAAACTATCACACAAATATTTGTCCTCAAACCAAGCCTTAATTTTGACGCGGCAGCGACATAGGCGAGGCGATCACTTACCAAAGTGCAAAGTAAAGTTTTACCTTGAATTAACTACTAACGAGTCAATCAAGGAGGTACTATGACTAGTTTCCAATTAGCGGTGTGCTCAGCGAAGTACATCGAATTGGGCATCGGCACCGGGATGATTAATATCCGCCGGGAGAAGGTCGCGGGCGGAGCGCTGACGTCACTACCGCTGCCATAACGCTTCCGCTCACCAACCGTGACACGTGGACTACATTAAGAGACTTCTTGATACAATATAGTGTGGGATGATAATCAATCTATTTTATGATATGGATTGACATAAGTCCTTAAAACAAACGTACCTAACAAATATGGCTTCTAGAAACAGTTAAGTAGGTAGGTATCAACTTTTAAAAAGTGATTAGTATTTATTTCAAATATCAGTTTTTGCTCGTAGATACGAATTGTAAAGTAACATTGAACAATGTATTTGTTTATTTAACACCTAAACAGAACGATGGATTGGTTTTGTGGTCTATGAACTCGAAAGTCGCAAAAAATATCATAGGTGTTCCCACAGGAGAACACTGATTAATAAGAGAACAAGTTTCATATTATAAATATACCTAAAAGAAAAACCTTTTAACTAAACGAGATCCTTGCTGCATCAGTTACTTCCCCTTTGACCACGAAGTCGGCGTAACAGCTAGTAGGCACAATAATGCAAAATGTTTACTCGGCTCGGGAGCTCAAACAAAAAACGACTCTCGATTAGTGTGGATAAAGTGCAAACTAGCTTGCACAAGTCAGTCTACAAATTTTTCTGACTATGTATTATGTAGTAATGAGATATTATTATAAATGAAGAAAAGATTAATTATATCGTTCAGTAATTATTTGAAAATGAAATCTTGATAATATTAATTATTATTAAAGTAGTGTGTAGTTTATCAAAATAATTCTATTATCGTAATGTGATTTGTACAAACTTTTAAGGGATTACAAATTTTTTTCGACTCAGGTTGCGTGTAGTGCTATTTATAAGTGTATTTAATTGTTAGATATCTAGACTACCATTGAATTAATCTCACCCTATCACTTTTTATCCAGAACGACACGTGCGTGACTGAAGTGCCACCCTTTACCAGTGGAATCTAATACTGGATACCACTGTCTACTTATCATCAGGTAGAGTGGAGTTACTTTGGTAAGCTTATGTAAAAAACTACCATTGATTTGATTCCTGGTTTGATGAACTACCTATATCGAACTGATCTTATAAAATACTAGGTAGAATTTTTATAGGATACAAAATATGCCTTTGCAAAATTCAGTAAACTTCGTTTCTTTAATCTTGGACTCATTAAGTCTTGTAATTCATCAGTTAAGTTCAAATCAGTTCGATGAACCTGCGTTCCCTATTAAAAGTACCTACAAATTTTCTCGTTTCCTGCTGCTAACTTGTGAAAATAGACTTAGATAACTTTGAAGTAGTCTTGTTTCTTCCTACTCTAAAGAAAACGTCTTTAAACAGACGCAAACTAAAGCGTATTTAGTGTTCTCGGGTTTTATTACATCAAGCCATTACTAACCCTAATTCTGACTTTAGCTAGGCTTTTACTATTGTAGTTGTATTACAATGCACAGACTGTATTATGTGTCTTTAATCCCGACATAATGACGTTCGAAAACAGGCCATCACCATCAATATCAATAAGACCTACTCTTATTGATGTAGATGATAGATATATTTTCTTCTTTGTGCCTAGGTCCTATATTACTTGGGAGTATAGTATTCTCTTCTATGAGCCGTCATGACACCCGGTAGATGTATTTTTTTACAGTAGATGTTAATTAAAAAACTTCAGTGGACTGTGTGAGAACAGGCCTTTAGATCTATCAAAGATACAATAGTAAAAGCCGTCAAACATTCACCTACATAAAATATATGTATAAACACATAAACTTGCCTACAAGAGTTTTACCCCAAGATTCTTTAGGTTACATTGATACGTTTAATGGTTTCCCGCAAAGCCGCGCGGTTTTACTGCCCAATGTAAGATGTCTGTTACTGCCCAATGTAAGATGTCTGGGAAGTTCTACAGTCTGTGTCATAACACGCTGGAGGACAAACTAAAATTACTTTCGGTTTCCCTTTAATGGTTTATATAATACTTTGACCTTCAGAGAATAATAAACGCAAGGCAAATTACTGTGCTTACCTACGTCATATAGCTGAAAACAAGTACTTATACTTACAGTGTAAGGCGAGACAGAAAAACATGTGATGTGGTGGATCAAATTGAACTGAGATGTACTTTGGACACGACTTCGTTCTCTGTATCACTGTCTTGTAAAGTGAGAGAATCTCAGAAATTTAAATATCCCATAAAAACATTAAGTTTCATGTAAAAAGCTGCCAAGTTTTAAGGTGCGTTCACTGTAAAAAATAAAAAATAGCTGCGCCTTACGGCTTTGCCCGCGCGTAAAATATATTTTGTATAAACTCGGTAAATTAACGTTTTGATAAAAAGTAGCCTATGTCCGTTGCCGGCACTGAATCTATCTGCATACCATTTTTCATCGAAATCAAAACATTGCTACTGAAGATGTATAAAATAAAATTACAACACGAATTTCTTTACTCATAGAACCGTCGATGCCCAAAAATATTAAAATAACGACAAAAACGAATTGAATTGACATTATTCACTGATAATGTTAGCATATCGAATGCTAGTTAGAATGCGATTTGGATAGAAGACTAAAACAATAGGATTGTCCCATTTATCGAATGCAGTTTGTTCTCGGTTGGCGTGCGCTTTTCATCGTTCGAACGTCATAATGTCATAATGAGATCGCATATTCATCTCTGTGCTTACAGCTACAGGTTCGTTGTGTAGGATCACACTAATGAGGACAAAGCTTGCTTCATATATTTACTTATATTATATTGTTATGTTGGAAAGGGCTTCTAACTACAAAAGAAGAAGCTTATTTCATCTATATCTATTTACGTTAGCTTAAGAAGTTTTGTTGTAAGGCTATCTCTAACTCAAGTTAGGTAATCCAACTCGCCGAGAAAAATGGAAAGATTTAATAGATTAAGAAATCTCTTGCAAAAGTTGGAGCTACTACGACTGGTGCGGATATTAAGAAAATGGTTCTTGAAACCACATTGAATTGATTAGGCGAGATGAGAATACGCGCGAAGAAACTGCCTAGTTTTATGCAGGCACGCAGTCAACAGCATGCCTGTTACATAACTATCGTCTTGTGAATAGATAAAAATTGTTTGCATAGCAAAGCGATAGTCAAATCAAATATTTGCGGCAGTTGTATACATATCCGGCATTCAAATGACTAGGGCTCACGTTTTTGATCCAATTTTGATCATACGAAATGCCGTGAATGGTTTGAATGAAATACAGTTTTTACTTATATAGAATTACGCAAATAATTAAATATTCCCGGAATTTTAAACTGCCTAGCGTAGGTAATCATAAAACATAATTTAACAAATATTTATTAGATGTAATGTTAGAATTACGCAGTAGTTTCAGTAGTTCTGTCGCTATTGCACAGCGACGCTAGCCCACAAAACTATAATTTGATAAGATAAAACCAACTCCTTAATAATGTAGGTACTTAATCTAATTTTATTAGTATTTGTAAAACACAACTATTGCAGTAGCGAACAAATCTTGTGTCGCGCAACTACAAACTTATACTTTATGAAATGGAAAAAAATACATCCTGAGTTTCTAAACAAATTTCGAAACAAATGTCCAAACAAATCGGATCACATCATAATTATAGTCTCTAATGGGCATCAAACTCACGCCATGGCGTAATAGTAAAGTTAGACGTTCACGAGCAGTCAATAAATGAACTTTTATGTGATCAACATCACATTGAATGACGGGCAAAAAACGCATAGAACAGATATCCCCGTGTCGAATAAAGCCACCTGGTCCGTTGTGAATGAATAGAACCAGCTGTTCCTACGGCCCTTTCAAGTTTTTTTGCCACTTTCATGCAATGGATACGAATCTACCAACTGTTACCGTGCGTCGCGTTGGACAGCTCCTAAGAAAAGTAATAATAATAAGAAAGAGAATAATAATAACCAAGTTTTTAAATTGTCTTACTGGGTTTCGCTTTAAGTCCACCGGCTGATTCTTGCTAATTATACTCCAATTTTTTCTTTATATATTTGATGTTATACATATATATTGTAAAGAAAGGACTGGATGAGTATAGATATATCCTAATAGAGCAGTTCAGTGCAGTTCGCTTGTTTGGAAAAGAATTGTCAGTGCTGTATAAAAACGCATTTTCCCTCTCTTAGCGTAATACTGTGTTAACAACAATTTGCCTATTATTTTATTATGTTCATGAAGTTGTCAGTTAATAGCTTTTGAACTGAGTACTATGGAGCTGTTCAGTCGTGTCAAATCGGTTTATAACCGACAGTTCCTGTCGTGGAGGTTTTCGGTTTGTGTTACACTCGAGCGAACTTTACCGTATTTGTTGGCAGCCCCGGTACCGTAGCGACCGCCAGCTTCGCCAAACGGGGACACCATTCCTGACCTACATCACAATGGGGTTGTCTGGGACATCGCCAATTCCAACCCCCAACATATTCTTTTAAACAAATAGACTACTAAATATTGTTTTTTAACTTGCTGCATTTACATATTCCATTTAACCTTTTATTCCAAAAAGGTAGAATAGTAACATTACGCATCGAAGAGAAATATTATGTAAACATTGCATTAACTGCGTGCGTTTCAGTTTGATCTTTTCATATTCCCGGCAGTTATAGGCTTATTAGGTCTACCCAGCACCCGACCAGCACCGCCTTGCCTCGAGCGGTTAGTATTCTTTGTAGGGAATACTATGGGTAAACAGTCACCATTCAACCCCGGAGTGCCTCGCCTGCAGAATGACCGCACGCGGACAGCGAGTGGGCCACTCGTTGCCTGCATGCTTGCCTTGCGTTACTCACGCGCAGTTCCCGAAGGGAATTAAATAGTAACCGCAAGGCCGTTGCATAACATGAAGTTAATGCTCTCACGTCTAATAGCATCTTCATGAGTTATTAAATGTTTAAAATCTCAGTTTAAGTATGAATTACTTACATGTCATGACTATTCATTTGATTAACGGTTTTGCATGACCTATAGCCACTATTGAAGTTGAAAACTATCGAACAGGTAGAGCTTTAAATAACTCTGGATTTGCGTGTCACAGCGTATGGGCAAATATGCAACGTTCATGCATGTTGTCATCATAATGTATACGATAAGAGATTATTTATTTATGCAATCGCTCGCCTCCGGATAGAGTTACCAGGCCTCAATTATCTTCAGGATTTTACCTAAATAAATATTAATACAAATAATGTGCGATTCGCTGTATCGATATGGATGTTTGCAGTCTATGATAAACCGCTACACCTGACGTGTGTCAACGTCCTCAAATTTTTCGAGCTTTTGGTGGGTACTCTTGTAGTGTAAAATATGCACAGTACGCACATTAAGTTGAATTCATCAGAATGTATGGTATGTTCTACAGTTATTCAAATAATACTGCAGTACCTACCTACCTATACAAACAGCAGTATTGTTTAAAGTTGCTAAATTGTTGTTTCTTACAAGGATTACAAGTGGCGTTTGAATAGGTAAGATTTTTCTAATAGTTAGGTTAGTTTTCTAATGTAGTTACGTATGAAACAAAAGTAGACATCGAAAGGAATGCTGGCTGAGTATGAACAAATTAGTTCCTTTGGTAGTTTGTTAAGAAGTGGTAGAGTATTTTTAAATAGAGCAAATTATTTTCACTTACCTAAATATATACGATTTGTTGTGCTAGCACGGCATACTTAATATAAAGTATACTTAGGGCAACTAACATACGTAGGTAGTGTTGCGGACGAAAATGTTTTTCATTGAAATGTGAATGTTGTCTCTATTACAACTAGCACCCTGCTGGTGCATTGTAACTCTGCTAACGTAGAAAAACGTAAATACACTATACGTGTATCGATAAATCACCTTTAAGCTACACACGGTAAGGACGTTTTTATTTTAGCATGTGTCAAGCAGCTGCGTGTTTTTTATTAGGAATGCATCAATGCCGTAACACCGATACGCTTCGCTGACTATCACGCTATCATCCGCTCTTGTCACTTTTCGGTGTCCTCAATAAAAGTATCTAGACATTCCTACTTATTGTATGCAAATGAACTACAAACAACTCGTAAATTCCACGTGTGTAGTTGATAAAACTAGCAAATGTGACGCTCATATAAATAAGACGTTGAATAACATGTTATTTTGCATATAATTATGATAGATAATGTTAAGTCGACTTATCGTAGTATTGATTTTGTTATAGTCATTAAATTGCTCTCATTAATATTTGTAGTTGAACAATTGCCGAATGTTGATTAAAAAGGTTATTAATTGGTTGGAATAATTAATAGTCGATGTATTTTATATTCATGAATTTTTTTTTGTTGTTAATGAGAACAGACGAGCGATCGACTCACGTATTTCTTGTAAGTGATAACCTTTGCTCATGAAAATCGAAAGCGCCTTCAGCACATTTCGCTATGTCCCTGGCGCGTGGCGCGCCATTAAACACTACCATGATAAAACTTAAAACGTTACATTTGCAGTTTAAAAACTATCTTTTCAAGGCAAGCGTAGTTCAATATAATTGAAAAAGGGGTTAGGCTTGCCTTGTAGATAGATAAGTACTATAGGTACTTATCTATCTACTTACTACTACCTTTTTATGACTGTACTCTAGGCAAGATCTTAACTGCAGTAAAGATTACTTAACATTATTTACTTTTAAACTTTCGCGTTGCATGATATAAATTTATAAACTTACGGGAATTTACGCGATCATGCATTAGGTTATTATTTACATACTTTCTTTTTCTTGACGTTTCGACCAGGTCCACCACCGGCCGGTGTAACCTAATGAAAAAAAATCCCGTATGTTTATAAATTTACTTAACATTATTGGATTGGTAGAGTAGTTATACGTACTTTCATCGGTGACAAGAGTTTTAGCTTGAGCTATGTTTTCGTAGAGATCTAAACACATGATAGCGTTAAATTTGACTAGCCTGTTGGTCTAGTGGTTAGTGACCCTGACTGCTAAGCCGGAGGTTGTGGGTTCGATTCCCACCCAGGACAAACCTTTGTGTGATCAGCATGATTGTTTGTTCTGTGTCTGGGTGTAATTTATCTATAATATGTATGTATTTACTAAAAAAAAAAATGTGTATAAGTAGTTCATCAGTTGTTTAGTACCCATAACACAAGCAAATATAATTGCTTAATTTGGGGCTTAGATAGCGCTGTGTGAATGTGGTAGAATATTATATTATATTATTATAAATTCAAATTTCCTTAGCATTTAAAATGTTCCATAGAATCGCATTGTTTTCTATACCCTATGTATGAAAGTCAAGCCGGAAAAAGGAATAAATGTTTGCTGACAACATACGAATAATTATCTATTTCTGTCAAAACAACATCTTATCTATTTTTATCTTGATAATTTGTATAAGTAGATATTTATGCTTCTTTACCTACTGTTAAATCTGTTGATAAACTTACCTGAACGCGTTGTTTGTTGACTGTTTTGGTGGTTCCTTGTTGCCTAACTTTACGTTAAGTGTAGTGTCGTTCGACTGCAATGGAGGCAAATCATTTACGTTATTCACAAGTGTGGATAGTCTAATTATTCTTTGCGTAAATTTCATCACGACATAAGGCTTGTGCTAGAAAAATACTTAGATACCTTATTCACAAAACACCTAAAAACTAATTTGCTGACATCCTCGGCTTTTTATAAAAGAAAATATTTTTGGTTCTATAAAGCTAGTTCTGCAGATTTAACTGTACCTTCCTACACAAGCTGCCAATAATAATAAATAAAAAATTTCTAGTTTTCAATTTTAAATTCTCGTCTGTACAATGTTCTAATTTCTCATTAGATTTCAAGTCACTTAGGGCACGGCACGGTAATACTATCCGTGCTTAGGGTGTCTTACTGCTTCATCGGACTTTAACCGAATCAATTCTAATGTCTAGGTTTCTATAGCAATACCGAGAGACGCCTGCTGTAGCGCGTAAAATTAGATTCGCACTAAATTTAGAGGCTGTGATGCATTGCGAAATAGAGGTGTACACCAGGTATGACTTTACTTTGTAAGATATGCACACTATTGTACACATTGGAGTTATAGTTCATACTGCATCCGGTTAAAAAAGCGTGACTATAAATAAGTTTAAATAAAGATGAAGAGCTGATGATGATTAGTATGATGCAAGTCAAACAGGAGTTGAAGTATCACTATCGTTACATTCTTGTCGAGTGGTTGATTTTCACCCAAGACAAAATAACGTTTGTTTATTAAGTAAGTAAATTTACAACTTTTATTTTGAGAGTTTGAGTGAAGTTGGTGTCTATAACACGTATGCGTCTATAAAGTTTGCGTTTTATTCAAACAGTTTCATGAAGCTAAATATAAACTTAGGGTTTGACAAAAACTTTTTTTGATTAGTTTCACAGAAATTATGAACGGTTAGATAAAAGGAACGTTGGCATTTATTGGGCAAAGGTCAAAGGAGCATAGTGCTATGTACAGAGTATAGGTACTCTGTACATAGCAACGATATATGGCTCTAGGAAATTGAGTAACGTGTGCTTGGCTCTACGAACCACCGCTCGTAATAATAATACATATATACCTTAACGGTCAGCTACTGTTACGTACCTCGTATATTATAATAAAATCTGTCTACGTACGCTTTAGCAGTTTGCATGTACAGTAAAAAAATAATTTTCCTACTAAGTCACAACTTTACAATTCAAATTGCAAACATGTACCAACTTTATAGATTACGCCGAGGTGGCCGAGGTCCGTGTTCAGCTGTGGACGTCTTTCGGCTGATATAATAATTTATGGATTTCAGTTCACAATCACTTGTAGGTACACCAGTCACTGGACTTCTAAGGCAATGTTTAGATAGTAATAGATTAATAATGTAATTAAGTGATATCGACGTCTGTCGTAAATTATTAAATGACTATCTTCCCGCAGCGCCGTTTTACCTGCGTCTTTGATTACTGCTCTGCTTCCGTCGCCAGTAGCGTGATGTTACATAGCCTATAACCTTCCTCAAGAACAGGTATACGCAAAATTATTCAAATCTGACTGGTAGTTTAGAGATTAGCGCGTTCAAACAAACAAACTCTTCCGCTTTATTAATAGTAATAGATTAAATAATGTAAAATTAAATAATATATTGGTTTACAATGAAGATTTCCATTGCATTTCTAACAAAATTATCGTCTCCCATAAGAATCTTCTACGAAAAACACAACATTTTCAACATCAGGTGGATTACTTGTTTTCTGTCATCATTGGCAATAAAAAAAACTTGTATGACTTGACGTTTTAGGTTATTAAACGATGAAATACAAATTGTATTACGGTAATAGAGCGTTACTGTCGCACAATATTTTAAATATTTACAAAGCTAAACACACTCTAAGAAAGGTGTAATTTTTAACGAATTTTGACTTTACTGTGACTCAGACGCAATCGGGGTCTGCCATATGAACACTAATGACAATACTATACGTTTAAAGGTAGTCAGATGCCTGAGAAACCGATTATTGAATTGTGAAGGTCGGTTGCTGATATTCAGTGGCTACCGGTTAGACTGGAAGCCGGCCCCATATTTAAACTAAATTAGATAAATCTGTCAGTAGAGGAATGTGATGATTTCTCATGTTGTCAAGTGATCAGGGATTTTCTTTGTAGGTTGGCAATATGTGATGCGTCTGTTTTGTATATATCAATACGTAATAGGTACTCATTAACTATCGATACCTCCTATCCTCCTATCCTATCCATCCTAATATTATTATACCTGTTTTGTATTGATATTAGGCCTCTAAAAATTGTACTTCTATTTAAACTGATTAAATGATTTGATTTTGATTTAATCGATATGTTATGATAACAACATGAATTTTACGTACTCACGTCGGTGTTTACTCGCAGTAGAAGATTTTTGCATTTTGATTTAAATTGTCAAAAGGAGAGTCAAAGTACTTCAATAGCTACAGAATATAACAATGGATGTGGGTAAACATGTCTGCCAACTTTTTCGCGAAAAAACGCATAATAGTTTCCATATCGGTAGAAATCAATGAACTTAAAGAGAGTACCTATCGTTTAACCGATTATGGTGTGTTAATAGCCAAGCTAGTATATTACAAACATAATAAAAAGTAGTTGGAAAGTAGTCTAAACGATGATCTGTGTTATTTACGTTCGTCTGGCGCCCTGCCAGCCCCAAAGTCGAGACATCGTCAACCCTTATACAGAAAGGTGTAAGATGAAACAGTCTGCATGGCAATTTACATCTTATGTAAAAAGCATAAAGTTGAAAATTCTGCTATAGCTTTCCTCGTTATCTTAGGTTTTTTGTTCACAAACATTACGCGGTGTTGTTTGCGATATCACGGCATCGATTCTGACGAAACCGTTGTCACTCTGGCAATCTTCTCAAAGTTTTATACGTCGACAATCTTATGTTTTAATTAGATTCAGTTAACTCACTTTTGGAAAAAATAATATTTACTTCGCTGCACTGCAGGATAAGGGTTTGTGTACCTAACTGTCCTGAATTAGCGAGAGCAGCCATCTTTGTCTAGGTTTACCACGATGTCACTAAACTTCTTGCTTCTGCTCTTTTTTCTCCAGAACTCGACTGACATGCGTCAGACATAACCGACCCAATTTCACATATAAAACAAACAGTTCGAGGAAATTTTAACGACAATAACTTGTCTGTTAACTCAGGAAAAGAAAACATACGTGGAAAATTTTCTGGCTACGAACAATGTAAAGTTAAATCACGTAAAAATGGCACTGTTTACTAGTATTCAGATATTTCAATACTTCTATTTAGATAAGACTAAAATAGATCAGTTCATATTAGAATTGACAACTGTTAGTATTAATCAAGCCATTATTATATTAAACGCCATGCTAACAGACTTATTAGATAAATTTATTGTTTAAGTGTCACTAACTGACCATTGTAGCGTTCAACGCTTGAAATTATGTTGTAGTAACTAGTATCCTTTACAATATTATGAAGTATTAATACTCCCCTCGTCTTGTCAAATGTTTCGAGAATGCGGTTGCATTCTAGACGCTTCTCATTTGCAGCCTGAATACAGTTCATTTTCTTCGCTGAAATGGAAAGCCTCTCTTGAGGCTTTGACGCTTTAGAAAGTCTTCGGCATTATGTAACTGTGTATGACGCTTTCAAGTAACAGCACTCACAGGTGAACGGCTAATCCTCTCAGGATTGTTTTGAAATTTTGTCCGATTTAGATACGGCATTTTGGTTCTTTTATTTTATGTTACCAAAATGGATTTAGTTCGGCCAAACGTACCCCACGTTTAAAGGAATTTCGGAAACATTATTGTGATTTGTGTTGGATTTATGTGTTTGAATTTGTCTTTGCATCGAAATATAGCTCAGCTGATTTGATGATGATGACAAAAAACACCTCAGTATAAATTAGGAATAGAAAAGACCACAGAGGCCCTAGACAAGTGTCAAAGATTTCTATTCTATTCATAGAATAGATTAAAAAATGTACGGGATTGACATAAGCTAACGCCAAAGCTTATGTCAATCCTATACATTTTAATATCTATTCTATGAATAGAATAGAAATCTTTGACACTTGTCTAGGGCCTCAGGTATTATTGATAACTGGCATCATACATGTAAGTAGTGTCATAAAGAACATTATTCGAAAATGACGTTTAGAAGAAAAGACTGTTTTACCATCAGCTGCTAAAGTGTCTGATATATTATTATATCTAACATATAAAACATCTTCCAGATAAATCTGTTATTATATTTTTAAAGAGTTTATTTGTCAGTTAAGTTTATCAGGCACTTGTAGAACTGATTTTTGAGTACTATCTATCAGTTAAGTTTCGAGGTGGTAAAAATGTGTGAAAGTGGTGAAACAGGGTCTTAGTAATATTGAATGAAAAGAGATTTTTTTAACTTATCAAAAAAGAAATTTATTTGTGTAATATTTTTGCGTGACAAAGATGTTTCTTTTTGCGGTAAACATAAAAAGTAGGTAGATACATACATAATAACTTTAAATTGTCGCATCAGTACAATATACATAGCCATAAGGATAAAAGCTATAATATTGACCGCTGCACACAATTGCATCGCCAGTGACCGTGAATGCGCCAATAGAACACTATAAAAATGTACTCTGTGTAGAACAATGGTAGACTGGTAGATAATGCCTCAGGCATTAAGTCCGCCTTTACATGTATGTGTATGAAGTTTTAAAATAAATAAATAAATAAACATCGCCACTAATAAAGACTTCATGTAGGATGCTAATATTAATGTGGTATGGTCGCCTGTTCACGTGTCCATTGTGGTATTGATCCGCACATGCAATGCGGAATTTCACATGATGCCTCTAAAGGGACACAGTGACTGACGTTAGACTCTATAAGAATCTGATATCAAAAGAAGAGTATTATGTAAAACGTTGTACTTACGCATTTATATGACATGTGTTACGTACCTATAAAACTATACATATACATAAAACAACTATATATATATATATATACGTACGAAATTTGTAGGTATTCTTAAAATGATAAAAGGAACATAGATACCCCTAGTCTATGCGGTTATGCTGCAATTGTTATAAAATGCTGTGCTCTTTAGACTGCCACTAATGTAATTTAGTCTGAGCTTTATTCTTAGATACCATATTCGAAGAGCGCGCTTTATGACTCTCAAACGTTACACGAATGGATACATCACAGCAATTGCAGTCGATGTTTAGTCACTTCAACTGTAGCATAATACACAGGCCCGGATGCTTTACACACTCAAGGCACACTGCAGTAATCGTCTAATTTGCAATCCCCATAGCTTTTATTGCTTTGTTTACAATTCAACTGTATTATACAAAAAAAAAGTCGTACGGTCATAATATGTACATTAAATGATTCTAGGTACTGTGAAGATTAGTCACGTAGGTATCTACACAAGCATAGTGCTATAGTTAAGACGCGCGCAGTTAAAAAGCAACCCTTCTTGTGATTGCAAAAGCTTTTCACTCTTAGGGACTATGTACCTGTACATGGTGTACATATCTTCTCGCTATGGCGTCATGGTTCTCATGTAAAATCCCTTACGCTACGCGCCAATGTTTTTGAGGCTATTAATAATATGGGTCACAGGGGTTGATTAAAGACCCTTGTAGACGAGTTTTTAAATGTTACCTGTCGTGTCAAATTAAAAAACAGCTACAAAGCCATAACAATTCTTAACATCAGAAAGATTATGATATGGAACCCATTTGGATTATGTTAGAAAATTTGTAACAATGTTTTTGTTCTCATTTCTGTGGTTTCGGAGTTTGAGGGGTTAATGTTCTCATATTATCTTATAATTACACCTGCCTCAGTGTATGTTTTGGTGGGTAATTTTCATATGTAAATATTTGCATTTGGTTGAAATTGTTTTAAAATGGTTTTTCACCTCACCTAAGTTTTTGCCTACGGAGTGTGGACATCCACGTAAGAAAACAAACTTTGTATTTTAATTAAGTAAGGCTCACAGACTATAAGTATCATTTACACATTCAATATACGTAATAAAACCTTTTACAACCAAAATATTTAAAAATAATATTTATTGGAGTACCTGGGGAGTTCGAAACCCAGTTACTTTAAATGTATTAATATAAGGCCATCTGAAATATCTCATATAGATCAAATACTAAAATGTTAACCCATTATTTTGAGTTGCTTTTTTTAAGGAAAGTTTAGATTCCTAATTTTCTTAGTTTTTCACTAATATCTCCAAAACTGTGCATTCTAGAGAATAGTGTTCTATCGAATGGAAGCATATAAATTTTTTACAATTTTCATTTTGTGCACATTTTCAATTTCCCAATAGCATTTGAGCTTCACGCTCTAGAAAAAAAGAAATGAACAAAAATACCGCTTGTGTCATAAGATTATACGTGGGTACTTTAAAGTTCGCGGAATGGGCGGGAATGGTAAATTTTAAACTGATTTTCTTTTTTTAGTATATTCACCTAGAACGCTTATACATTCATCACTATTATTTTTCCAGGGAAAGAATCTTCGTAAACAAATGACATTTCTGTCAGTATAGTTTGAGTTGTTTGTCTATACTTTAATTCTTACTCGGGATGTAATTTGGTTTTATAATCATCAATCTGAGTCTAAGTAAGACTCCAAGCAGTCATGTATAAGAGTCTCGTTTTATTGTCTACCCTGCATAAATTGGACTTAGATATTTTAATTTTTCTACCCTTATAGTTTGGACCTGTCTCCAAACTACTTTTATATGTTACCTAAATTTAAGAAAAATGGTTAGAGGGAAAAAAATTCAACTCAAAAGAAACATTTTAGTATTTGATGTATAAAACATATTTTAGATGGCCCTAACTTAATCATCTGTTTACTGTCTGTATTGTCTATGATTTCGCACAAAAATGTGTTTGTTTTTCTATCGAGACACATTTTCTACCTACTCCTAGAAGGAAAACCGTAATGAGTTTCGTTTAGGTGCAGAATGTCCAAGTTCCAAAATGTCCAGTGGTTGCAAAATGTCCAGGTTGCAAAATGTCAAAGTTGCATAATGTCCACGTTGCAAAATGTCAAAGTTGCAAAATGTCCTTGGTTGCAGAATGTCCAGGTCCTAAAATTGTAATAATAGGAACTTCTGGATCTAAAGGAAGTATACCTTATTCTACCGAAACGAACTAATCAAATAAAAAATTACTTATCAATTTTAAATCAGTAATATGTTTGAGGTGCGTTAAGAAATTTTTATTTGATTTGTGTGTTTTTCGTTTCGTATAGGATGAGTTTTCTTTAAAGCTCTACCTACACACATCAGGGCCGGGCCCGAAAAAAATATGTATACATTATCAATGGGCTCTATCACACATGTCCGTGCCCGTGCTGGCAACGAAGCTTCCTACTTTGTAGCACGGCTGGGTCACGTTCCGGGCTCAACCCTGATGTGTGAAGATAGACCTCTAAACCATATTTCTATTTTAAACCATAAAATGTATGATAGTATTTCTATTTCTATAAAAGTCATTAATTGAGGTGACCTTGTAATATAAACGTCAATGTCTCACATAGAGCGAAATTCTATACTTATTGAATATTTCTATACCTGTAACAGACTTGTCTGTTACTTGTACTTAAACCAATGAAATGATTACCTTTATAACCGACTTAAAAAAAAGGAGGAGGTTTCTCAATTCGACCGTATATTTTTTTATGTGTTTCTATTTCTACAAAGGTAATAAATAGACCTGACCTTTTAGTAGATCGTTAGTGCTTCACGTGGAGCGATATTCTACACTAATTGGACATCTCTAAACCGAGTAGGTACGTTGGAGTACTTGTAAACGTAATTATTACATGTTAGATAACCAGCTCTTAATAATAGATAAGAGCTGCGTTGCCAGCTAATTACTTGAGCTATTATTAATTAGGTCAAGCTTATTACTATGATTGTGTAATAGGTAGTTAAGCTACTTATCTTTTCCTTTTCTATCCTTCCTCTTTCCTGATTCTCACGATCAACAACTGCTTGTTTGTGTCTTTAGCGCGTTGTTTTTGACAACTCATTCGATTGATTTGATAAATTTCCGACACGACAGATTCGAAGATGTTTTCGAATCGAATAATTAGGTATGTTTACGGGTGTCGCTACAATTAATGATAAAAAATAGTGTGTGTTGGTATAAAATATAAGTGAACTACTTACTATTATTATTTGTTTTGTAAAGTATATAAAATTGAACTATAAATTGGAACATTTCTATGTATCCAAGTTTGTTTGTACTTGGCATGGTTGGCTACGTCCAGCTGAGAGTGCGACGCGACCTGTCATTAGTGGTCTACATATGGCGCGTGTTGCGCGGACAGCTACACCAAGGCTACACCACCCATATGGCTGTGCTGGCGGAGCTGCGGCTGTGCGTTCCCGACGGGTACGTAAGTGCGCGCCGCCGCCCTAACACGTTTAACGCCCCAACTGTGAGGACGAATCTACACAAATTTGCTCCATTGTCGCGCGACATACGACATAATAATATTATTTCTATAGAAATTGATATTTTTCAATGTACCCTGTCAAAATTCAAGGGTGTTGCACAAAAATGTATAGTATTGGATAAGTAGGTATATTTATTTAGTAATTAGTTATATTGTTTTTTTTTGATATCGTATAGGTTTTTTATCTGTAATGATATTGTAAATACTTTTTCAATAAATAAATTTTATTTTTATGCGTGCATCTCATAAATAAACGCTTTGACAAAATTGATATTAATATGACATTGATTCATTAAACCCAGTTTACACGAGGCTAGTTTTTCAGGCTAAAACAGCAAGCTAGTGTCAATAAGCAAGCTAATACTTCGGCTTCGTGTAGACAGAACTACTACTACAGAACTTCATTTCTAAGCTAGTTAACAAGTCTGAACAGTTTTTAATAGGATGGAGTTCTATTTTTGAGGCTGGTAGCGCTCTTCACCACTAATTTTACTATCCTGGCTTGTGTACATACGTCATTTGGCCGACGAAGCTGGTTTTCAGTTAGCTCGTAAATAGGAACCACGAGTTTTTGAGATGGCCAAACTAAGTAAGGAGATTAATTTAAAGTTTGTACAACTGTAACGTGACCATGAATGTCTGTGGAACACCACCCTTCCAAGTCAAAAAGGCAAGCCTAAACGTGATTCACCATTACAAAAAATGTGTGGCGAATTTAAGACAGTGGGTATTGCTATTACTACCAAAGACGTAAAACAAAAAATAAAAAATTTAAGAGCAATGTATGCCCAAGAACTGACAAAAATTGATGGTCATCTGAGGCACAGCAATAATACTAGCTGAAAATAATCTAGCCTCGTATAAACAGAACTAGCCTGTTCCAAGCCAGGTCAGCAAGCCAGGACAGTTTAGAAAAAAACTAGCTTGCTGTCCTAGCATGAAAAACTAGCCTCGTGTAACCCGGGCATTGAACTGGCTTTACTAAAGTCATATAAAAGCTAAAAGGACTTAATAGAAAGAGCCTACCTATTAATAATTTCAATTAAAGTTTAAGAAAGTACTTGAAATTACTAAAATACACTTCATAAAACGACTTCATTTTATAAAGAACTATTTAAAGTTCTCGATTTAAGGTTCTTAAATAGCTTATTTATGCATTTGATGAAATTTCAGTTTCTCAATTGTCATAAGAAGATGAAGCCTTAACTCCACAATAACAATATTTTGAATATAAATAAGTAGAGATATAAACATTAATAATAATTTAAATATCATTCGACAGTATAAGTAATCTATTTTGGCAACATTGGACAGGCAGGTACTGTAGTACACCCAAACATCATGTATTTACAATCTTACCTTTATTTGAAAATCTTGCGTAAACTTTATGAGCATTACAATACATTATATCAAATGCTTATTGTATCTTTAATAATATAAAGAAATACGAGAATAAATTAGTAATAAAGTCATATACACAAACGTTGTATATATACAACCCGTATGCATATGAAGAAGTTGTTTCAAGATGTCGCCTTGAGTACTTTATCTTGGCCAGAGCTCGCGATCCGCGCTCTATTTTCATGAGCTGAATACCTAAGTCTTAAACTCTTCTTGTCTATAAACTTTTATGTTTTGTTGATTTTATGTGTGCGTTACGATTGCTCCGCCAAGTTATCCAACCAGAAAAAAACTTTGACCACAATTTTGTCGGAATTTGTCGAAATCGAAGTGCACAAACAATAAATTTGTCGAAGTAGAAATAAAGAAGTTATAAGGGTTTTAAGTTGGCCGCGCCAACGTAACATGTACGACTGCGCGGCCATGGAGATCTCAGCAACTGTTTGGGTTAGAGATCTAATTCTTTTTGCCAATTGAAGACTGAATTTGTCGAAAATTGTCGAAAAAAGAATTAGAAGTCCTTGGTTGATATATTACGAAATATTTACGACTGAATGTTATGGCCGCGCAATCGTAACGTTGTTGATTCTTTATTGTTGATAATTTCTGTAAAACTTAAGATTTATACATTAAAACTATTACAAGAAGAAAGGTCTTAATTTGTCGAAACTAATAAAAGCAATAAATACTATGTGAGTTTAGTGAAACTGACGGAATCAGCCCAAAACTGACGTTACGATTGCGCGGCCATAACATTCAGTCGTAAATATTTCGTAATATATTAACCAAGGACTTCTAATTATTTTTTCGACAATTTTCGACAAATTCAGTCTTCAATTGGCAAAAAGAATTAGATCTCTAACCCAAACAGTTGCTGAGATCTCCATGGCCGCGCAGTCGTACATGTTACGTTGGCGCGGCCAACTTAAAACCCTTATAACTTCTTTATTTCTACTTCGACAATTTTTTTGTTTGTGCACTTCGATTTCGACAAATTCCGACAAAATTGTGGTCAAAGTTTTTTTCTGGTTGGATAACTTGGCGGAGCAATCGTAACGCACACGATTTTATACGTTCTGCTTAATTACTCTTAATGAACTAAATATCTTAGTACATAAAACCTTATTACCTTACCTTATTTCGAGCAAATTTTGTGCGAACCAAGACACTTATTTTCGTGTGTCATTTAACAAACATACAAATAACTTTTCAATTGGTAAGACTAGTGTAAATAACACCCATATTCTTCTTATTCTTTATTTGATCATATAAAACAACTAAGTAAACTACTTTCTATCTCTGTAGGTACTTGCAGCCGAACGTACATGTAGGAACTGTTTGTAATACAACAGCTGACAATAATTAAAAACCACATCAACAAAATTAGCTAAAAGTTGCTATGACTTGATCGTCTGTAGACTGTAGGGTAAAGTTAGTTCCCTACTTAAAGGTCAAATTGTTTTCTACCAGTAATTTTGGCATAGATACTTACTTGTATTAGGAAAGTACGAAAACTTTACATAGTTGTAGGAAGAGAAATCATGAATGATATTGCAGTGTATTTAACGATTGAAAATGGAAGTGCCAAGAGCACAGGTTTCCTTATATGACGAGCTAGTAGAAACTGAGCTCGTTGTATATAAAATTTCTTAGAATTAGAATCAGTTTGAGTAATTCTAAACGGCTTATCTTATCTATACGTGAAATGCGTGTTTGTTACTATAATATAACTTATTTTAAAACTGGGGCTCTCGCCACCAAGCTGGGACACTTTGATCCCTTCGAATCCTTTGTGTTATAAGCTTCAGTTTTAGTTATTTATTTCGATCTATTTTAGCATCACATCTACTAAGATGTAGAACACTCTAATATGACCTTATAAAGGTTGTATCTAAAATCCTGGTTCTGAATACGGGGTTTACCAAGAGTCATTCTTCTTGCTACTAATCTATAAAAAAAAGTACTTACCTTTTAAATTTTGGTTTTCCACATTGTCTATAGGAAATGGCAACCATATTTCCTAAAAACAATTTATCACCATAAGTATGTATCATCTATAATGTTTATTTTACAATATTCGTTGAGTCTTCTAATTAATTAATTGATTGATGTAAGTACCTATTTATTCTTCAACTTAAGAGTAAGTACATTAAATCAATGCATACAGTAGTCAACAAATAAAGATACAAGATGATGATAAAATAATAGATACACGTAATTACCTAACATTTAATGTTAGGTACCCATGCAAAAGTGTTTGCAGTCGCCGTAATTAAATATTATGGTTGTTGCTTCATACACAGTAAACAGTTGACGATTTATCAACAATGAATTTGATTTGATTGACTTGTTGACACACTTAAATCTCTTTTTCTTCTTCTCCTTTTTTTTGGCAACAGAGCCGACGATTGTGTTAGCTATTTCTGCCAGCGTCAAGTGTAGAATAATATTATTGTTGATGATATTAATAGTATATTACAATGATAAAATAGAAAAAATGTGGGTGAAATTAAATGACAACCATCTTCCGTGAAAACAAAAGATGGACCAAGATTAAATCTAAACATTACCTATCTATTTTGCCTTTGACAGCTGACATTGACGGCCATTCCTCCGCCTAGAAATTTGAACCCGAATTGCGACTATTTGACGTCACTAGGATTCGTCTAGACTGCAGACACAATAAGGAAGACCCAGGCTAATGTTCTCCATTTAAAGTGCATATTGTTTACTTTTACTACGCTTTAAATTTATTTATTTTTGTGAAGAAATTGATTACATTCTGATTGTAAAAGTAATTTAAGTTGCTTTTACTCGTAACTATTAAATTAAGCCCGGTGATCGTACAAAATGATTGCTTAACAATAAAGCGCATTACATTTTTAAATACCTGATGTTATGTGTCATAAATGTCAATTATTTTGAAAAAAAAAAAGGAAGTTTCAACAAATATAAGTGTCAGTAGTAATAGAGGAAATAATACCTACCGAACGTTTGTTTTATTATTTATAACTACTTTTTTGTGCTTTGTAGAAATGTTAGCAAATGTACTCTTATTTAGCCCAAAATTGTGACTTTTTATTTTAAATTCCTCTTAGTAATAGGATTTTTGATGATTAACATTCCAGCGGTTGTTTCCTACATACCAGTAGCTTTACTCTTTATTAGTGTCGTGTAGTGTAATATTTTCTTCGGAAAAAAAAATTAATGAATAGCTAACAGATTTGGCGCTAAAATTAGCTGTCGACGCTATATTCATGCGAGATTTAAACAAATTAACGTATTAAATTGAGGGGATGTGGTACCAGGTAAAACTTCATGATTCGAAAGGGAGACTAAAGCCCGGGGGCAATGACCTCCCACCCCTAGTTTTCTTAGCGTTTATGGACATTCTGTGCACTGCGCTCCCCAAATTGCCTTTCGAATGGTTTGATCTTTAACAAAACCCTGGTAAGTAATAAGATTCGTCACGTTTCTTGACAATGTTGTTAAAGTATTTTGTGTTGGTGTATTATACAAATATACAGTTTTTCGTCTTCTGTGGTTCTTAAGAGGCTAGAACACATAGACTCTTGCGATTCGCTCTGTATTTGTTACGATTCAAGTTTTGTCAGGATGTCTTTCTTTATCGTATGTTCAGTAAGTATATATAATTATTTTTAGTAAAAATAAACGAAAACCGACTTCAAAACAGTATCTACAATATTTTTTTTTTATTTACCTTCACAAATTGTCTGGCTTATGCTAAAGTACAGGTCTACGTGTTCAATCCTTAACTAAAAAGTAGAAAATAATATTTTAATTACTTCATAGCTCAGAACATTAAAGGGGAATCAACGCAATCATTGATATATAGACGAGGACATGTTGCTAAATTTATATTAAAAAAGTTTCAGCTTGCAAGGGATACGGGCCACAAGTTTAAATCCCTAGTATTATTATAAACATGCCTTCCAACAAAACTGCCAATGGATGCATGTTGAACGTATATACCTATGTTCCCTTAAAAGCCTTCCAAAGATCTTAATTTTTTTGGTTGTCCATGGCTGTTTGCTCCTGTCCATCTCTGGTGCAAAAAGAAATATTTATTTTTTAATAACATTAAAATCAGTTGCAGTGTCCTACATTAAATACACCAAAAATGTAGAAAACACAACCTTCAATTGCCAATATGTATTGTAATGAAACAGTCACTATTTTTACTGAAATTGCAAAAATACTACAAATTTACGCTTAAGGTATCTATTACTGGTGCCTTTCCTATAGCTAATTTTTGATTGGCGAAGGTAAATACACACATCGAGAGAAATATTATGAGATTTCAGATATTTGATGTCAACCAGACAATCAACCAGACAATAAACTTCTAAATATGAACCTCTGCCTGTTGATATCATCATTACACTGCGATGAAAAAAACGTTACAACTTAATTAATAGTTAGGTATATACGATCAATGAGATGTTATGCCAAGGTCGGGAAAAAAACACAACCTTCAGCATTGAGGAAACTCAAGATAATATATTAGCATATAAACACGCAGTGTTTTGTTTTCTTAAAATTACTACTCGGAAATTATCTTCATCAAGGCAAAAGGGAAAGAACCGATGGTGTTATTGAATCTCCTTAGGCACTCTTACTCACCAAAACGCAATAGCATAAACACTATTAATTTACTTCGAAATTCTATTCTATGACATATACACGGTATAAAATTACCTAACCTACAGATGCTTGGTCCACCTTGCAGAAAACAGTTCGACATTGGTTTACCTGATTTTAGATTGGAGATTTCCCTGTAACAACACCGTACATAACTTGTATTTCTAATGTGTAAGAATGAGCTTTCTGTCGCTGCAGCATAATGGCTGTCTGCATCTTATAAAGCAATTTATCAAACTTATGTCCGTTACACTTACACTGGTCAAAGGATATAAATAAGGACATAAAATCTTATGTGTATTCTATCGCCGGAACCCATAGCTATAATATGGGTTCTCAGACGCCACAATTTCATATAAATTATACATAATAACGATATGGATAATTATTTTATTCATACTTACGGTAAAAAAAAAGCACGAACGGAGTTTGACTTGAAACGAAAAGCTGAACTTTATGCCTGTCTCCCATTAATGGAGTAAGCAGAGACTGTGCAACTGCGTTCTTTATTCTTATTTTTTCTAGTTAATATTACTTAAACTGCCTTTCTCTTGACTGTACTTACCTGTCAAAAAGACTGAGGGGATCAGACCGGAATGACTAAATATGCAGGGGATCAGAACGGATTTAAAGAACAATAATAATCCTAGGGAATCAGATCTGTGGGAGCAAACCGGAATAACTAGAATATTCTGTCTAAGTTTATATTTATTGGGCTGTATTTTGTTATCGGTTCTCTCACAAAGATGGAAACGTTGTACGAGTTTTCTTTTCCTTAGCGCACATCGTAAAATATATTGGGAGATGGATTGTGGTTGCGTGGGCTGAATTCTCTTGTCAGTTTGACGATATACTGAGATGTCTATAATACGTGCCCTCGCTCGACTGCGAATTACCGTTTCAACTTGACCGATATGCGAACCCACAAACAGTTTTCGCGCAATTGATGTAAAAACAACTGCCGCGAATTTATGTGGATAGGTACTGGTCGTTCCCCTTTCGTTGATTTCATAATCATTAAACGTTTTATATTTTGTTTTATCTACTGAAATTGTTCTGTCAAAAAACTGAAGAAATACGAAGCTGGATTTGTTACCTACTAGAATCTGATTGATTACCATGAATATAAAAAGGTGCTATAAAATTTCTATGACTTTTTGTTTCAGTTACCGTGAAATAAAGTCATGTAGCTTCTTCACAGAATTTACGTTAGGTACTGGAATATCATATTTACGTAATGACAGGCGTGATAACGATTCTAATAAACTCAAGGCAAACATTTTCAGACCTATCGAAAGTGATATTGCTTTTCAGAGCTTTGAGAAATTCTATTTTTAACTCAACGTAATATATTTTGTCGTTAGAAGGCTCTCGTAAGTTACAATGTAAGAATACATTTTATTTATTTGCGTTAATGTCTGTTCCGTTATTTGTAGTTTCCTTTTTAGGCTGTAAATGACTACAGACGACAGACGTTATCAGGAGGCCTCTTTAAGGGCGTTCCGTCACATATGACCTTGAGCGTTTCGCTTCCTCACCACCCCGCGCCTCACCCGAAAAAAACATTGCGTGCGAGTCCGCCCTCTAGCGGCAAGTAGCAGTAGCACAACTATAAGACAATGACCTTACTTGTCCGAAACCGCAGAGCTAAAATCTGATAGACGCGAAAATAATGAATTATTTTTTTAGTATCTTTTATTATTTCGTTTAGTAAGTATGTATATTTTTTAGTATATATTATTTATATATTTATTATTTATATAGTAGCGAAAGCAAAGATGAGTGTTTCGAATCATGACGTTTGTTAAATATGTAGTAGAAATAAAAATAACTACTGTGGGTTAAACCAATAAACTCAAAACCCAGCTCTGCCGTGGTATAACTAAAATGCCGTTAACTGCCAAAGTCGAGTTTTGAGTAAACACTCAAAAAACGCGGCAAAAATTGAAACCGTTGTCACTTACAAATGACAACAATTATTTGAGATTTAAAGGTTCCAAGATATAGATCAAATGAAATACTTTTAATTTATTCTCCTGTCAGTTTGTAAATATAATTAAATTTTATAATAAAACGTTTTTTTGCGTTTTAGTATACCATTGGTGTTACAAAAATCTAATAGATCAGCGGCTAAAATGCCACTACGCTTAGCGTAACGGCATTTTAGTGTCTCTATTTCATAAAAAATATTGTTTGTTAAAAACCTAAAAAACAAAAGAACTTAATTGTAACTAAAATGTCGGTATAGCACATAATGTCAATTTAGCTTATCATTAATACTTGTGGAACTACCTTATGTTAAACTTTCGTGTGGTTAACGTCCGTTCACTGCTTTTAAGTCTGGTAGTCTATAAATGTGTTTAAATAAGAGTACAAAACTTGATTCATTGTTACGCTTAAACGCGGTTAAACTTAAAACCTTATAGTTTAACGGCATTTTAACGCAACAGAATTATAAAGTATTAGATCATTAATTCATTATCGATCAAACTGAAGTTAAAAGTTATTAAAATACACTCATTTTTTAAACTTAAAACTAACACAAAACTTCCCTTAAAACATGATTATAGGTATCACATCAATTATTATAAATTTAAAACATGGTTTTTATAAAATTTAAATTGACTTACAAACCACTTTATTTATTATACATTTACCCCAATACGATATCATAAAAAACCTAAAATTAAAAACACTTTTGACGGTAGTAGATCCACGCTGGTTTCAGCATGAATGGGCCGGATCGTCCGGGGAAGTACTACCCTCTCATAGAAGATCGACTTAAGAGTAGTAGTATCCGTACTACTGCGTTTCGTTCGGTGAGTGAGAGTGCCGGAGGCCCAATTTCCCCCCTTTCCTCTTTCCTCACCTCCCTCATTCCCTTCCCCTAACCCCATTCCCAGCCGCCATAGTAGAGGCCACCATACCAGCAGTTTAAGACGATGGCTTTTGGTATAGTAGCCGCCACTTCTGGATTCCACTGACTGCTTACCATCAGGCGGGGTGGAGTCACTTTGGTAGGCTATAATATAAAAAAAAAAAAAAAAACAATTGGACCTACTTATGCAAAAAGGAACCAATCCACACATATGCCAAAATTGAGATAATTAAACAAAAAGCATAAAATGCACCTTATAACTATAACATAATAATAATATTCTACCACATTCACACAGAGCCATCTTAGCCCCAAATTAAGCAATTATATTTGCTTGTGTTATGGGTACTAAACAACTGATATACTACTTATATACTTTTTTTTTTGTAAATACATACATATTATAGACTAGCTGTTGTCCGCGACTTCATTCGCGTGAATATTGATTTTTCCAATAGACATTTTTATGTTGTTTAAATACTGTTTTCCATAGTATTTTTAATCTCCCATTCATACAAACCCTCTTTCACCTACCTAAAGATATCTCTCGTAAAAAGCACTCATTTTACTTTTTATTTTTTCTTTGCAACATAGAAAGCTGTAAGTATTTAATTACCTATAGAGTTAAGTGTATTGCCTGTGTCACTTTGCATGCTACTTGAAACTGTAACTAACAAAAATTGTAATAACCTGGCGATTAAAATGAGTGGCCTGAGTTTCTTGCCAGTTCTTCTCATGGCTCTACTTTGTCAGCGAACTGGTTGTAGGTTAATTTGCTGACATTTTGTAAACTTTGACGTTCATAAGTGTTAATTTAATTAACCTATATGAATTAACATATTTTCATTTTCCTTATTTATTTTCGGTTCATCTGGATATCACAAATATAACTTCAGTAAATCGTTCTGTATATTGTATAGCCAGCAAAAAATTTACGGAAGTAGATCTTTTAGAATAAGCGGGACGGTTTGGCTGGAGATGTACATAACGACGTAAAGTGTAAGTTTTGTCTGAAAGTCAGTGGTCCGAAGGCATAGTTACCTCCTCGGTCCTCTTTATTTCCTTTTTCTTCCACAGTATCTTTACTCTGTATGGCCACCACTGCACTGTATTTGAAACAGCACTATTCACCAGCAAAACTGAATTCAAATGACGGAGCTGATAAGGATTTTCAGTTACACATGCTTTAAACAAAGCGTCATCATTCCTATGTGTATATCATTATTTCTATAGAAATTGATATTTTTCAATGTACCCTATCAAAATTCAAGGATGTTGCACAAAAATGTATAGTATTGGATAAGTAGATATATTTATTTAGTAATTAGTGTTTTTTTTTTTTTTTTTTTTTATATATATTAGCCTACCAAAGTGACTCCACCCCGCCTGATGGTAAGCAGTCAGTGGAATCCAGAAGTGGTGGCCACCATACCAAAAGCTATCGTCTTAAACTGCTGGTATGGTGGCCTCCACTATGGCGGCTGGGAATGGGGTTAGGGGAAGGGAATGAGGGAGGTGAGGAAAGAGGAAAGGGGGGAAATTGGGCCTCCGGCACTCTCACTCACCGAACGAAACGCAGTAGTACGGATACTACTAGTCTTAAGTCGATCTTCTATGAGAGGGTAGTACTTCCCCGGACGATCCGGCCCATTCATGCTGAAACCAGCGTGGATCTACTACCGTCAAAAGTGTTTTTAATTTTAGGTTTTTTATGATATCGTATTGGGTTTTTATCTGTAATGATATTGTAAATACTTTTTCAATAAATAAATAAATAAATGTTGATTATCTTCTAGTAAGTGCCCGTACGTAAGGTACAAAAAAATAAGTAACACGAACAATTGCCAAAGTAGACGCATAGTACCCACTGTTTGAGTGATTAGGATGTACCGTGAAAATTACCTCGCTAGAGATTCATTATAAGTATAGATTACTTCAATATGTACATACATATATATGTGTACATACATATATTTGTATGTACGTACATATTGTAGTATTGTAAATGTATAATATAATGCAAAATCGGTAAAGTAGAACTAATGTAATATTATCGCTAAGTAACGGATCCATGCGGATGACGTCACGGGGTAGTTTTACAGTACATACACTTATAATATAATATAATAAAGATACATACATACATACATACATAGAGTGCTAAAACATAATTCTTTTGCCTTTACCTAGTTAGGTAAAGACTGTACAAAAAAGAGTAGAATTCTTTATACTGTGCCACTGTGCCGGGTCTATTACTTTCTACATACACCTATCACTCGAGAAATACGGTATTAGTTTTGTTATGTCCAGTAGGCACTCAACAATATATTATTTAATTTAAGGATTAAAAATTCATATAGTACGATAATAAAGGAACAGAGAGTAGGATTTTTAATTTACCTAATTGTGATAATTTCACAGTCTTCAAATTTTTAGTTTGGTTAGAGACTAAGACGTTTTGTAAAGCCTTTTTTCTTCCTTTCTTGCAATCAAATAATTAAATTAAAATAAGATGCATTGAAAGTAGAAGGGTAGGTATTTACTTTAGCCTAGTATCTTAACACTGATTTTATCAGCTCATGAAAAAAAATCTAACGAGGTAAATACTTAATTATTTTATCGGTATTACTTACCGATAGAATATTTAAGTACACACCGTATGTATATATAGAATGTATAGGTATTTATGCTCGTGCAAGATAACGTAGATAGTTAGGTAGCTAACAGCAGCGTGTATGGTTGTTTTGTGTAGGTACCTAACTAGGTCGCAAACCGACGCATGTCACGTATAATCATTGTAATTTGAGTTCTATGCTAGTTGTACGACCGACGCCGACGTTCGTGTTCCGACCAAAGCACCTCGTACCTACGCCGGCGTCGCCGTCGTCGCATCGCGTCGGGCGGAATCGGAAAGCGCCCTTGCCACATGAGTAAATATCCAAGTTAGATATTTTACTCATGTGCCCACCTACCACACACCTAGTTCGAAATGATAGTAGACATAGACAATATTGTAGCAAGCTCATATTCATACCCCTAGGGTATATAACAGCAGGAATTTACTGATTCTTGAGGCCTGGTGTTGCCTTGATCTTATCACGAGCGACAATAGGCTCACCACCTGTTACCTAGTTTACGTGGAACTAAACATAATTAAAGGATATCCTAGGTCAGTATCTCAAAGAAGGTATTTTACTAAAAATATGAAGGTAGGTATATACCTACTTACAGGATATTCATGTGTTGAATCTTTTGCATTTGTATTTGTTTCAGTCGTGAAATTTTAGTCATTTTGATGAAAAATAATAATAAATGTAGGTAAATACCTACGTATTTAATACACTAAAAAAATCTAAATAACTAATCTAATTTATTTGCAACACTAAATCTATCAATATAATATTTTTTTTTTGATATTATTTATTTGCAATTATTGAATTACGTAAATAATTTAAAAAAAAACCGCATACGTCCGTCCGTCAGAAGGGCTTGCGCCGCTCTGCCGTTCTGCCTCCCGTCGCCCGCGCAGAGCCCCTGCGACGCTGATTCAGCCAAATTATCAATAACTATTGAAACATTATCCTAATAAATGAAATAAACCTACAGAGTTGACATTTGGTTTATTCCGGTTGATTCAATATAACTTTTATATTTATAACTATAGTAATTAAAAAGTAATATTTCGAAATAAGTGAAATCACGTTGTTTTAATATCGTTGGTATAAGTTATATAATCAATTATTGTAAATAATTCTTCTACTATTCTAAAGTTCATGAATCAAAGTATATTGTTGGCAAAAAAAATAATAATAAATAGCATTAGAATCTACTCAATTATCGAGATGAAAGTCGCGGATTTCGTCGAAATTTCGTCGGAACCACCTTAAAACATTATTATTATTGACTGAAGTACGGTCTTTGCATCAAAACTGAGAAGATAATAATACAATAATAATAATAATCATTTTATTCAAAACAGAAAATTCTACGTTATTTGTTAGGAGCACAACTTACACAATATGTTAGTACATATAATAATAACAATAAACTAGTTTGTTTTGCAAATAATATCACAACAACTACACACAACGTCATCTAGACCCAAAGTAAGCTTAAATATTAATAGCTTGTGTTATGCTATTAGAATGCGGTTAGAATGCGGCCAGATACATACTTAAATACTTTTTTTTGTGAATACTTACATATTATACATAGAAACACCCAGACTATTGAAAATAGTCATGTTCATGCACACAAATATTTGCACTAAGCGGAAATCGAACTCGCTACCTCTGCGTGGCAGTCCGTACACAGTACCACCGAAGGTCAGATGTTTCGTTATTTTATCTAAACTCATAAATTTAACATAATTTGACATTTTAAATTAAATAATAAGATTTCTTGACGATATTTTTCTGCATCGTTATCACGTGGTCTTTGATTTTATTTGACTGACGCAAGAGACTGCCTGGGCCCGAATACTGTTCTGATACGCGTATAAACCGTTTGTGAATAAATTAGTTTTTGCCGGCTTTTTCATCCGCATAGAATTACATACGTCCCGTGGGCATTTTGGGAAGCCGCTCTTATTTGTTTTGTTATTAATCCTAAAAAAATTGAGACTTAACTCTGGTACTTCTAAATGTAGTATATGGAGCAATTTATTACTTTATTTATACAGATACTCTAGATGTTCCTCAACTTTTGTTTCGTCAACACCCAAAACTCATTTTACCAAAACTAGAACCAGAACCCGAGCGTTTTGTGAACTAGGTACCCATTTTGTTATTTTTAGCTATCGTTGTATTGGATATGAATATAATGCCCCGGGCACAGCAGGATGTCGTTTGAACAGTTAAAATATAAATATTTCGTGAATAGAACAGCAGGTTTTTATAAATTACAAATAATATGTAGGTAGGTAGGTAAAGTGTTGCTCATTGTTGATAGCATCCTCGACGACGTAGTGTAAATACGCTACAATTTTAGCCAAGCCATTTGCCTTTAATAGAAACTTAGGGTATAATGTCGTGATCCTGACTTCTTTATAGAACCTCATTTTACTGCTCAACGTTTAGTTGTTCCGCTCTTGAATATTTATAAAGCTTGCTTCCTTTCGGGTCGAATTTATTATCAAGTTTTGTCACTCTTTAGTCGGGATTCGTTAGCCGAAATTAATTTATTATTAACTTCAATCGCTTTATGTTTGAAGTGACACTAATTAAAACGTTATCTCATTGTAATAAGTGAAAGGAAAACGCTTTCGAAAAGTTAAACTTTGTTATTTATATCAATGGAGGCAGCCGAACAAACGGCCCGTCTGATTATAAGTAGTGACAGTTTCCATAGACATTAGAAGTACAAGGAGCAAAGTTGACTACCTACAGACACCTTTGGTGTCTTCGACTGTCGCTAACGCAAAAGTTAAATTTAAAGAAACTAGTAAACGATATAGTGCTGCCCTTATATGCACTGAAAACCTAAAAACCACTAACTTTTTTATAGAATTTCATACATCGAGAACAGAAGCAGATTACTGAGATGAATAACTACTACTTAACGCTTGCAATCATCAACTCATGCGTCATAAAAACAAGGTAAAAATAAAAAATTAAACAATCGATAATAAATAATATGAAATTGCGTATCATGAGTTCATGACTATTCTAGTTTAAATACATTCCCTGTTAGACACAGGTTTCTTCCCTAATTCCCAATTACCTATCTCCACTGTGAGCAGAAATGACCATCGGCAATTGCGCATAGCGAAACTAAACATTTATTACAAAGACACTAAGCGCTAGTTTACTTGTACTACTTTTATATTAAAAGTATTAATTCCACCAAGCTCTAAATCGCCGGCACGTGTTGCCTGTTTACATTCGGAACGGTATTATATGTATTACGTATAAGTGACCTACATAAACCACAATGGATGTTCTAATATTGATTTTTTATTGAAACGACTTTAAAAATGTGACATTTATGCTTTTATATAAAGAGCGTAAACGGAATCAAGACACGTGTTTATTTTTTAATATTTATTTTGAGTCATTTAAAGTTGCCATAGTGGGGCCCAACATGGGACATTTTCCATGATGACAATTGGCATGATCACCTTTTCTAGACTGCACTGATTGCTTACCATTAAGCATAGCGGAGACATTTTAATAATAATAATAATAAATAGCTAACAAGCCTGATATCGTGGTGGTGGATCGATCCGAACGCCTTGCAATGATAGTTGATATTACCGTCCCTCATGACGAGAATCTCATGAAGGCTGAGAAAGACAAGCAAATAAAATATCTTGATTTAGCCCATGAGATTGTTGACATGTGGGATGTGGATTCTGCTGTCATTGTGCAGATAGTCGTTACCGTAAATGGTTTAATAGCAAAGAGCCTCGACCAACACCTAAAGAGGCTCGCATTAGGTGGATGGGTCAAGGGCCAGATCCAGAAGGCAGAGCTGCTCGACACGGCACGTATTGTTAGGAGATTCCTCTCTCTGGAGCCCTAACCGCCGGTAGCTTGGACTTTGTCTCGTTGCCGGTGGTAATCTATTTTTTATATTTTTAAATGTGTATTTTTGGTTTTTATAACTATATATTTGAAAATGTAATAAATATGAAAAAATATGAATAAAGGAAATAATAATAATAATTTTGGTGGACTAATTTATATTAAAACTAACTGCGCCCCACGATATCGCCCGTTTCTAAAATGTGTTTTGTCTGTCTTGGGAATCGAGACTGATTTTCGGGATAAAAATTTTCCTTGAAATCGGTTCAGACGTTTAGGCGCTAAGTGGTAACAAACACACATTTATGTATATACATAATACACATAAACTTTCGCATTTATAATATTAAAAGAATTGTAGTAATTTACTATTTTTGGGAGGAGATTTGAAATGCTTCCATTTTAGAAACTTATTTTTAAATACTGAATCGTCACAAAAAAAAAACACAATGGCATACGCTGTTACAGTTTCAGTTTTTATTTGGGCGTCACGGTAGTAGATCTACGCTGGTTTCAGCATGATTGGGCCAGATCGACCAGGGAACTATTACCCTCTCATAGAAGATCGACGTAAGAGTAATAGTATCCGTACTATTGCGTTTCTTTCGGTGTTTCGGTGTTGTAGTTAATATAGTCGTATAGAGTGGAACAATAAAATAATAGCATAGGAAGATTTCTTTTCTAGGTCAGTGGTTGCGCTGTAGTTGTAGGTCAATCGTTGGTACCTATACAATTACGTCATGATGCGTCCCACCGCGTCGTTGTAGCCGACTTGGCTCGAGACTCGAGCTCGTGCCGTGTCCCTAATAGCCAGTCTACCTCTCAACTAAAAAATACTTTCTTGACATTTGCCGTTCTATTTCTGATTACTATACAGACAACGTAACTAGTACTCTAGTTACGTTAAACTTTAGAATTGAGTAGCTTTAAAGGTTTTTTTATTATTCTAATGTGATAAGGTTTACAACATTTATGTTTATGCTTGTAATTAATGGCTTTTAATACGTTAGGATTAACTACGTATTTAGCTTGCTCATGTAACTCTAACATTCAGTTGATTTGACACCATTGACACCATGCAAAAATCTTCCTATATTCCTTACCATTTATTCTACATTATACTTCCCTATTATAGTCAAATATGTATATATTTTCGTATAAATTGTAAAGCTTTGTAAAAGAAATTGCTGTCGAATCGAGAATTTCATGCCGATGAACATTTTTTCACCGAATAGAACATTTTCTTCGTCAAATTACAGGCAGAGTCGAATTGTCAATACGATTTTATTAAGTCTGCAGCGAAGATTCCTTTGCGAAAAACTATTTAAAAATAATTTTGTGTTATCGGATTTTATTACATGTTATAATATACTATTTATGATTATTACGAACACGCTTTTCCATTGTAATATACAGAATTTATAATGTGTATAACGTTCTGAATAAGTAATCGTGTAAATTCGGCAGTAAGTATGGCCCCTATTTCAGTTTGGTGCTTACACTGTGGTTTTGGGTGTACGGAGGGGAGAGATAGAATGACGCAGCTGCCCCTCTGTCAGCAAAATTGTCATAAACAAACACCCTTGACCCACGGAACGTGAGCGATTGGTGCTTGTCAACACGCATAGCATATTTTAATGTTGCTAAAATCCTAAAATATTGCTTCGTGCAATAAAAAATTTCCTATTTTTCGTTAAGTAGGTATTCTGCTTCAGTTATTATTTTTGAAAACGTTTTTCTCGTATTCAGTAGTTTCGAGGGACTTTGTTTTCGAGCAAGCCGCTCATGGACCTTTGCAACGCAAAAGGCCCAGTGAAACCGCTGTTGTGTGTGCTCCTTCATTTCTCTGTCTTTATCGTGACCTAACGTATAATAAATAATAACGTAACTTTATCGTGGTATATTTTTATTCAAGACTAGTTCTGCTTTTAGGCTTTACACCTTATGAGTGACAACGTCGCAATTTAAAGTGTCATATTTGATGGTTTTTATTTTTATCATTTAATCAGAGTTATATTTATAATATAAAAATATAATATAAAAATTAAGAAATCATTGCGTTTACAGTTCCATTTATATGCAAATAATACATTGAAAACTTGCGTTGCGTTATTTTCATAGTAGGTACCTACTATGTACTTATAATAACTGTAACCATTATGGTTTACTTATGTACTATTTATACAGCTTTCACCTACTTCTAAAATGTTAGCAAAACATATTTTTAAAATATAGCTCCAATTATATGATAAAAATTGAAACCCAAAAAATATGTCATTGAATCGCGATGATGCCACTCATAAAGGTGTAAACGCTCTTAAGTTCTTTGTGTGTACAATTATAATTAACACAAAACTTTCATTGTTACAGGGCGGCTATCCAGCTAAACTGAAAAAGGTGTTAATAGTGACTGCGCCTCTGTGGTTCAAGGCACCTTTTCGCATTCTTCGGTTGTTCGTGCGGGAGAAGCTGCGAGAACGCGTCCACACTGTCAACGCACCTCAACTGGGACTGCACGTGCCTCGAGCTAGTCTGCCCAAACAATTAGGAGGACAGCTCGAACCCGATCACGCTGCCTGGTAAGATTCCTACATTGGCATCTTAAAGTAATTTGTTGTCTTACCCTCAGTACCTAAAAACATGGATAATTAGTTTAATTTGATCTAATTAGTTATTAACTAGATGAAATTCAACTAATTATTCATGTTTTTAGCAACCCAAATGGTACTTCACATGAGATTTAACAGTTGATTTGTTAATTTTTCGTTGATCAGCCTTTCAGAAACTGGGGGTTAGTCTGTCTAAGGCTTTTATTATTTAATCGAAATTGATTATCGGTTTTAAGCTAGCGTGCTGTTTTTTTATGTTTATGCCTTTCCTGTTTGATAAGTTAACTTTGCGTTGCAGTGGGACAATAAATAGGCTAATAGAATTAATATTTAGGCAGTGTTAGTCAGTTGCGTTTAACTGTCTTATTCAGAACTTCATTTGCTGTCTGTGTTCATGTACTTATTCAGAATACATATCTATTTTAATCATGTTGATGTCCCGGAAGTGGTAGAGAAAAATGTGTTATATCCATGTGTCAACATGGTGGTATGAGGTCACATGTAATACGTTATATTCAAAGGGATGTAAGATATGAGATAAAACCTAATACAATTACCCAGTCTCCTTGATATTGGATAAATATATTATTACTCCATAGCCTAAGGGATTGATGCAATTTTTATCGACTGACCACATACCAAACGAAACTTACTACATTGACACAAGTCCACGATATTATGATAGCTTGGTATCTAATTTGTTATATTCCTATTTAATACAGGCCGAGCCCAGTTTCGTACGAAGCTGTCATAATTCTAGACCTAGGTATATCAGACATTGAATGTATCGTGAAAAAAATATCATATAAACTTCATATATTTACGCAGTTCGTATTTAATGGGTCTATAAAAAAGACAATAATGATTGTAACCTTCATTGATACTTGGCTAATGCTGGCTGGATGATATTATTTTATCTTGAATACCTTTACGTTAAGGAAACAGTCTGGTGCTTGAATTAACGCGATTCTACAACATAAATCATATAGTACTTAGAGATAATAACAAGGCTGCGGAAAACAATTGTCTGCGGCTTGTTAATGGAATAATAGAATTTAGTATTGTTAAATTTTTTTTAGTTCATAGTTAAATATAATTTAATTTTAATGTAACTGATCTCTTGAAACTTGATCTTAATTTTATTTGATCGAACTCGATTTCAGTAGAGGCATGAAGGTTTTTGTAACCTATTAATAGTGCGCACGAATGTCGAACTAAGATTTAAGTTGATCCGAAAATATTATAAAGTAACTTTTAATATTAGTTTATAATCGATAATTCAGACATCATTATCATTTCAGTATTAATTCCTGAACTGCCCTCATCTATTGTCCGCCACTTTTGCCAGGTTCATTGACTTCTATTACCCCAAAAACTCTGAGAATATTCTTGATACGTGACAATAGACATACCTCTTTCTAACATTACGAAATATGACAAAGATACCTCGGCCGATCCAAAAAAGGTAGGTATGTTGCTAACTTTATATTGTTTGTATAATCTTACTATAATGAGAAACGCGCGTCGTCACACTCTAAATGGCCATTGTGTTGAAATTCATCAAAGCGTTTTAAGTAAGTACCTACATGTTCTGCGATCTTAGTTTCATTCTAGGAAACTGCACAATGCCAATGGTTATATATTGTATCTAGAGTATATCATCATCACATTACACATATACACAATAATACACATATTAGCTTTAAGGAAGGCGCTACAATATTTCTTGACTAGGTACCATGACACTTTAAAACAGATCTGCAGGTCTTTAGATCTAATTACATGAATAAATTAATTTGTGTTTTAGTTCGCTATATACTTATAATAATAGAATATTCCAATACACCACAATACAAAATATGATAGAAATAGCATAGGCTGCCGCATTACGTAGGTAGTGGCAATGGACGGTATTATCGCTAAAAGTGATCTCTTCCAGACTCACTCTTCTTTTAATACTAACCATCTATATTGCTGCTACTATAAATTATTTTGTTCTTTTGTCCACAGGTTGGAACATTGCAAAAACTGTTACACAAATAATCTGCAGAACGCTAAATTAGACGGAGTTATTGATGAATATGTAATCAGTAATCACATACCACCGATCAAAACGCAAAATGGTAAATAACATTAAGCTCATTCAACTGCTCCTAGTATTAATGAACATAGGTGAGTTTACATTAATTATTGTAAACTTCACAAAGTTACGACTGCATGGATGTCGCTGTGGTGTAAATCAAGGTAGCTCTTATTCCATATTTACCGAATACGTTGTCGATTTCGAAACCATATTCATTTCCGTTTCCATATCCATCATACAATTTAGAGTCTTGAGCTGTTCTTGATAAAATACGAAGACATTTTATGATATCATGGTCCCATAGCCCACTATGAGCTTCAAAAGCCAAAAGTTTTAGACGGCAAGATTGTGCTCGATGCTGCTAATTAAATTATATTATACTGCTGTACTCTGAATTAATTCAAATGTGCTGCGTATTATAAAATATTTCGATGATAAATAAATGTTGACATTATAAAATGTACTTACTACTACTAATTTTTTTTTTAAATTTTAATTTAAATAAATTAATTTTTTTTTTATCTATTCTATGAATAGAATAGAAATCTTTGACACTTGTCTAGGGCCTCTGGTCTCATAAAATTGAAACAGTCTAAATGACAATCTTTGCTACTTTAAACAATGCTTTCTAAATGAGCTCTAGCTACTCACCAATAGAAACAACATGCCGTGCCATTTTACCGAGTTCTTTTAAAGGGTGGAAACATTTCCTGAGTCGTGTTGTTCAGTTTTGCGAGAAAGCCCGCTGTGTATCGTTTTGATTAGTTTTCCGTCTCTATTTAGACTTTAACTTGATCACTTCGAAATTTACTTTTGCGCACCATGTTGCGGGTTCGATTCTCGTACGGAACAAAAAACCATTCCACAGATTAATGTTCCGAGTCTGGGTGTACTTTGTGTAAGTCGTTTCAATTTCCATGTTTGTAAGATTTCTTAATGTAACAGTGTTGTCGTTTGAAAAAAAATGGTAAAAATGTTGAATAGGTGATATTGAAAAGCATAATTATAGCACGCAATCTGTTCAGCACGTGTCGTGTGAAGAGCGCTTTATTTTATCTTTGGTATAAAATAGTGATTTTTGTCTTTTGTAAGATAATAAGCTTAGATCACATACTCTGACAGAGCATCGCGAGTAACATGGTTAAAACTTTTAAAGGGTTTTTAACAGCTTTTTAAAGTTTCATTAGATTCTAAATTTTGTTTTCCATTACACATTTATGTACTTAGATTGAATTGTATATTTAAAAGTCTATTATTAGTTTGTCGAGTAAAATATTTTGCATAGAGATAGACATCAGATTTTGTCCTGACCTATCACCGGTTTTATATGTAGGTATAATGATATACTTCAACAATAAAAGAAAATAGAAATACGTGAATTTGATTACGTACCTTTTACGAGATTCATCGTACCTGACTAGTAAATTGTGTTTTAGTAGATCGTCTGAGACCAAATTAAATGACAATAGCACAAGTAACCGTATTTTGAAACTCTTTTCGATAATTTTATGATCTAAGTTTATAACTCTAAAGCTTTGTGTCCGATGTCCTTTTTGTTTTTTACTTTACTAGTTGTTTTTATCTCTGAATTAAGTACATAAAGTTGTTTTGTATTAGCTGGAGTCTGCTATTGTACCGGCCATTACAACACCGGCAACAATTTTGATGATAGTTAGTTAGTCGGATCCATAATATATATATTATGGATCCGACATATTATAGATAATAAAACAAACATTTTGGACGGCTAATGAGCTTAAAAATTATAGCTATATGCATGCCCTTGTCCCTTGAAATATCTAAAAGGAGTGATATCAATTTGTTTTTGTGCAGGTATAATAGAGCGCGAAGGTGAATGTGACATGACCAGTGATCGCGCAGCGCGACTCGGAGATAGCAACACAGACATGCACATCAGCGGAGACCCACCATACACTTGCGACCCCAGTCCACTTAGGTTTGTAACCACAGACGAATTAAATAAACCACTTGACTGCGCATGAGAATCTTTATGGCCTGCCAAACATTACCGCAGCAAAAGCACGGTTGTGATTAGTCGGTTTCAAACGCTCGCACTCGAAAATTTCGAGTGTCAAAGGTATATCGAATATTCCGCGCTTGAAGCCGACTAATCACAGCCATGCTTTTGTTGAGATCAATGTCAATTTCGAGCGATTTTTATAAAATAAATAATAATTTAAGTTTTCAATAGAACCATGCCAAACGAGCATTCGTAACAAATTAGTAAAGCCCCGCGGTTATAATAATCATGACCTTAATTTTGTTTTTTATTTCAGGCATACACATGGTTATAATGGCGACATGAAAAGCAGGCATATAAATTCAGGAGATGAAGATGACATAGATATAAGTAGTAAGTATAAAACGTATGTATTGTAACTATGATCGCATTAGATGAATGCACCCTCATTCATTTAGGCAAATTTTCGCCACCAGTTGGCGCCACTTCAACTTACACATTGGGCCAGTCAGGGGATATCGTTCAAAAAGCGCACTGACAGCTAGACCTGACGCGTCGGTGCTGCCACTTCGTGGGTGCCATTTTAGAAAATCCTCTCAGCAATTTTCTTTTGTCCTTAAGCACGTGAATTATCCTTTTTGTAAATTAAACATTAATATTTCCGAAATGAGCACTGAGAAATATTTGTTAATAGCGCTGTCAAAAGACCTTATAACAAAGTGGTGACGACAATTTTCCTAAACACCCTCATTGAACGCTGTGCGATGAAAGAATTACGCATAAGTATAAAAATCAACTGATTCATTTGATTGTGTCACTTTTAATTGCCAAAGATTTTTAGCAAAATCAATATAGGTACGTACACAATACCAGTGATGATAAAAACAATAGCCACAACACAGTATTCGAATCATTCCAGAATATATAACTGTGTTTGCAATAAAATATCGCTTAATAAATATATTCATCAAACAATAAACCAAGCTAAAAGTAAAACTTGAAAATTTAATTAAAAATATACATTATCTTTAAATAGTTTTAAATGAAGTCACTCCCTCCATTTGTCTGTATTTAAATAAGGCCTTGGTAGATTAGGGACCGATTTGGCTCTGTATAGGTAAGATTCCAAGCTTTCATTTTATTTAAGCGTACCTACACTGAGTTAGATATTTCAGAATAAGCAAATAGATTTTCATTTTTTCATTTCACTAATTCCAATCGACTACTAGTAAAACTTTTATCGGAAAAATTATAATTATATTACATAATTATAAATATGCATTATGTATAAAAAAAAACAATATTTTAAGAGAGTTTTCTCGACCGTTTAAGATTTATGTTTAACTTGCTTGATTGCTGATATTAGCTTGCATCAACCAGAGACATTGCATTACACCTGTCTAGCATCAACGTACGTAAAAGAAAAGTTGATTTCACTACTTACATGCTATAAGAATTTCCTCACCCATTACTTACAAAACAGATTAAAATCAATAAAATTAGACTTGTTTAATATTATATAACGGTAGTAGATCCACGCTGATTTCAGCATGAATGGGCCGGATCGTCCGGGGAAGTACTACCCTCTCATAGAAGATCGACTTAAGAGTAGTAGTATCCGTACTACGCGTTTCGTTCGGTGAGTGAGAGCGCCGGTGGTCCAATTTCCCCCCTTTCCTTTTTCCTCACCTCCCTCATTCCCTTCCCCTAATCCCATTCCCAGTCGCCATAGTGGAGGCCACCATACCAGCAGTTTAAGACGATGGCTTTTGGTATAGTGGCCGCCACTTCTGGATTCCACTGACTGCTTACCATCAGGCGGGGTGGAGTCACTTTGGTAAGCTATAATATAAAAAAAAAAATATATATAGGTAGGTATATTTAACCAGTAAGTATCTCCGTTTTCAGCTTACATTCAGCAATAACTAACAAAATAATTATATTTCCATTAAAAGTAGGAAATGCTGAAATTTGGTTCTGGTGTTCTGGGTATTTCGTAAAATATGATGAAAGGATTTTTTTTTATACTAAAATTTTTTCAAACAAATTTTATCTTTTTGAGATTATAAAAAATAAAGTGAAATAATAAAAAATAATTCTTTCTCGTCCAGAAACTTAGCATCAAACTTTTTTCAATAAACACTATCAACTGACCCTCATTAAAGTACAAATAAGTAATAAAAAAAAATGTCATCATGACAGATCTTTCTAATAATGTTTAGTGTTTTGGTGTTTTTAGTTTAGATTGAATACCTATTTCACAAATTAATTTGATAGTCGTTATGACTTCTTCTCGAAAACCGTGTGGTATGTTTTTAAATTTATTAACGCTCTTCATTTGATCGTTAACCGTTTGCGTTGAAAATGTTACTACATCAATGGGCCAAGTTTTGTGTCGTATTTGCGCTAGATATATTTTTAAATGTTGCGGTAGGTCCCTATTTTTTAATATCAATTTTATTTTAAGTATTCCTGTAAATAGGTACCTACCTACTTATCATATCGAATACTGTAAAAATGAGTGATTAGAAAACGCGCGGAGACGCAAAAGACGAAGTATATTTTACGAATTAAGAACCTGCTAACATTTTTATGATTTTATAGTTTTTACAGTTTTTTAAGTTTTATAAACTATGTAGGTATGTACCTATTTACACAATTTGACTATCTCACTATGGCATTTATAACTAGGACCTAAAATATAGACATACATGTAACATTTCCTGTAAAATTCTTTGATAAAAAGATTAAAGAAGTATGTTTTTATAGTATCTAAGCTAGCACTCTTATTCACTCTGTGTGATGCTACAGGGACAGCTATTTATGTTATTCTGTTTCCCGCAGGTCCGCCTGCGTAAACGTTTGTTATCCCATTTTGAATCCCGTATTTCAACCCCATGAAGCCATTTTTTTGCGATGAAACATGTTTATGTTACTTCCCAAGGTCTATTCTATTTCTATACCAAATATCATTAAAATCGGTTTAGTGGCTTAGGCGTGAAAGCGTAACAGACAGACAGAGTTTCTTTCGCATTTATAATATTACTAGCGAACCGCCACGGCTTCGCACAGGTATTATGCTGATACTATTTAGTATACATATTATATATATATATTTAGTACATTCTTTATTATATTTATACTACAGAATGTCTTTTTAAACAACGTTCACAGCTTTTTAGTCATGTTTTCTTTAGAGACCGGCGGCTCCGAGCCAGTATATACCGACGCAACCGCTATGTCCCTGCATTACATTAGAAACCTCTAAAATTACCAGTGTTTCTCTACTATATTTTGCACGTCTTATACATATAAACCTTCCTCTTGAATCACTCTATCTATTAAAAAAAATCGCATCAAAATCCGTTGCGTAGTTTTAAAGATCTAAGCAAAGTCGCTTCTCGCTGTTTGTCCCTATGTATGGACAAACAGCGAGAAGCGACTTTGTTTTATACTATGTAGTGGTTATGGAAGTAGAGATGTACTTTCGCAACATCGAATAAAATACGAGTAAAAAATGAAAGTAAATTTTATGATTCTAAATAATAAATGTGCATACCTGCATAATGGCTGTAAAAGGAAATTGCAGGTAGTACTGCGCCGTATTGTTATTATTTAGTATTTGAACACGCGATACTGATACTCGATAGCTAAGTAATCGAGTCACTGAGTCAAATATTGTTATTATTCAAGTACTTCATGAATCAAGCTTCTCGCGACCATAAATGTAGACAAAATCAGTCGTTATAAAAGCAGTTTAGCACATTATAATGTAATTTTTTGTACTAAACAAGTTCTTTTCTACTTAAATATCGTTTAATAGCTGATTATCAAAGAGCATTTGATTGCTGAACAGGAATTTCACCAAAGTTCTAAGTGTTATTTTAATTACTTAATTACACACCCATACTTACAAGTGAAATATAAAAAATAGCTGCAATTTCTGTAGGTACTTGGTTGATTATTCTCAAGTACACGAGCACTATAAAATACTCGAGTCAGTACTCAAAGCTATTTGGCACATCACTAATTGCAAAACAACTCATAAGTTTTAATGTCAACAAAAATTGTTTAAGCACCTGCGCTGCGTTTCAGTTCCATATAGGTAGTTGATGACGTAGGAGCATCGTATGTAGTAGGCATTGACGCCTGCATTCGATAAACGGTTTCTGGGAAAAAGTAATGAAAATTGAAATTGTTTTAGCATGAAAAATAAAGTCAGGTTTACAATGTGATTACGGTTCGTGGTGAATAAATTCAGTGTGTGGGAATCATTTGTAACTGATGCTTAACCAGCTACTATCGACTGTGTATTGTATTAGTGATGCCCGGATATATTTAGCTAGTGTTATAATTTTATTACGTTCCAAAAAATTTTTTTATATCAGTTAAATATATATGCGAATTTAATATCTGATTTGTGAACTCTCAACAAATAATACAAATGTTGATGCAAGAATTTTATTGTTGGGTATTTATAATAATAGCAAGGGGCACATGGTCATCAGGCGAGGTGTCACCAGGGCTGTCGGACGAGGAGTGCGGCGGAGGTGGTGCGGGGGGAGGCGAGACTGCGGCGGCGCTGCTAGCTCGCGTACGTTCGCTCGGTCGCCGCGGCCTTGTAGCTGAATATGAGGAGATACGTGCACGCCCGCCACATGGAACCTTCAACCATGCTAAGTGAGTGTATGAATGTTGACGTAATTTACTGTTTGAGCAGTGATCTACATATTCTTCATAGTCTTCATAGACTTCTATCATAGAGATCATATTAAAATACGATAGGCTGAAAAGAGAAAGAAAAGTCTGTAATTTATAGTAATCAGAAAGGAGAAAGGAGAAAGAAAAGCCTGTACTATAAAGTACAGTCTTTTCTTTTTCCTTTCAGTCTGTCGTATTTCAATATGATCTATCTACGATAGAAGTCGGCTTCCAGTCCAACCGTTTGCGTCTGAATAACAATTCACCAGCTATTTATTTATTTATTTATTCACAATCTTACATTATTATTAATTTATTTTTAATTATAACAGACAAGATTCTGACTTTCCCTGAATTGGTGATGACAATATTGTAGTTAAAACATTTTCAAATCAGGCTAGATGTTTAGTCAAAATAATATGCGAATGTCTTATTGCAGATATTTGAAAAGCGTGTGTCAAGTATGTCTATGTGTGTTTATTCAAGTTATCATATGTGGTATTTGTGTTGTGTTCTCAGATTGCCGAGTAATCTAGCCAAGAATCGTTACACGGACGTTCTGTGTTACGACCACTCACGGGTGATATTATCTCAAACAGATCCTGACGACGCCACTACAGACTATATTAACGCAAATTACGTTGATGGTTACAAACAGAAAAATGCTTATATTTGTACACAAGGTAAGACTAATACATAAAACGTAAACATATTATAAGTCCTAAGTTTATATTTATCTCCCACTCTCAATTTTTGGAACGAAAGATTTATTCGACTATGGACAACATGTAATGCTATGACGGTACACCGTACCAGACATATTGTGTGGTCGTGTGGCCTGTCTATCTCACCTACAACTGACGTGCATCGTCTTCTGACTACGTCACAGAATCTGTATGGTACCTATTAGCTACATGAGTTCATTCCTTAAAATACGTGTCTTAACGGTCTCTGCCCTCTGTTTTCTTTTGTTTTTCCTATCGTGCTTCTAATTGTTGTCTCATTTTAACTTACCGGCTAAAATTGGGTTAATCTCACTGTCTATTAATGCTCATAATAGATATTTGGTAGTTGTTGATAATATTTTAAACAACGAAACTTCAATTTTCTGCAAATGCACATTGCATGATATATTTGTCACTTCAATGACTCAAAAACAGACGGTACAGAATATTGGCAAAAACAGACGATTACGGAAAATTTATGGATTAAATGGCATTGCCCGAAAGCTGGCATTTGGCGTCGGTCCCGGAACTTACCTGGAACTGCACACAATCCACGTTTATGACGTAAATGCGCGTTCTGTGTATTGTTTATTAATAATAAAGCTGTGGAGCTCAAATTGATGCTAAAAATAACGTAGGCGGCTCCTTTCGTGGATTGTTTGTTCAATGTTGAATGACATTTACATGTTAATCGGAAAATGTTGGCTTACGCCTAATTAGTTAAAGAAATGTTTAGATTATTGTAATTATTTTACTACATGCATAATAAATAAGACTTAGGAAAACCTGTTAAGTAACTGTTATGTTATCGATTACTAAGAAAACGAAAGTAATATATATCTATAAATTCGAAAATGTTTGTATTTTCAGGACCGTTACCGAAAACGTTCGGCGACTTCTGGCGCATGGTGTGGGAACAAGGCACGTTAGTGGTTGTCATGACAACGCGGGCAGTCGAACGCGGACGCGTCAAGTGCGGACAGTACTGGCCACTCCAGGAAGGAACCCGAGCAGTATACGGAGACTTCGCAGTCACCACTGAAGCGGTCGAACATGAAGATGATTATACTATCACACATTTGTTGCTTACTGATTTGAGGGTGAGTGAATTTTGCAGCCTAGCGCTCTATCGCGTTCAAGACAGTGTGTTTACCTGTAAGGACAGGTTCATCACTTTCACTTCCAAACATTAATTATTTTTAGACAAAAATTGCGCACCATCTATATTTTGTTTTCGCTTATTGTACTGAGTAGATGAAGTAAACCCTCCGTTTCGATCGGCAGCGGGAGCAGTCGCGTCGTGTGTGGCACGGGCAGTACACGCGCTGGCCGGACTACGGCGTGCCGGGCGGCGGCAGCGCGCAGCCCGTGCTGCGCTTCCTGCACCTCGTGCGGCGCGCGCAGCACCTCGCGCGCGCTGAGTGAGTATCGCTACTGCCGGTATACCTGCACCAGGCCTGGCCAACAGGAAACATTGACGTCGCGCTATTGATTATTGAGCGTCTGTACTATCGCGTTACTGGTAGTTAAAGATATATTTTAACATGTTTCGTGTTTGAATTTCAGGTTGGGTGATGCATGGGCGGGACACAGTAGAGGACCGCCAATTGTCGTCCACTGTTCTGCTGGGATCGGAAGGACTGGTAAGATATTCTATTCATAGAAGTATTTTCATCATCAATATTTAATAAATATTATATAGAAATGTTAGTAGCGGTCATGTTTGCATGGTATTACACGAGTATATACCGTCAGGCACGTTCCTGACGCTGGACATCTGCGCGTCGCGGTTGTGCGCGGAGGGCGCGGTGGACGTGCGCGGCACGGTGGAGCGCATCCGAGCGCAGCGCGCGCACTCCATACAGATGCCCGACCAGTACGTGTTCTGTCACCTCGCCTTACTGGAGTACGCGGTGAGTAACACCACCCAAACAACTATATTCACGAAATCCGAGAAATACAGCCAATGACTTTCAAAATGGCGCAATATTTAAGCTCTATGTTAATAACTTTTTACGTATTATATATATTCTCTAGTTCCTTGTGAATAAGTTTTTCTGATTTAATCTATTGTAATTGTCATTTCTTATTATATTTTTATATAAGTACTTAGCACAGTTTATTTATATAAATTCGTTTGACCGGTTACAGTTATAGTAACAATATTTTCTTTTATCTTCAATTTGCTATGCTCGATAATTGCCCGTAACTAATCAGATAATATGTGTTTACAGGTTATGCACGGCTACTTAGACTCAGCGGACCTGTCTGGCTTCGACGAAGACAACGAAGACGAGTCCGAATGAAGACTGTCTCGTCTGTCCTGCACGGTGCTGTAAGCTACCGCGACAGCGCTAGCAGTGTACAGTGACCTTATAGCCAAGTGACTGCTCTAACAAATTGTGTTTATATTGCTAACAATCATCTATCCCCCGTGTCATATTCGATCTCGTCTGATAGACCAAAGATCGCGCGAATGGACTCAGTGAAATAGTAAAATAATACGCAATTCTTTTGCTGCCGCCATACTACTGCACAAATTGTCGCCTTGGACGCTAACGGAATGTAGACCCAAATTGCGGCGTGTATTTAAGTTGCTTAAAATTATTATACGTTAATAAAATTTATGGGACAAACTAAATTATAGTAGAATTAATTGTGAGTTTTCTCAGCATGTTAAAATGACTTATTTACATGGGGCCAGTATTGCGACTTAGTTCCATTGCCATCCAATGCGACAAGAAGAGATGTGTTCATTAGATTAGTCGCTCAGCGGGACGTGACATACTCCCGCAAGCCGCCGATGGACTGCTAATGCTAATGACATAAGTAATGTACAGTAAGGAATGTTTCGAATTAAAAAAAGTAGCCGCCTTCTGGCTGTATCATCACGCTATATGCTAATAGTATAAGTAAAGTACACATATGAAAAATTAACGTTCCTGTAGCATGAATAAGAACTGAATAGTAAAACAGGTATTGGGAAGGAAGGCCTTCTAACTCGAGTATTTATTTCCATATTATAAATCTTTGTAACCAAAAATATTTCCATGATTATCTAGGTTTTTATTATTTATTTATATGATATAAGAAGTTATGGCTGTGTGAAGAAACTGTTTTATTTCAGTAAATTATTATTTATATAAATGTCACGAAATTATTTACGATCATGTTACATTTGAAAAGTCAGGTTACATAATTATGGTTTAATATACGTTGAGGTGCTGGTAGGCTTAAAAATTAAATCTTATTGACCATGTAATTAAATCATTCACCCATAAGAATCATATTGTATTTATCTGTATTATCCGTTTTTATAAATAAATAATGGTCAACGGAGCCATTATATGAATTTGTAATGATGCTCAAAGGCATCTAAACATCGCTACGAATTATTATATTGTAAAATTAACATAGACTGAGTAATATTAATATGTTCTGAAATGTAACAAGCGTCCTATCGCACTAGCGTTAAATTATCTTTATGAAAATTTGACTTTGGTATAGGTCGCATCACGTAAAAAGGAACTTTGAACTTATACGTGCACGTACAAATTTAGCTTATGCGTCACTATGCTTTAAACAATATTGCGACGGCTGAAATGCAAAACACAATACTGCGACGTTACAAAAATGTAATAGTGATGCACAAAAATGCAATAAGCAATAGCGCGACGGCTTAAACATGCATTAAACAATAGTGCGAAAGCACAAGTATGCAATACACAATAGCGCGACGATAATAACATGCAATAACCAATAGCGCGACGGCACAAACATGCAATTTATATAGATAGCTATATATATACTGTTGGCCGTCCTTTAACAGTATGATTGCCAATCTTCCTTTATGCGTGACACGACTTATAATATATTCTTGTGGAATAAAGCAAACATAAATAAATTATAATAGCACAAAATATTTTTAAAACGACATATCTATTGTTAAATTTATATATTTTGAATCGCCGTCCCGTTACGTAACATACATATCGAAGTAGACGTTTTTTTGCCAGCCAATGCGGACATCGTTTCCCCAGCACATAGTCCCATATACAATATTATTATGATATGCCCGCCAATATCACAATAACAATGACACAAACGCCATACGCACGCTAATAACAATGTCAGCGACACAATCACATGCTATGTCAAGATAAAATCACAAAACATCTTATAGCTTTCATTAGTATCGTAATCAGGACACAGATTTGTGCCCAACGGTGTGTGATATGCACGTGAAGATCGCCAACCGAATTACGACCGTGGTAACTAGCAGCTACTTGTGAGCTGGTCATTTCCTAAGGTACCTACTGCAGAATTTCATCAAAATTGTTTTGACCTTTTTCCGGTTTTAAATTTTTTTTTGCCAGTGATTGGTTGTGATTGTGTCATCGATGGACCACAAATACAAGTTTTCGGCTTGTTATAATAGAATGATTTTTTTGTTAAATTTTGCTTAATTTCGACTGAGTCTAAAAATGTAAATGTCGTGTATTTTGTACGTGTCATAATATGTCAGTTTGGAACTAGACATGTCCATGTCATATTTAAAAGGTTTATATTTATGTAAGTTGTTAATCTGAATCAACTGTTAATTCTTGTATGTAAATATTTTAATTATTTTCTGTTCTAAATCTAAATTAAAACCCTTGTGAAATATGTGTGAAATAAAATCTTGTAATATATTTACGTTCATAGTTTTATTTATATACACAAACATTAGACCACATAATCATAAAATTGTTGCTAATTATACGAAAACAGCACTAATATTAAAATTTAATCCACCTCTTGCTAAGCAGATATTGTAGCCTACAGATTTTTGTAATACCAAGACAATCACTTGCACATTGCCACCCTCTTTATAAAACAAATAGTATTTAGCAAAAAGATACTATTATAAATTTCCTCCAGCTATATACCAACTTGCTAGCAGAATACAAAGGTCGTATTATGTAGGTTGTATTACTAGAATTCATTGAATTCTTTCAAACGATTCGTCTTTGACGTGTCCTTTTTCGAACAAAGTTGATACAGAGGGATTAATACCACGGTATGTAGCGGCTTCGTAGCATCTGGCATTGTGTACGTTACCCTAGCAGGAAAGTGTCTCCTAGAGTGATATGAGTAGCACGAATACTTAGTGCCTAATTTGCTGTAAATGTGCGTCGCATAAAAAGTTATGTGCGTGTTGTTGTTTTGATATAATATGTCAAAAACGATTCCTGCTAGGATAATATTTTTCTAGCAAGAAAATTCTAGAGAAATGATTGGAGAAAAAATTTTTACTTTGGCAGAGAGCTTATATTTGTGCTTAAATGTGCCCCGAAATATAATTTGTGCGTCTTTAGGTTTTCGAGAATATCTATAGTTTGTAAGAAATTGCGCTTTCTAAAAAAATTTAAAATAATCGTAGCAAATAAATGATGAAACTTATAAGCTCACTGAAAACTGTATTCGTTCCTGCTTGACTCATAGAATAACCACAAAAAGATTCAAGATGATGACATGATCTATGACATTATCTATGGAATAATAATACTAAAAGTCAAAATGACGGTGGCAGAACTTTAATAATAATAATAATAATAATAATATTTCAACAACTACACACAACGCCATCTAGACCCAAAGTAAGCATATTATATGCTTGTATTATGGGTTCTAGAATACGGATATACATATTTAAATACTTCTTTTTTTTTTTGTAAATACATACATATTATAGATAAATTACACCCAGACACAGAACAAACAATCATGCTCATCACACAAAGGTTTGTCCTGGGTGGGAATCGAACCCACGACCTCCGGCTTAGCAGTCAGGGTCACTAACCACTAGACCAACAGGCCAGTCAACTTTGACGTCATTACACAAGAAACTGGCTCAACTCAGAAGGTGTGAATTTATACCAAAGCTTAATATATTGCAAATATATTCAATTAATATATTGCAAAGTTTCAGCTAGGAATGCTTTATATTTAAAAAGATATAAACAAAAATCAAAAAATGTAAACAACGGCAGGTTAACCGACCGAATTCGAATGAATACAAAAAAGCGACGGTTTCATACATATTGATGACCTTCTTAATTTAGCATATTATACCTGAGTTGTAGCCCGTACAGTCGCGATCAAGGTTATTGATGTGAAAATTATTATCTTTATTCTTAAGTAATTATGGTAGTATATGGTATTATATTTTATCAAATTACCTACCTATAAATCTTAGAACACTAATAGTGTAAACAAATTATTTGTACTTATTGTGTAGTCATTAATACCTACATACTTTTTTTTTATGTACATTTGTTTAGGGGTTTTTATCCGAGCGGACATGTCAACCCCAATCACAGATTAATAATTTTCTTGATTTGACTATAAACATCGAAGGTTTACAAATTATTACAATGACATGGTATTTGGCTGGTATATAAATAATAATATAGGTAGTTACTTCACAACATATATGAATACTTAACAACATTATCATAATTCATCAGACTGTTGAATGACACAATACATCCAAAAAGCCGCCAAATTAAAATAATGTCATTATGCTATATGATATAACCTTTAATATTTAGGTAACTAATGTACCTACGTAGGATGTAGGTTAAATCTATACATATAATAAAAATGTAACCGATCGCTCTCTGTACATGGAAGATATATGAGAAAAAAATTATTGGGGCCTTTATCAACTTAAATAGAACCCAAAACAATGATTGTTACAATTTTTGTCTGTTTGTCTGTTTGTCTGTGCGTTTGTTCACGCTAATCTCAGAAACGGCTGATCCGTTTTAGATATAGTTTTCACTAATACTTTGTGGTAAGCTACACTTAACATTTAGTGTTTGTTTCATGTCAATCGGTTCATAAATAAAAAAGTTTTGCCAATTTAAAGAATCACGTCGAACATTTGTTAATTTACTACGAAACCTGATAGAAACAGAGACTTTAACAGGTTACGGAATAGATGATAGCGTTTTTATTTTTCGGATTCCTCTCATTCTAAACAATCTTCCGTTTAGTTTTAAATGAGTCCAGTTTCCAGTGAGCCTATGTTTCGCGATGACAATTAATAAAGCCCACGGTCAGACACAACTAAAAGTTGTGGGTGTGGATCTAAGTATTAGCTGTTTTTCGCACGGTCAGCTTTATGTGGCTCTATCATGTGTTAGCATTCCTAGCCTGTATGCTTTGATCCCCGATGACTATACGTCTAATCCATACATCCATACACCCATACATATTATATAAGGCTTTGTCCTGACTGACTAACTGACTAACAGACAACGCACAGCCTAAACTGCTGGTCGTAGTGACTTGAAATTTGGAGGGTGTGTTTGTCTAAATGTCTAGAGGTTGTACTAAGAAAGAGTTTTTAAAATTTAATTCCTAAGTGTGTGAAAACGGATGAAAACGATTGTATGAATCTTCTTCATTTTTTAACTTATATTTTGAAATTTTGTTTTGGAATACTTCTATTTAAATAAAAAACATCCTTATAATTTTATTTTAACAGAGGTGGATTTAGAGGGGTGAAAATAGGGATGAAATATTCTATACGAAGATCTTTAGCTTTTGAAGCTAGCGACTTGAAATTTGCAGGGAGGGGGAGGGAGGAAAAGGAGGAATTGAGGAGAAGGAAGAAGGGAGGGGAAAGTAAGATCGAAGTAATGGGGAAGTGAGGGGGAAGTGAAAAGGAATCGTGGTGGGAATGCGGGAGAAGTGAGGGGAAAGTCAGGGAGAAGTCAGAGGGAAGTCAGGGAAAAGCCAGGGAGAGGTGAGGGATAAGTGAGAGGAATGTTAGAGGAAAGTGAGGGGAAAGTGAGGGGGAAGTGAAGGGGAAGTGAGTGGAAAGTGAGGGGGAAGTGAGGGGGCAGTCAGGGGGCAGTGAGAGGGCAGTGAGGGGGAAATGAGAGGGAAGTGAGGGGAGAGTGAGGGGAAGTGAGGGGGAAGTGGGGGGTGAATGAGGAGAAAGTAAGAGGAAAGTGAGGGGAAAGTGAGGGAGACGAGAGAGGAAGGGAGGGGAAGGGACGAGGAAAGAATGGAGTTTTCGAATGGTGGAAAAAGGGAGGGGAAGGGATAGAAAGCGAGGAGGCAAGGTAGAGGGAAGTGGAGGAAAGGGCAAGAGATGCTGGAGGAGGGGCAAGGGATGCTGAAGGAGGTGAAGAGAAGGGGGAGGGGAGGAGAGGAAGGAGGAAACTGTGGAGTGGAGAAAAAGGGCGATAGGGAAGAAGGGGAAGGGGAAAGTTATTGTAGTGAAAATTTGCCTTTGTGTAAAATCACCACTGCTCTGACCAAGTAAAGATTACACTATTCCAGGCATACTGCCAGTCGTTTTACACTAGCTAGCTCTGGTATAAGTGCACGCAGAGTGTGTTTATCACAATGCGTACAATACAATACCGCCTTTCGAGCTATGCTCAGCTTGCCATGGTGATGTAGTGCGACTGGCATGTTCGCTGACAATAATGTACCCACATTGAAAATTGGTGGACGCATATGTCCAGCAGTGGACGTCTTTCGGCTGATAATATGATTTTTTCCTTTAATGTTCACATTATGGTTATTGATACAGTATATTGTTTTAAATGACACAAAAATACGTTTTAATTTGAAATACTCGTAATTAATCGTCACCAATTGAACTCAACGATGCGCGGGCCACACTCGATGCAACTGCTATGTTACCGGTATGCGCTGGTTACCTCGAGTACAACCAGCTTACCACGACCCGCCTTTGTTGACATACTGTGACAAACTTAGTACCAAATTTATTTTTACGGCTAGGGAACCTACTTGTAGTACTCAGGACTGTTTTTTAGATATTATTTATTTCTCATATTTTTTTGACGTATTGTCCACAAGTCGTATTTGCATATTTTGAAAGCTCAATTATTTGAGTAACCACCACAAAATTGTCAAAAATGTCTATTTCATATTTACATGTGTTTAGACCTTTTAAAAAAAGGTAAATATGGCCAAGGTACAACCCAATGTACCTCGGCCAGTACCCGGTGCCACTTACGACATATTGAAATTTAGGGTTGAAACAGGAAACTATTAACTTTTTGCTATCATTTAGTGTAATGAAATTTTTGAATCACAAATCCTAAACAAAATCAACGTAACATTCATAATATTTTTTGATATACAAAACAAAATCTTTAAACAAAAACTGGAGCTTGATGCTCAATTAAAATACCTAGTTTGTATGATAATTTAGATAAAGGTAAGTATTGCAATTATAGCACGATGTTACAATTTTAGATTGATTTCTGTTCAATAATGTGTGTGTAATAATGTAGCAAGTCAGTCCTCTTTGTTTTTTTGAAAAATGTAGGTGGCAGTTATTTCTGCGTTGATTATTGTTGTATTACAAGTACCGACAAATAAAGACGCCTGTCATGAATGTAATCGTTGATAAGCTAGTGCGTATTACGCGTGATTTTATTCAGGCGTCAACATACCTTTTATTTACTGTTTTCTCACATGGCAGTATTTCAGACTAGTAGATACAAAACATAGGTTCATTTATACATAAGATATTAGCAAATATACATACATATAACAGGTACTTTATTAATTATAAAAAAATACTATGGCATCTGTTAAAGAACAACCTGGCCAAGGCATAACCGATCTACAGTGGCCCAGGTACAACACTACTACTTTGTTGTAGAAAAACGGTGCATTTCAATTAATTTTAGGTAACATATTTCGTATCTTTATTATTATTATTTTTTTAACACTTGTTAATTCATAGAATTGATTGCATATAAAAGTTAAGCGACATATTACATAACATATAAAACTATCCGACTTTAAAGTATATTAAAAATAATTACTTTTTTAGGCGAAAAACGTTTTCACTTCGATAACACCAAACATCGGCATATTGGCAGTAAGCGACTAACTTCACATTAGGTAGTCAACAGACAGTGATGTACCGAATATAAATAGACAACAAAATTTAATACCGCGAAAACATTTAAAACGAGCTAAGTGGCCGAGGTACACATAGTGCCAAGGTTTAACAGGTTCCCATACTATTAAATTGGTCAATTTTTGTTACAATCATCGACCATTCTTTGTTTTATACTAGCGACCTCGCATTACATACGACAATATGAAATTCAACATATAAGGAATTCAACAATTTGGGACTAGGCGTTACCTACAGAATTTCAACATTTTGGGAAGTCAACTTTTTAAGATGTCGACGTTACCGACCAAAAAGGATTTTTTATTGCATTTTTGGTATATGGTGTCCCTACCTATGGTGACGGACGTTGTCCGTGTGGTAATGAACGTTACATACAAGTGTAACTAACCCAATAAGGATTTCTTCCCACGGGTGTCGTAAGAGCCAACTGACGGTGAGTTTAAACAGGTTCAACAACTAAGCTAAAGTGGCAATGGGCGGGCAAAGATCTGACAGCCGATGGAGCCGCAAGATCCTGGAGTGGTCACCACGTACTAGCAATCGTTGTTGAGACGGCCGCATCTAACTAGGATTGCCAGGACTCACTGGATGCAGTTAGCGTTGGATGGGTCGCGCTGGAAATCGATTGGGTAAGCCTATGTTCAGCAGTGGACGACTACAGGCATGAATGGAATAAAGCGAACTTATCTGACAACGAAACGCCATTTATTCTATTGTTATATCATTAATTTTCAAGAGTTCACTAGATTGTATAAATGTATAGTTACTTTTTATGGCTAACTAACTCCATGATATCAAACAAAACATCATTATGTATTAATCATTATGACATTGATACAAGTCGTACATTTGACTCTCATTCACAATGATGTCGGTTGAGAGCCTTCTGCTCACCGACAGTCCGCGTAAGGTTGTGAAAGCCATCACAGGCTAACAACCCACACCTCACAAAAAAAAATCGTGTTGAATTTTGTATATTTTGACACTCGATTCTTCTACTATTTGCCTTTCTACCAAATTATACTTTTTGACACTAGCTCGTTCTGACAAATTAACTGTATGACTAGGAGTGCTTATTTATATACCTAACAATCGTTCTGGAGGTTCATCTTTTGTTTTCACGGAAGATGGTTGTCATTTAATTTCATCCACATTTTTTCTATTTTTTATCATTGTAATATACCATTAATATCATCAACAAGAATATTATTCTAAACTTGACGCTGGCAGAAATAGCTGACACAATTGTCGGCTCTGTTGCCAAAAAAAAGGAGAAGAAGAAGAACAATTGTTCTTTCAAACAATCGTGTTATATGTCTGTTAAGCATTTTGACTCTCGTATTATTTAGCACATAGGCAATCGAGCCATTTGGAAGTTCAGTCTTGTGAAAAGCCATGACCCGGAAGAGCTTGTTTGTTTGTTATAGATAAACTCAAAATCTAAGTAACCAGTTTAAAAAATCCTTTTCGTATTTCTATACGTAAAGGATTTTTTATAGCTTAGTATCAGCGAGTAACATAGATTATATTTTTTGTGGTATGCTGACAACAGCTAGTATATTATATAGGTACCAAAATCTTTAATGAAAAACAGTACTATAGCTAATAGCGAAAACCGCAACTGAATCCATTGAGCGGTTCTTGAGATGAGCGCAGACAGAAAAACGCTTTCTGGGGACTTTTTATAGCCTTTTTTTTATATTAATTAGCCTTCCAAAGTGACGCCACCCCGCCTGATGGCAAGCAGTCAGTGAAATCCAGAAGTGGTGGCCACCATACCATAAGCCATCGTCTTAAACTGCTGGGTGGCCTCCACTATGGCGTATGGTGGGAATTAATAGGGTCGAGGAAGGGAATGAGGGAAGTGAGGTAAGTTATAAGTAAAAGTTAATAATAATAATAATAATAATATGTCTGTCACCTTTCCCCATTTTGCAGTTTCATAATTTGAATAATTAATTAAAAAAAAAACGTCCATTACAGGATAAACGCTTCTGCCCTCCTACGAGTAAGCAAGAACGTCGTATCTACCTAATGTTTGGGAAGTGCATCTCATGTCACTTGAGGATCGTTTTTGCCTTTGCATGATAAGGTAAACTTGTCATTTGATGTTCAAAATAAAACCAAACTGCATCTTTTGTAAGTTCTTATATTAATTGTTACTTCGTTAATGTCCGTAAAATAATTCAGACTGCATTAGTCTCTACACTGCTGCATCACTTCGGGTATATTATTTATAATTCTAATATGTACCAACTTAAAATATCTAACAATTAAGTCATTACCAAACATATTAAAAACGTGGGTACCTACTACTTAAATAATTGGTTTTATTAAAATAACTTAAACGTACTTATGTTTATTAATCCTAAGACATTATCGGTACAATACCAAATTTAACACGTTAAATTCATTTGCACGATTTATGTTTATTATAACAGTTAAATATTTATCTAGTAAAAAGCAAATAATACTTTTCTCCTTTGGTAGTTACATGGTTTTGTTCATAAAACTTTCTTAAATAAATGTATAGGATTGTGATTAAATAAGAGTCATTGTAGAGACAGGTTGAAGGGACAAGACAAGGTATAAGAACCAGTGGATTTATTCTCGGCGGTTGAAAACGGCCTTTCCGTTTTAGAGATATCAATTAAGTATGTACTTACTATGGTTTTACTAGAAACAGACTTATTCTCCAATTTAGCTTAAGATATTAAAAGTCTGCGGTCAAAAAAAAGTACTAAATTCTACAGTCGATTTGCATTTTAGGTCTATAAGTGGTCTCAGCATCAGGTAGGTCGCTGGAAAAAGCAATTAAATTACGCATGTCTACAATTACCTTGTTTGATCAACATTTGCCGTCATCTACTAAATAAATCTATCTATAAACTTTCCTAATACTAAATGAGAATGCTGTTATTTTCATTATACAACTTAGGTATACTAATATTGAACAAGGAAGGAAAAAGGAAAATATTTACAACTAGGTTTTATTATTGGTAGATACTTAATATGAAAGTACCTAAATAATTAATCATAGTTTCCAATGGACGAGACTGAAACAGAAAAATACTCGTCTCGCTTATAAAATGAATGCACAGCCTTAATGGATAGATGATGTAGATGCGTAGATGTGGATAAGTACAGCAACAGGTTCGGTAACTGTCCTGTCCAGGTACAGTTCGGTAACTGTCCTTTCGGTAGAGTCTAACAGACCCTTAAACTTATAGACGAAAGGCGCAGGATGGTACTGCGGTCCCCAGAGGAAGCTAGCGACTATCAGCGGCTCAACAGACAGATCTCCAAGTCTTTGACTCGCGACCTTCGCTAATTTAACACACAACGTGTTGAAAGTGTTCGCACGAGATCAGTCTGTTGTGCAGAGCCGACTTGTCAAGCTGAAGACTGGGGACGGCAGGATCATCTTGTCCAAGCCAGAGGCCCTTTGTGTCATTAGTACTATTGGTCAATACCATTGGTGGTACTACTGACATACTTTTACGTCACTAGTATCATCAATGGTACAAGCGACGTAGAATTGTATCCGTTACGTCATTGGTAGGTACCATTAATGGTACTACTGACACACTTTTACATCACTAGTAGGTACAATTAAAAAAATCAATGCCGAAAAGCCAGTGATTATAGGTAGGTATATTCCCTTTTGCGCGACTTCACTTGATCGTCAAATATTACGAAATAAAAATATTGCAAGCAGTTTTACAGTTCTTTTATATGACGTTAAAAATTACGATGTCATCGCAACACACTACATCTTTAATTTATTTACAATTTTTCCTTTACATTATTATTTTTTACAAAAAAGCTGAAGGTTAATGGTTACGATTATAATGAGAGAGCAGAGAGAGAATGAAATAGACAATAAAATATCTACTTAATAATAAAACATTTTAAACTTTAAATAAAAACAAAGTATTGCGTAAATAATAGATAAGTACTTATTTTTTTTAAATACAACATGAAGCGATCGACACAACCGACCGTCGTACCGAACGACACAACCGATCGTGTAAAGCTAAGCTAAGCTAAAATATAACCAGGTTGTATGTACGGAAACCTTAGCAAATATTACATACAGGTACATAGATTATCTATTACTAGATAGGTCTGAATTAAGCTCACAAGAATTAAGAGGGTTTACGTGTCATGAGTGGCAAAGTCGCAATTTAGTATCATATTTCGTGGTTTTAAATTTTCAGTCATTCAGTTCAGTATCAAAATTGAGAACCACGAAATATGACACTAAATTGCGACGTTGCCACTCATGACGCGTAAACGTTCTAGAGTGCGCGGAACGTAAAAGCGCTGTGGTTGACTATTTCAAGATGAAGTCCGTACTACGGACTTGCACTACGGACTCCGTAGTGTGTTAATGTAGTAGTAGTCCGTAGTATAAGTTGTGCGTGTCTCTTGTCCTGTATGCGGAATCTATTAGGGGGTTATCTGTAACGGTAGATTTGGATGTAGAGCTGGAATGAAGGCCTATGAGTAGAAGGTGAGCACGGACGTGTGGTTGCCGCGCACGAATAGCATGGGCGGCAGGTCGCGGGACATCACCTCTAGCCACGCCATGTACAGCGGAGCTGACACTGAGCCCTGGGAACACAGTCGCATTTCACTCAACTTCTCTACACATGAACGGATTAGAAAAATATACGTGAAAATTCATAATTTCGAAGAATATAATTGTACCAAATTCTACAAACTATTATCATTACTTTAGCTCAAGGCATCTTAGACTTAGACCTTACCCAAGTATTCGCAAACTTGACCGGTCATGAGCCGTCGATTGATTTACTAAACTATATATTATGCTGAAATATGCTGATCCAGAATTATTTAAAATCATTTTGATATACAAAAAATACCTGTAATTACAATTTTCTTCTAATCCGACAATACACTCAATTTAGTTCCTCACAAAGTGGCATTCCGAATGCATATTTACTCACCTTTCTGGGCATAGGCAGAGACATAACAACCAACCGGCTATCCTTGGAGTTAGCAAGCAGCAGCTCCCTTAGCCTTAACTGTCGCTTGGTCTTCTCTGATAATGTCAGCAGCTCTGTCTCGTCGATGCGGGAATCTGCATCGGTAAAATAAAATAGTTCATTCAACATTATATAAAAAATATTGGATACCCACTAAAACTATTTTTTTTGTTTATGTGACTAAGGTGACAGACAAGCATACGGCCCGACTGATTGTATGCTGTTAGATTCTCCATGGATGTCTTGAAATCCAAATAGTAAGAGAACACTAGCCAGGTACCTTGGTAATGTGTTTTAGTTGTATTACTTAAATGTAACCTACATATATATTATATAATATCTCAAGTCTTTCAGGCAAGCGTAAAATAGCATAAAGCTACCATAGTGGAGGCCACTATTGCAGCATTTTGACACGAAGGCACTTTTGTACACGTAGTGTATAGTGTCCATCACTTCTGGATCTCACTGACATGCCAGTAGTTTGGCTGTTAGTTTGATATTCAGTGTATCATTCCTGAACTCCTTACTATCAGTCAGGGTGGAGTAATTTTGATAGATTAATATAAAAAAAGTACAAACCTTCATCAGCTGCTTCACTAGTAAATTTCTTAGTGATATCCTCAAACAACTTCATGGTCTCAGGCTGTGGTGGCTCAGTTATGTCTTGTACCATGGTCAGAGACGAGTAGTCTATCCGAAATTTCGCTAGTAGATTTGCCATACTGTAAATAATGTGGGTAATAACATGAATGCAAATAAATACAATTAAACAATGCTAAATCCATTTTACCAGTTTTAGTGTAATAACGGCAAATTTGACTTAAACTTTTAATTCGGACATGTTTACTTGCTTGTTTTCGGTAAATGAAAAGGTTGATACATTATACTTCTATTAAAGACGATTTAAAGCTTAATTCAATTGTAATTCCATTACAATTGGGACCCATTTATCACGGCAGTCAATTGTTTTATATTTCACAACAACTGCTATTATAAAAAAAATGTCATAATATATATTGCGCCTAAGCTTACTTTCTCTCTTCCAGTTCCATTTCATGTCGTCTATTAGCGAGTGCGAAGATCCGCAGCTTGCAGTTGGACCAGGCGGAGCGCTGTGAGATGATGTACGGCAACAATATCGTCAGACCACCGTCGTCGTACAGCCACCACACGTCCAAAGTACCCGCCTCCTGAGTATCATCAATAGTAACTCTAATAAAAACATTGTTACAATTAATTATTGTAACTCCGTGACCTTGTCAGGTGGACCACGGATAATACTCCAAACTATTTTATGGTCGTTGCAGCGATCTGTGCTGTTTTGCAAGAAAATTAACTCTCACTCACCGAACGAAACGCAGTAGTACGGATAGGTACTACTACTTTTACGCCGATCTTCTATGAGAGGATAGTACTTTCCTGGTCGATCGGGCCTGTTCATGCCGAAACCAGCGATGATTTTAATCTTTGGTGTCTTTTACTTGATATTTCTTTTCGCTGCCCTATTTAATATCTATATTTAATCTAATTCATTCATTAGGATTTTAAATATAACAAGTATTATTTTGTTTCGATTGCAAAAATACAAAACACGAATTTACAACACGGACCGAAATAACAAAACTAACAGTTGACCCCTTTTGGTGTATATTTTTATTTTCTTTTGATTTTAGCAATATTTACCTGTTTTTTCTGAAATATGCTCATTTGCGCAAGCTGATCTTTAGTTATTTCGAGCCCAGTGGACGTCTTGTATACGATTTGTCGGTGCATGTCGTTACACTTTCTATCTTTCTTCTTCTTCTCTCTCGTGCTGCATTCTGAGATCGTGAAAGATCGGGATGTCGTTAATATATCTGTAAAAAAATATAGTAAAGAGAATTTGACCTGTGAATGGAACGCTACGACGTAATAGTATTGACGAAATCACAAGGGATTTGAAACAAGGCGGCAAGGCATAGCAAGAAGAAAAAAAATAACACCACACAAGATTCTAAAAATCCTTTGCTTACAACATAAAAGGCCAACTGCCAATATTTCAAGCTAACCGAGCTAGCAGTGATAAATCAGTTGGTCATTCTACAATTAGGTTCATTATGCTATCAGAAAAATGACATTTTCTAAAGTGATATTAAACTTACTAGAGAGATTATTCCTCGAGTCCGGTCCCCTGCTGATATCCAGGTCGGAGTCGGCGTGCATGATGAGAGGATCTCGTCTAATCCTCAGCTCGTCGGTACTACCGTTTGAAGTACCCGTAAGAGAACTGACGGGCGCCGTCTCAGAACTCAACACGCCATAGTCCAGTCCGCCCGGGACTCTTAGTATGGCGACTGCCAGTCTATTTTCGAAGGCAGCACTAAAAATAAATAAATAAATTTAAATGTTACCGTTAGCAATATTGTTCTAGAACATGCTGTATTCGCAGTACGCTCCTGCAGTCGCAGTTGGCACTGGCAGATGTGGGAGTCATGGACTCAGCTATCTACGCTGTAGATATTACTTACCATCAGCTGCACCACTGGTTCATTTACCGTGTAATGCAAATAAAAACAGACGGAAAGGATAACCTCACTAATCTCTACTACGAACAATATTGTACATTAGATCAGTATCTATAGAGTTAAGTGTATTGCCTGCGTCACTTTGCATGCTACTTGAAACTGTAACTTACAAAAATTGTAATAACCTGGCGATTAAAAAGAGTGGCCTGAGTTTCTTTTGCCAGTTCTTCTCATGACTCTACTTCGTCAGCGAACTGGCTGTAGGTTAATTTGCTGACATTTTGTAAACTTTGACGTTCATAAGTGTTAATTTAATTAACCTATATGAATAAACATATTTCATTTCATACGTGTCTAAAAATTGCGATCCATACCTACTTATTTTTCCCAAGTCAAGTATCCGTGATTTTAATGTTTAAAAAATACCACAGGAAAACGGTTTAATCATCAAGTTGGTTAATTAAAAATAGATAAGCGCGTACTCACTGTAGAACATTGAAGTAAGCGACTAGATCTTGCGCGGGTGCTTCAGCCCAGTCCTGCTTGTATCCCATGAGCAGAACGTTGGGTGCAAGACGGCCCACGCCGGCAGCCTGCATGAGTGCTCGTGCGCCTGCCTCTAGTCCGAAACCATGCACCACTGAACAGAATGCGCGGACCTTACGACCACGGAGCCATTCTGCGTCACCCACCGCGCGTATTGACCGTTCCTTGTATGATAACTTCTCCTGAAATAATACAAATTATGTAAGGGAATCGGACTTGTCAATTAGGCAATGCAAAATCTAATTAGGTCGATACTTTATATAAGCAACTGAACAAAAAAAAAACATTCGAAAAACGTTGCGTTAGGTTAGGTTAGTTACTTACTTAAACTTGTGTACTCGTAAGTATTAGAAAATAAGCATGTTTAGGTATTATAATATATCAAGAAGTGTAATAAAATTATGAACATCCTGTCGATTTCTTGCCGACGACTAAGGTATCCATCGACGGCTGCAATTCATCACTGGCCGTCTTGGTATAATAGCTCTTCCTATAGTTTACTCACCTGTGAAATATCACCAATGATCATAAGAGCTCCAGACTTTGTGATGAGACTGCTGAGGTCCACAAGAGCAGGCCTGGTCTGAGGTCGACCGGCCAGCACCAACATTTGCGGCCAATAATTCTTGACGTGTTCACCAGTGCGGGCTAAGTTGTAAGCACTCGATAGCGCGGTTTTATAGATCTGAGCTTGAGTGCTGCTGCCCCAGTTCACGTCTGGAAGTAAAATTCTCTAATCATTATGATCAAAAATAGCAAAGAAATCATATAGTCTATAAAACTTTTTTCTATTAAACTTGTTCCTACGTCAAGCGTTAAATCAATTCACAGCAGTTGCCAGTGTTAGCGTAGATATCTACTGTAAATTGTAATACATAATATATTATTGATAAATTGGAGTATTACTCAGTTCCCATATTTATTTATAGAAGAAGAAGACAGAGGTATATAAAAAGCTTTAAATAAGCATTACTTAGTTTATATTTTTCTAAGAAAACCTTAGAAAATTCTTCGTAATGAAAAATGATTCATAAATGATATTATAGATATGTATAATAAATAACTTTAGAAAACAGGAATACACACAACCGAATGGTTTCGGTGTAAATCAAATATGTAGTAGGTACTATGAGCAGTGTCAGGAGAAAATGATGCAATCACTCTTTGAGTTGAATACCGATTTAGAATAAATCAACATTGGCTATTCTGGGTACGGCTTGAATCTGACGTTGTAGATGTAATACTGTTTTGCATAGGTACATACTCGTAGAATAAAAGGATGAATAAATGATGAAAGAATGGGCGCAATCTAAGCGATACATATTGTTACGTGTCAGGATGGGGTTCGATGTAAAATGCCAGTTACGCAATGATGAGTTTATTCAAGACTCACACAATACTCTGACAGTACCAAAATAAAGCAATAAACACTTATACTGCACTATAACGCTTCGTATATCGCTCTTCTTAAACCTCCGTATCGCTTAGATGTTCGCTCGAGATCGCTGTATTCACAACTGAACGAAGTGCCGACGTTCGAATCCTTTTTATAGTCATTCAATAGATTTCTAGAACCTTCCCGCTATTACCACAAAGATGCCGACAATTCTCGAAAGCAGAACAATGAGTGTAGGTACTTAGCTGCGACGCGTAGGTATGCCTACCGCCGTTGATCTATTGTTATACGTGTAGGTAGGTACATGCAAACGTTCTAGCGTAGGTATTTGTTGTATACGTGTAGGTAGGTACTTGTGAATGTTCTAGAGCGTAGGTATTCGTCGTACACGAGTAGGTAAGTACTTGCGAACGTTCTAGCATAGGTATTCGTCGCAACATTGCCCCCCTCTTAATCATGCTCGTCCCGAGCAGCGTTAGAACCGTGATAGGGTGCTAGTCGATCGATGTGGACGATCTTCGGCTTCTTTCTATCGCCCTGTCTTATGCGATAGGTCACGTCATTGATCCTTGTGATCACTTTATAGGGACCCTCCCAGCGGGCCTGTAGCTTCGGTGACTTGCCGATTTTCCTGAGAGGATTATGTAACCACACGAGCGTACCTTCCTCGAAGCCATGATTACTTGCTTTCCTGTCATAGCGAGTTTTCATCTTCTCATTAGCCTTGAGGTTGTTATCTCGCACTAGATCATGTGTCTTATCCAGCTGTGCTTGCAAGTTTGCGACGTACTCTACTGTCGGCTTTGGCGTATCAGGAGGTGTTCCGGTAATCAAGTCTACTGGTAGGCGTATCTCTCTTCCAAAGTTGACTTTGGCCGGCGTAAATCCTGTAGTGTCATGAACCGCGGACCGATATGATAACAGGAAGAGTGGAATGTAACGGTCCCAGTCTCGTTGATGGTCTTCGACAACCTTGGCCAGATGGTTTTCCAATGTCTGGTTAAACCGTTCTACCATGCCGTCAGACTGCGGGTGCGCTGGTGTTGTCCGTGTTTTGTGTATGCCGAGTAGATTACACATCTCTTGAAACAGGGCTGACTCGAAATTTCTTCCCTGGTCACTATGCAGTTCCAACGGCACACCAAATCGACACACTACTTCCTGGATCAACTTTTTGGCCACGGTCTGAGCCTCTTGGTTTGGTGTCGCAAACACTTCGGGCCATTTGGTAAAGTAATCTTGAACTACTACTATAAAGCGGTTGCCGTCTTCTGTCACGGGAAATGGTCCAGCTACGTCAATGGCAATTCTCTCCCATGGGGCTCCGACACTGTACAGCTGTAGCTTGCCTCTTGATCTAGTACGAGGTCCTTTTACCGAAGCACACGTAGAGCACTTTCTGCACCACTCCTCGATGTCTTCCCGACAGCGTACCCAGTAGAACCGTTCTCTCACCTTCACCAAAGTCTTCTTCACACCAAGATGACCACCTGATGCACCATCATGCACTAAGCGCAGAACAGGTGCAACTTTGTTTCTCGGGATTACCATCTGTAGAACTTGGTCCTTCCCGTCAGGTGATTCCCACTTTCTATATAGCACGCCTTGTTCCAAACTCAGACTGTCCCACTGAGCCCAGTAGGCCTTCGTAATTGGGCTTGCGGCTGATACGTCCTGCCATAATGGTTTCCGACCCTGAGCCTTCCAATCCATTATTAGTTTAAGATCTCTGTCTTCTTTCTGTACCTTACTGATTTCCTCTTTGTCCCAGGATTCATCGGTCCCCTGAGTCCTGACAATTTTCACTACCTCCTTGGACTCATGCTTCAAACAGTGTTTACAATCCTGGGAGCATGGACGTCGCGATAAGGCATCAGCATTGGAGTGACTCCTTCCACTGCGGTGTTCTATTACAAAGTTGTACTACTGTTGTTGTTCGATCCATCTCGCGACTTGGCCTTCAGGATTCTTGAACTGGAGTAACCACTTCAGTGCTGCATGGTCTGTTCGTAGTGTGAACTCTCTTCCCAGCAAGTATTTATTAAAGTGTTGTAAGGTCTTCACAACTGCTAGTAATTCACGCCGAGTTACACAGTAGTTTCTCTCAGGCTTCGATAGAGACTTGCTGAAGTAGGCGATGACCACTTGCTGTCCATTTTGCTCCTGAGATAACACACCTCCGATTCCAGTATTACTGGCGTCTGTGTCCACAATAAATCTGCCTTCTCTATTAGGGTAGCACAGGACTGGAGCTGAACACAGCAACTCTTTGAGTCGTGTAAATGCACGTTGACAATCCGAGTCCCAAACGAAGTTCCTCTTCTCTTCTGTCAAGTGGTGTAATGGCTTGGCTACTTCAGAGAAGTTCTTCACAAAACGCCGGTAGTAAGCACTGAGGCCCAGGAAAGCTCTTACTTCGGTTTTAGTTTTTGGTACAGGCCACTCTTGCACCGCTTTTATTTTGTCTGGGTCCGTTCGAACACCTCTATCCGAAATAATATGGCCTAAGAACGAAACTTCTTTCTTGAAAAAGGCGCACTTCTTCGGGTTAAGTTTTAAATTTGATTCACGAAATCTCTTAAAAACTTTCTCAAGATTCCTGCGATGTTCCGTGAAACTGCGTCCCATAACTATTACGTCATCTTAGTACACCAGACAGGCATCTCCCAAAAGACCCACTAGTACGCGTTCCATAAGCCTTTCGAACGTAGCTGGTGCATTACACAATCCAAATGGCATTACCCGGAACTGCCACAGGCCTTTGCCAGTACCGGTGGTAAATGCAGTCTTCTCCTTATCTTCTGGCCGGAGTTCCACTTGCCAGTAGCCACTTTTCAGATCTACCGTAGAGAACCACTTCATGCCTCCAAGCATGTCCAAAGTGTCGTCAATACGGGGCAAAGGATAGCTGTCTTTCTTGGTCACGTTATTCAGCATCCTGTAGTCTACACAAAACCTAGTACTGCCATCTTTCTTCTTCACGAGTACCACAGGTGAAGACCATGGGCTGGATGATGGCTCTATGATCTTGGTTCGTGCCATATTCCCAATCAGCTCGGCTACTTCTTGTTCTTTTGCTAGTGGCACTCGTCTAGGTCTTTGTTTAATAGGCTGTGTAGCACCTGTGTCGATCGGGTGTTTCACTAACCCCGTTCTTCCAAGGTCGTTTTCTTCTTTAGTGAAAATGTCCTTGTAGTCCAGTAGCAGCTTCTCTGCTTCCCGATATTCGTTGGGTGACAAACTTTTCTTCGTGGTCTCTAGCAATGGGCCCATATGATTTTCCGAAGAGGCAGTCTGGACGTTCTCTAGGATCTTCCTCAGACTGCTCACAGCCTCACATCGTCCAACGATCGCGTTCTTCCGTAATAACATCGCCGAATTGCTGAGGTTGGCAATTTTAACTTTTGCTCCACTTCTAGTCATAACCAAAGTTCTGGCTGTAATTAGACTGGTATAGCGCCCAGGATCTTCCACCATGACGCAACGATCAGCAGTCACACCCTCAGGGAACCTTACGTCGACTAAGGTTTCTGACCTCGGTGCCAAGGTTACCGTTTTGGCACTGTAGACCGCTATCGAAGAACAGCCTTCCAGAAAGACTTCTTGATCTGGGAAGCTTAGAACACCTTTAGCAATATCGACAACGCACTGCTGCATTCGTAGGAAGTCTAAGCCGATAATGCAGTCATCCGTTATGCTCGCCACCAAAACAGATTGATGATAAATCTTCTCTCCTAGTTTGATCTTCACATCTGTAGCTCCGAGGACGGTCACTGGCTGGCCAGTCGCTGTTTGCAATTTGCAAGATGGTCGTGCGTCTTCCCACTGAATTGTTCGCCGCAGAAGTTCTGGTCGTACGATGGTCTTTGACGCGCCCGTATCTATTGTAAAGCGAACAGGTTTACCATTTATTTCTCCAGCTGTTACCAGGCTATTACCGTCACATGCCTGTGATACTTGGACTGTGGGGGCTTGACGTAACCCAGCCAGTGCCCGCCCCGCGGCCCTGGCTCCGATTAGTTTAACGGATCTTGACTAGCGTCAACCTGAGTAGTGGTTGACACCGTTCTACTTCCTCTCTGAGCCGGACAGTTAACTCGGATATGTCCTCGCTTGCCGCATCCGTAGCATACAGGCTCACCCCTTGGTCTAACAGCTGCAACAACTTCCCGTACTTTATGCGACTTGTAGTCGTTTCGCACAGCTTCCACCTCAAGGGCATGTGCTAAGGCCGCTTCTAAAGTTGTATGGTGTGCCAACCGTACAGTTGCTCTGACCTCAAGGTCTCTTATACCATCCACAAATGCTTGTACCACTGTGTGGTCCACAGATGATGTACTGGAGGCATACGCTCGTCGTACCAGACGTTCAATTTCAGCAGCCCATTGTTGAAGTCCCTCACTCGACTTCTGAGTTCGATCCTTCAGCTGAGCTCGATAAACATGCTCCAGGTGCTTATCGCCAAATCGAGCTTCCAATGCCTTCAGGAGTGCGTCTAAGTTTCGTCGGTCAGCAGGTAAGTTCTCTAGGATCAGCAGTGCATCCCCTCTAAGTGCCAAAGTAAGCGCCGTCAGTGCGTGATCATCTTCCCACCCATTTCCTTTGGCAACTACTTCGAACTGGTGTCGAAAGGCCGTCCAGGAAGACGAGCCGTCAAAGGAGGGAAGTTTAAACTTGGGACCTCCGGAAGTGACTGCCGCGGCCACGGGCGTAGTACTTGAATAAAGGACCTTGGTGTTCTGGAGCTCTTTAATCATCTTGTCATGATGGTTCATGGTGGTCTGGACATCTTCGAGTATTTCATCATGTTTGCTGGTGCGTTTTTTTACCACTTCAACGTCTTCTTGAAGAGTACTGATGACGGTGCTGAACCCTTCCAACTTAGAGTCCATCATTTCTCGAAGGTCCTCTCGGATAGCCTGGCGTTGTCTGTCTTCGGCTTGCAGTTGACCTTCCTTAAGGTCTAGAAGAGCTTGGCGTTGGCGCTCTTCAGCTTGGCGTTGACCTTCCTTCAACTCCTCCATGACTTGACGTTGCCGTTCTTCAGCTTGGCGTTGGCGCTCTTCAGCTTGGCGTTGGCGCTCTTCAGCTTGGCGTTGGCGCTCTTCAGCTTGGCGTTGGCCCTCCTGTATAACGGCTAAAAGGGACGACATGTCGAAGCTAGAGCCCATACCCGTCGACGCCGCAGAAGTGCCGGGATCACTAACTACTGCTGCGCTAGACTCTTCAGTATCGGCCATAATCGATGGTTCACGAGTTTCGTCTACCGCCGCCTGTCGTCGAGTGCGTACTCCCTCGTCGCGTGGTGTGACTGGCAATCCCACTTCTGACACCAATTGTTACGTGTCAGGATGGGGTTCGATGTAAAATGCCAGTTACGCAATGATGAGTTTATTCAAGACTCACACAATGCTCTGACAGTACCAAAATAAAGCAATAAACACTTATACTGCACTATAACGCTTCGTATATCGCTCTTCTTAAACCTCCGTATCGCTTAGATGTTCGCTCGAGATCGCTGTATTCACAACTGAACGAAGTGCCGACGTTCGAATCCTTTTTATAGTCATTCAATAGATTTCTAGAACCTTCCCGCTATTACCACAAAGATGCCGACAATTCTCGAAAACAGAACAATGAGTGTAGGTACTTAGCTGCGACGCGTAGGTATGCCTACCGGCGTTGATCTATTGTTATACGTGTAGGTAGGTACATGCAAACGTTCTAGCGTAGGTATTTGTTGTATACGTGTAGGTAGGTACTTGCGAATGTTCTAGAGCGTAGGTATTTGTCGTACACGAGTAGGTAGGTACTTGCGAACGTTCTAGAGCTTAGGTATTCGTCGTACACGAGTAGGTAAGTACTTGCGAACGTTCTAGCATAGGTATTCGTCGCAACAATATCTTAAAGATCCACGATATATTGCTGCTTTAAATAGATATTAACAGCCCCGATTCTAGTACGCCTTCTAAAGAGTATTTCCAGATGGGTTTTATTACTGTATATATGAATTATTGAGTACGTGTAGATGTATTAATAGGTACCCCATTAGTTTATTAGATATATATTTTTGGATTGTTTCAACTCTTATACTGGTAGTAGTTATCATAGTTAGTATATTGTACATAGGGACTGAATTACCAAAAAAATTAAGGTACCGTTAAATTTCGACATGACGTCATACCGTTAAATAAGGGTTACCGAAATATTTCTATATCATTTCTTTTTTCTGTAGCGGTTTCTTAAGGTTGGTTAACCGGTATTATATATTTCGGTAGCAGTGTCTTAACCTTAATAAATATATCGGTGAAACCTTAATTAATACCGGTTTTCTTTAATGCGCCGCCTCGCGCGGCGCCCGACGCGCCCCGCTGCATCGACCCCTTGCACCCCACGCTGCACCTTCTCGAATGATTTCCGGTGGCGAAAAATTTTAAAGGTTAAATAACGATATGGCCCAACCTTTATTTAAAAAGGTATCGGTATAGGTCAACCTTTATCTTAAATCGGTACTGATATTTTTGAGGTAATTTAACCTGTTACCGTAACCGCTTTCAGTCCCTGTACAATTCCCACCGCAACACGCAGCAGTTGGCGCTGGCGCATAGGTTACGCGTCGGCTACTAACTCCTAGGCATGCTCAATTAGGGTTAGAAGTTATGAGTCGTTGTATACGTAGTCACTTATGATATTTAATGTTAATTGTAGCGCGCCATACGACTTATTAATATTATTTCTACAGAAATTGATATTTTCAATGTACCCTGTTAAAATTGAAGGATGTTGCACTAAAATGTATAGTATTGGATAAGTAGGTATATTTATTTACTAATTAGTCATATTGTTTTAAATTTTAGGTTTTTATGATATTGTATTGGGTTTTTTATCTGTAATGATTTGTAAATACTTTTCAATAAATAAAAGAGAATGGCCAAATGTGGCCCCATTTTATGGCAGCGTGCAGCAAATTCAATAAATTAAAAATGTATCTTAATTTTTTTATGTTTACTTGTGACTTATTACCATTTTTTTACCCTAGCATTAAAATTCCAAATGAACTAAAATAAAATCACAATATCCGTCAGTCAACATCTGCTTGGAAGAATGTTGCCAAATGTCAGATTTATTTCAATTAAATAATTGTAAACGATTTAAAATAGCGATATATCGAATCGATTCTGATTATTTTTATTTTCGGAATCAAGGTTTCTTGAATGTGTACTAAGTAATGCATGCTTTAGCTAAGATTAAATACTAAGATGAGTATTTTTCAGTAAAAAGCAAAAACAAGATATAGGTACACAAAGTTCTAACGCAAATTTTTAAGGATGAGTCAAAATCAAAAGAATTTTGAACTTGATAAAATTATTTTAGTTTAATCTAGTAGAACATACAACAGTGGCAGAGATAGCCGTCTTTGAGAACGAAAACAGAACAGTATGAAACTAATAAATAATGTTACGTTCCAAATTTTTCTGATTTCTTGCACGGCCATAAGGTTTATACTTCAGATACATTCGAAGATACAGTATAGCAATACTAACAGCAGTTTTTCGCCTAAATATTTTTACGTTGTTTATACCTGTTATACTCTATACACACATATTTTCTATAAACAAATATTCTATATAGGTTTTCAGTCACTTATAGAAATTACGAAACGGGCACATATTTCTAGCCATTTAAATGAAGAAAACGTCCATAACCCGTATCATTTTTGCATAATTTTTTTATAGACGTGAAATTAAAATATGATATATATTTTATTTTCATGTTAATAATAGGTAAATAAATTCACATAAGGTCCTTATTAACAAAATAAATAAATAAATTAACATTAGGACCTTATGTGAATTTGTTTATTTATTGTGTTGGAATGATGGAACACCTTATTATATGGTGTTTCATCGTTTCTACAACGACACCGCATGCACAAGTTAGGTTCGTATCATTGATGTATTCCTACCACTATGCGACTGGAATTGTAATTGTCTTGTACGACATTCGCTAGTATCTCACGTCTCACGTTAGGTTTATAAGAAAATACCTAAAGCTTTTTTACGGAAAATAACATTTTTCATCTTAAATGTGAGATATCTTCTTACTAAGAACCTAAAGATTTTTATATCATTAACAATATTAACAAATTGTCAGTGAAAATAAAACAACAATTTTAGGGCCCAAAGCTCTTAGGATTGTAGGCGTACTTTCAGTTATCAGAAATACTTATTTTTCATTTAACAATTAGGTATTTACTTTTAAAGAAGCCGTGATTTCTAAAATGACCTCTAATAATCGGAATCGATAAGATATATCGCTATTTTATTATTATTATTTATTATTATTCGTTTATAATTATATTGAAACAAATCTGACAACTTGCAACATTCTTGCAAACATATATTATGTTGAGTGGAGGATTCCGTTCAATGTATATTTATTTAGAATTTCAATGCTAGGGCAAAAAAAATCGTAATAAATCACTCAAGTAAACTTATTTTTTTATTATATTGAATTTACAAATCGTAAGCGAAAATTAATTTGGAAGGATTCAAATCGTATTTTATAACCTCAATTTCAACAACAAAAGAATCGATTTCTCTTGAACCTGCATAAATAATTAAGAAAATTTGTAGAACATAAAACAGTAATTTTTGGTCTATAAAATGAAATAAAAATCACTAAGACACAGTAATTTTTATATGGGCCCAAGGCTCATAGAAATGTGGATATTCTCCTTTGCAGTAATTTTTCAACATACTTGCTTTCCTAGGTCTTATTTTAGGAGCACTTCTCAAAATGGCCTATTCTCTCAATAAATAACGTCGAAAATGTGCGGTCATAGATTTGAAAATGATGACATTATGTACTGACCAGGATCACGGTAATGCACGATAAGGTACAGCGTGAAGAAGACGGCGAAGGTAACGAGCGACATCACCCAACTAATGAGCAACATGATCGCCACGCAACTTAGGAATCCGAAGAGAGACAGCCACAAGTTGTAATACTGGAACAAAGGTGGTTTTGAGTTCAAACTATGGACTGGAAATATAGTTTCACACCTCGGGTCGGGATCGATAAAAGTTAGCTTTTTGCAGTATCGGATATGGACATTTAACAAACAATTTATCAAAAATTTAGACAAAGATTAGGGTTTAACATGTAGACCGAAAAATGCCTTGTAGATCAACACTGCTCTAGAGCATAGTTTCCAAAAGCCGATTGATGGCATAGGTACCATTATTAATAAATAATAAAGTTTGTAATGTTGTCTACTTTTGAAATTTCTTACCCGGAAAGTAGGTCGCCAGCCGAGCGGATGGACCAACGCAGCGTGGAATGTGCAGAAGTTGATCAAGGCATACGATGCCAAGTAAAAGTTTGATATCAGGGGAGCTATTGTGTTTAGATCAGCTGGAAAAATAAATAAAATAGACATTAATTGTTTAGTAAAAGCTCAAATAATTAAAGAATTTATTATATGAATCACACTAATATCTACTTTGGATCCACGAATTTCACGGATTTTTCAGAAAATTTTTGCAACTTTCGAAAACATAGAAAGCGTTTTAAATATTAAAAATACTATAAATTTATAATTATACGGGAATTAACGCGATCATGCATTAGGTATTTACATACCTGGTTACACCGGCCGTGGTCACAAGCAGACAAGCAGTCTGCTTGTGACCACGGCCGGTGTAACCTGGTTGAAACGTCAAGCAAAATAAGGTATGTAAATACCTAATGCATGATCGCGTTAATTCCCGTATGATTATAAATTTATATCATGCAACGCGAAAGTTTAAAAGTAAATATTAAAAATACTAACCAATAAGCAAAAAGACTAAAGACACGAAGAAAGTAAGTACATATCCTCGATAAGGTTCGCCGTGCTTGCCATACGGTTTGGAAAAGAAGATAAGTCCAGGATAGATACGGTCTATTCCGAGCGCCTGAATCAGGCGAGGAACTGACAATAAGTTTGTTAGTGCCGTTGATAGAGTTGCCGCCCAACAACCACCGTAGATAAATGGACCCCATGCTGACATTAGCTGCATTACCTGAAGAAAATTAAGGTATAAGCTATTGTTTCGCATTCTAGATCCCATAACACAAGCATATAATATGCTTACTTTGGGTCTAGATGCCGTTGTGTGTAGTTGTTCAAATATTATTATTATTATTATTATTAAAGCTTGTTAGGTCATAAAGATCAAACATTTACTAAAACAAGTCGGATGTTTGAAAGAGTCAAATTTTAGTTCAAAGAAGCTTATACTTACCGAATAACTATTGTGCAGTCCATATTTACAAGTGTTATTCGCCACACAACTATTCAGTCCACTGTGATCCAGCACGGTTCCATTCTGGATGATCAGATCTGTGAGATTACCACTTGCGTCCCTGAGAGCTCCAGCACCAGAGAATAGCACCATAAGCGCATAGCTCACCATGGAAATGAGCAGAGAAAGAAGTGTTCCCTTTGGAATTGCTGAGGCTGGGTCCTGAAAAATGCATAGTTGTGAATTTTCAGGTACGTTTACGATGGTAAGAAACTGCCAGGAACATAATTATATTATTATGATCTCAGCCGAAAGACGACCACTGCTAGGTATTTTTTATGACGCTGCAAAATATATGTGACATTAAAACCTCTGTACCTTTCTTAGATCTTTCACATTTTTCATTGTTTTATGTTACAATTAATTTTTTACTGACACAAAATAGAAAGTAGGATTTAACTATTTTAAACTTTATGGTAATTAGGTACTAGCTGTGCCCGCGACTTCGTCCGCGTGGAATAGTGATTTTGGACAGCATTTTTTGGATATATCTTTTGGTTTGTTTTGAATTATAAACATCTTCGTTTAGGTGAATAAGAAAAATCTTTACAGTAAATGCTTCTCTATATACGATTTTAGACGTATAGCCATCGGGGATCAAAGCCATACAGGTTGCTAATATTACTTACACGTGACAAATCCATACAAAGCTGACCATGCAAAAAACAGCTAATATTTAGATCCACAGTCACAACATTTAGTGTCTGACCTTAGGCTTTATTAATTGTCATCGCGAAACATAGGCTCACTGGAAACTGAACTCGTTTAAAACTAAACGGGAAATGGTTTGGAATGAGAGGAATCCGAGGAATAAAAACGCTATAAGGTTTTTTAAAATATATTAGCCTGCCAAAGTGACTCCATTCCGCCTGATGGTAAGCAGTCAGTGGAATCCAGAAGTGGTGGCCACCATACAAAAAGCCATCGTTTTAAACTGCTGGTATGGTGGCCTCCACTATGGTGGCTGGGAATGGGGTTAGGGGAGTGAGGGAAGTGAGGAAAAAGGAAAGGGGGAAATTGGGCTCCTGGCACTCTCACTCACCGAACGAAACGCAGTAGTACGAATACTGCTACTTTTACGTCGATCTTTTATGAGAGGGTAGTACTTCCCCGGACGATCCGGCCCATTCATGCTGAAACCAGCTTGGATCTACTACCGTAATACTACGGTTAGGTCTAATTGGGCCCCTGTACAATGCCGCGGGCGTCCAGTGGCACCACCATTTATACGGGTCTTACTGGCCGGCGGGTTGACCCACACCACCCACACAATGACTCCACGGATACTCAGCTGGTCCCACACAAGCTGCGAGGATTGTCATCTCTGCATCAGTTGGGCCTCCGGCTCTCGCACTTACCGAACGAAACGCAATAATATGGATACTATTACTCTTACAACGATCTTCTATGAGAGGGTAGTACTTCCCTGGTCGATCCGACCCATTCATGCTGAAATCAGCGTAAATCGACTACTACTATTTCGTAATTCACTTTAATTCCACCTATTCCGTAATGAGACGTGTTAACATGTTTTTATCATAAAAAATAAAATAAGTCCAGAAAAATATAAATCTAACTTTTATTTACCATTTAACTGATAAAGTATTCACATTTTAATAAAGAAATAAGACGTGTTAACCTAACTTAAAAACACACTTACATATATTATGCTAAATACATACCACATGTATGACGTGATTATTTAAATTGGCATAACTTTTTTATTTATGAACCGATTGACATGAAACAAACACTAAATGTTAAGTGAAGCTTACCACAATATATTAGTGAAAACCATATTTAAATCGGATAAGCCGTTTTTGAGATTAGCGTGCAAAAACGCACAGACAAACAGACAAACAGACAAAAATTTTAAAAATCATTGTTTTGGGTTCTATTTGCGTTGATATAGGTCCCAATAGTATTTTTTCTCATATATCTTCCATGTACAGACAGCGATCGGTTACATTTTTATTATATGTATAGATAACATACCTAGTACTAGTACGCTATGTATATTTTTCATCACATAACTCTTTTCTATTAAGGTGGATTTTGGCGTCTTTATGTCTTTTTGTTATTGACTTAAAATGAACAATTAAAAAAAAACTGCGAGTAACGACCTTAAGCAATCCTATACAAAACTCGTTACCAATTAATAATCTCTCAGAATGTAATATAGATTTTATCGCATCAACAGATTGTTTTAATGTTTTGCGAGTATAGCGATGATTCATTCACGTCCAATTGATTTTAATGAGTGAATATCAGTTCCCAGTAACAAAATACTGAAAACTTAAAGGGGTCAAACAATTTGACACCCTGTTGTCCCCATTTTAAGGCACTCATTCGATTTGTGGCACGCAAAATGTATTTATTTTGACTCAGAGGTCACTCGTTGTTATTACCTTTCTACATTGGATTTAGAGAGTCAATTTAGATCGTGGCATTTTATTATTGTTCATATATATAGCTTTTAAATTGATACCTATATTAGAATGGGCTAGGCTATTTTATGTCTTTTTAACATACTACATCATTAAATCACATATTGTTGGTCATTGACTTTACATATAACTGTTTGTATTATATATGTATATTTTTCTATAGGTATCTAGTATAAAAATAAATTTTAAGTAAGTTGATTGTCAGACTGTCACTGTGGGCGCTCAGTATTTGATTTTGAATCCCGTACTGAGACATTCATGTGATCCACAATTTGTTTTACGAGTCTGGTTGCACTTTGTGTCTGTTATTTTTATTACTTGACAGCCTAATAATAATGTTTAAAACAATAAACATATAAGTACTTCTTTTACGCATAACAATAGATTGTTCCTGATAGGTCAGAGCACTTGGTCCTTCTTCGATTTACACCACGAGCTGTTCGGACCACGGTTTGAATGATACAAAGACCCTTTTTTGATTCGCTGTTTTGGACCAGTGCAGTGGTCAATCGACGAATGTCTACTTCGTGATGTAGGTAACTTTTTTTGTTTTTGACAGTGGCAGACAAGCAAACGGTCCACGTTATGGTAAGTGGTAGTTGTCGCTCATGGACGACTAAGAGTCTCATCGATTCCAGGAACTCTGCGAAGCCGCTTCCTACCATGAAGGCAGTGGCGTTGGATTTAGGGAGGTGAAGAAAAAGAAAAGACAAGAAATTGCCTACTACAGTGACTCTAGTCTGTCTGATGGTAAGCAGTCAGTGATATCCAAAAGTAATGGCCACCATACCAAAAGGCTGGGAATGGGATAGGTGAAGGAAATGAGGGAGTTAAAGAGACCTGTGTATTGACGAAGAATCCGAGCTGTTTGGATCTATATATTGATATACTAATCTTGTCCTTCTTATTACTCATCCCATAGGCTACTGTTTTATCATCTTTATTATTATTGGGTGTAATTCACGTTGTATTTAAATTAAAGGCACTCACATTGTATACATTATAGTGATTGATAATAAAATTGTCAGTATTAACTAACATTCGGCAAATTCATAGAACAAGTGATTGAACACGTGATTATCATCAAACACCTTGCCGGTTTCAGCTATAATTCAACATGAGTTACAAACCTATAAATGACATTGATGGCAATTATTGCAATACTACTAACGTTGGCATTTGGTAATACTACTGACGTCTATACCTAGCACTAAATCACTGTTCTTTCAAAGAAAAACTACTAAGACCAGTGAGATGCGTCAATATTATTGATATTAAGAATTCCCCGTGTCGTCATATGCCCGTGACGTCATTCATGACGTCATTGTAAAGTGTCATCGAGTGAATAAACACGTGGTGAGTCGCCCGTGCCTCGCTATAACAACAAGCGTATTGATTTTCTTAACACGTGTAAAGCTATCCACTCCTTCGTATGTCTACTCCAACACGATTAATTTATCAAAACATGATCTTTTTGCGTTGTGATGACCCCGTGGTTAAATTATCTGCTTCTTAAACTTGAGGTTCTAAATCAGGCCAGTACAAATGTGAATACCCAAATAGACCAATAGTTTTCATGTAATTCGTAACAAGTGGATACCTACACAATATAGGCGTGCGTAATGTAATGACCGTCATAAGCATACTAACTTAGCGATGGAGTCGAAGGAAAGTGGAACAATTTGAGGAAACACACCCACCATTTAATTAGAGCAATTGACGTCAAACATGACTAGGTATACACGTGCTTTCTTATAATTTATAGACGATATAATACGTAAATAACGCAGTTTATTTCCTTTTCTTTTTTAAAGTCATACCTATTTTAGTTGAAGCACTTTATACTTTACAAGAAAGGTAAGCAGAACACAACGAGATATAAATCCCAATTTAAACAAGGCGGTTACAGAGGTTTGAAAACACGTACCTACTGCTCAAAATCAATTTTCCAAATTTGACACGTTATTTATTGTGTTAAAATGAAGACGTGTAGGTACAATAAATATTGTACGACTACCTAGGACTACCTAGGACGTACCTAATAAAGTAACCTTACTAAGCTACACCTAGCTACTCGTACTAAGCTAAAAACAGTTTCGCACGCTATTCGTGGCTAATATTTTATTTAGGCAAGGCGTCAATTTTTATTTACTGAACGAGTGCCTAGTACCTATCTGTAAGATATAAATTTACATTTAAAAATATAAAACATTAACACAAAAAGCAATTATTTGGTCAATAAATATTTACATAAGAAACAACTCACATTTCACTATTTTTGTTTCATGCCTATAAAATCAGCAAAAGCTTACTGTCTGTCTGGTAGTAAATTATTACAGTAACCTCAATTAAAGCTTACGTACCTTCAAATCGCCAGAAATATTAGCTCCTGCCTGAATTCCAGTTACAGATGGAAAAAATATAGCAAACACACTGAAAAAGTCTTGACTGAGGCCTTCACTATACCGGAAATCTGGTTTGAAGTTCGAAGAAAATGTAGTCGCTGGAATTGAAATTATTATTATAATAAACATGATACATAATTCATATAAACATTGAACGTAAAGGCAACTGCACTGCATTACATGGCAATATGTAAAATCAATAGAAAATCATAGTATTGTCTGTCAATCAAAGTAAGTTTACCTTGAAGAAACTCTACACGTGTGTAAAGCAATGAAATGATCCATAAAAAATTATATGATTGTGAATTTGTACCGGTTGTGTAGTTAAAGACACCAATCTAGTCTATTCTTCTATCTAGTCTAGTTACCTACAGCAGTTGTTTTAAAAGAATGAAGTACCTATACTATACCAAGTAGTAAATGACAGTATCTTTCTGAAAGTGTCTGAAATTTTCGTCCCGTATAGCGATTTAATTCGCAGTCGAGCTCATTGGCCTATCTACTCCTACGTAGATGTAGATAGATAGGCATGTCATGTTTAACAACTAAATGATTGATTAATCAATACTTACTACTGAAGCCAACGAAACCTTCAGCTATTTCTGTATTACTACTTGGCCCCATCACTGTTCCCACCACAAAGTCCACCATGGCTCCCACAATGATAGCGATAAGGAAATTCTGAGGACAAGAAAGTATTAATTAACACAAAAAATTTATATATTAGGATCGGCGTTGTTACTTGTTTGTTAAGAGAACCACATTTTTTTTTCAGAAGTTGTCTGATGTCAGAAGAGAGCCGATACGAGCTCAATATGCAAATAAATTATGTAACATTAGCTGTAAGACAATCATCACTAATGGAAAAAAGGTTTTTTGGTGTTGCTCCAAGTATTTACAATAAAATACCAGAGGAAAATAAAAAATATGACATTATTGAGATTTAAGAAAGAGTTAAATATTAGTTGACAAATGTTATTATACTCGTATCGATCCCCCCCAAACGGAGTTCTCGCCTTGTCGCGGCGGGGGGGCTTAGTAGCCGTAGTTGCCCGGAACCACGCTGAACCAAGAGGAACCCCAAGGAGGCGCCGCTCCTCTGGGCTTTGGTGGTAAGCTCACAATGGAGCGGCTCAGGTGGGTTTCGGTGCTGTATGGGCGGCACCACAACTGGGTCGGGCTGCGGTGTTGCTTCGGCGACACTGCAGCTGAGGAGTGGCGGGGCCGCGGCGGGAGAGGAGTGCCGGTATAACGGTGCGCCGCTCTCCCTATCCTCTGCGGCCGAGTTGGGAGGTGGCCTGCGGGCGGCGATCGGGCAGTCGCCGCCCGAACAGCACGGGCCCGAGATGGCAGTGCGCGTGTTCCGCACGCGCCTCTCGAGGGAGGGGGGGCTTGGTTCCCCAAATCGGACGGGGCTCGCGTGTGGTGAGCGGGCCGTGGCCCGTCGGGGTCGCGGAAGAATGCGCGAGCGTCTCCCGTGACCCCGACACTCTGGCCGTCTGGAGGAACATCGTGGGTTTTAGTCGGTATGCCGGCCGCGCTTTGAGTGCGGTCGGAGAGTCCGACATAACCTCCCGCCTTGCCCAGGCGGGAGCGTATGCGTAATGCATTTCCCACGAAAAAAAAAAAAAACTTATCGATTAATACTAAAGATAATATTGAATTCATTCTCTAAAAATTTTAATTATTATTGTTATTATTATAACCTACCAATTTATATTAATTTATGACTTATCTGATATTTTTATTGTTATTATTTAACTAAATTTATTTAAGTTACTTAGCATGAAATTTTATAAACATTTTGTAAATTAATGTTTGTATGCCTTGTATGTAGGCAAAACATAGCGCACTATTTCATGACCTCAAGACCTTTGATATGTACCCATGTTTAACAAATAAAATTTCTGATTCTCATTCTGATTATTTAATATCAGTTTGTTACGTTTTTTTTATGGTGTGTGGTAGCCTCTGACGGCTTTCACAACCTTAGGCGGACTGTCGGTGAGCAGAAGGCTCTCAACCGTTAATACCAGCCTGTTTACTTGTTACTTTACAAACCCACTGCAGGCCCACTGAAAGGCCGCTTCTCATACAGAGAAAGCAATTGATTACAATTGACGCTTGCTCAAAGCGAATATTCGATCAAATCGAAATTTCTAAAAGAATATAATACCTGAATAGTTTAACATTTATTAATAATAATATAAATTTATCAACCCGTTACTATCCCAATAACGCAAATACTTTTTATACCTACAGAGAAAAATATTTCAGTAGGTAATATGAAATGCTAATTCTTTTTTGTGTGTGCACGTAGCCTTATTAAAACTGAAAATTATTTTTGTAATCTCGCAGGATTGACATACATATTTATTTAATATTCATCCAGTAATGTTTGATATTGGCAATGTCATTTATTTTTACCACTAATTTGTATACTATGGATCAATCAAATAAGTTTTTCTTAATACATAAAATGTACCTACTGATCGACGACTAGTTTTTTAAAAACAGAATTATCAGTGGCCGTGTTTTCATACAAATATTATTTTATGCTGTCACCAAATCAGTATCAACCTTTTTATGAGGGAGAAAGGAGAGGGAAAACGAAGAAGACTTCTCTGATTGCACCTCTGATGCACTGCTTTACCGAACGAAACACTGGGAGAGAGAGAGTAAATACTTCCCTACAATCTGGTCTATTTGAGTTGATTTACTAGGTACCGAAAAAATAAATCAAAATCGAGGTAGAGTTACTATAGTCATTCCCCGGCTCTACCCAGTAGTTATTCATCGACAAATTGTAATCCTACGCAAGTTATTCTTATAAACCTGATTAGCTAAACAAACATTTGTTAATATACTCACACCAATGTATATTACCGTTCTATTTATTTTTATTATTAAATGATGTATTAGGTACCTAGTTACTTCACATTATTCGTCTTGATATATAGGTTATTAGAATACTTACAGATATTTATGCCTTTGTCTAAGTAAACTAGTTTAGTAGTTAGGTAGTAAGCGGTTACCAGTTACCAGTTACAGTAATGTAGGTAAGAAAACAGTTCTGACCGAGTAATTAAGAAAAATGAGACTATCTAATAATTGGGCATCGAAAGTCTAATGATTAAGAGACTAATGATTTTAGAGCACCAATTACTGCATTCATTTTCTTATTTTCCCTTTTACTTTATTCGATCCCTCAGAGTACCTACAAAATAGAATAGCGTAGGTAAATATTACTGTTTTACTTTGATATTCCATAGGTACCTACTATACATAATACTTCACTAGATATTATCCCCGTTTATTTAGCCCAGCCATGCTGAAAACGTTGTGGTTCAATTACTAAATTAAATATGATCTAAATAGTCACATGATTTTTGATATAACTTTCTAGACATGATTAGTCTTTACTCGACCAATGAAGTAATTTTTATGGAATACAGCCGATATACAGTACCGTCTTTACCATAAGGGCACACGGGGCACGTGCCCGAGGCCTCCATCCTCAGGGGGGACCCGGATGACCCACACTTTTTTACACATTTATTCTCAAAACTTTTTTGTCGGGCACATTGCATTTCATTCACAAGAAATTCAGCTTTATATCAAATAATCGAAATAGTTCCTAAATTTAGATACTTACCTAGGTACTTATTATTACCGGTAGAAAAATGAAAGTGTAAAGATTTTTTTCTCTTTCACCTTCCTCACACACACACTAATTAGTTCTGGGGGCCTACCACCACCTCATAGTAGTATTATTTTTACTTTGTGTTTTGTCTTTTTCTTTTGTGTTTTCGGGGTGTTGTTTGAAATTTGGCATGTTTATAGATTTGGATGTGCTCTTTCCGAATTTCTACTTAACTAACTCATCGTATCTCTGCCGCTTGTGCCGCCATATTGAAAATAAGGCGCCAGAAAGCAGTTTTTTGATAATATCTCTTTTCAGACTCATTTCACGATAAAAACATGTACATTTTTGTTGAAAATTGCATTGCAAGACTTATTGCTTTACAAAGCTAAAGTTCGTCCCCACATGGAGTACTACTGTCATTTCTGGGCGGAAGTACCTGGATACCTGCTTGAACCCCTTGACCTCCTGTCCAAAAACGTGCTGTGAGAACTATGACAATGCCGAGCTTACAGACGGTATTGAATCACTAGGCTTAAGGTTAGACTTTGCCTCCTTACGTGTATTCTACCGCCTGTACGATCGGCTGTGTTCTGAAGAATTGTTTAGGAGCGTGCAAACGGCCACTTTTTACCATCGTACTTTCCAACATCGACTGGGAATTCATCCTCGCACCCTAAAACTCTTGGATCCCGTACAGTGAGGCTCGTACGATAAGATTTACGTTCCGCCACCTCTTTGTTTGCAACCGCATTTTGTTTGTATTGTTTGTCGATTTCGCCGCATGTGTTGCATTCTTTCTCTCTTTCTCGCTTTAATAAATGACGATTCTGAGTGACAGAAAAGTATAGAGACATAGGAAAATGCGGTTCCTTGTCGTCAGATGTGGTTCAATCCTAATTCACTTTCTTTACTTTCAATCCGGGGGCCCCAGTATAGCTTAAGACGGCCTTGCCGATATCTGTCTCGTTAGCGGGTATCTTGGTTGAAATAGCTACAAAGATAGTAATAAATTATGATAATGGAAGTGTGGCTGAAACTGTTTACGTCGACACATAAACACTCGTGTTTTATGAGGTATTATTCTCTATCTTGGCTCCGTTTTCTATCGCTTACAACATGGTAATACAAATATAATTTAGTGTAGCTTGATTTAGGTGTAAAAAGTAAATAGACATTGATCGGAATAAGCTGACGGAAACTCGTAAAATTAGACAAAGGAAACTGTATACAATGTAATCTATACTTTCCATACTAATATTATAAACGTGAAAATAACTTTGTCTGTCTGTCTGTCTCTCTGTTACGCTTTCACGCCTAAACCACAAAACCGATTTTGATGAAATTTGGTATAGAGATAGATTAGACCTCGGGGAACAACATAGGCCTTTATCGCGAAGAAATGGCTTAATGGGGTTGAAATAAGAGATGAAAGTTTGTATGAAAAATCGTCAATGTAGAAACACAGATATAACCAACATTCACGCGGGCGGAACTGCGGGCAACAACTAGTATAAACCATAAATAAGAATGATTGTCTCGGCAAGAAAAAAATAGATAAAAGACAAGATTTATAATCAACCAAGACAGTTAAAAAAAATATTCAAATCCGACTGGTAGTTCTGAAGATTAGTGTTCAAACAAACAAACAAACAAACAAAAAAACTCTTCCGCTTTACAAAATAGTAATATTTGTAATAGGTAAATATTTCGTTCTTAAAGAATTTTAAAACTTGTTATTGTTACGAGTGAGCTGTTTTAAATAACTGCGAATACTTTAATTTTCGCTTATAATATTGGTATCGTTTATACTCGATAGACACGAGGAAATATTTATTTATACATAAAATCCAGTTATACACTACACCAAACGGAATCATTTATCCGATCTGGTTGTATAAACACTCTGAAACATCAAAGGTAAATATCAATAGCATAAAATGTTATGAAAATAAGTAATTGTTTTTAAGAAAATACTCTACCCGACTTCAAAACTATACCTATAATGTACAAACTTAAACAACAACTCAAAGTATAATTTCCACCATATAACTTGAACAAACCAAAATATCATCTCTATGTATATTTTGTTTTTGTATATTTATTTTTGTGGAATTGCCATCAAATTTATATAGGACCTCGTCTGAAACATAACTTACCTTACAAAAAAAGAATCAATAAAATTCATTCATAATTTGCGGTGAAATCGCATAACGAACACGCACAAAAAATACATACGACCCGAAATGAGAACCTCCTCCTTTTTGAAGTCTGGTAAAATCACCTAGCCTTGCCGGAGGATCGTTTGTTTAGAGGTATCTCCACAGTACCAATGTACTTTCTAAGTTTATCTTAGACATTTCTGACTGAAGGTGAAAGAAAATATCGTGAGGAAACCTGGACTTAAGTCTGAAATTGCCATTCCGCCTTGAGCAAGCGTGGCGCTTAATGCTCAATATCTTCTCTATACGAGAAGAGGCCTTTGCCCTGCAGTGGAACAGTAAAACAGGCTGGCTATTTATTTGCGGCTGATCTTCAATGTTTTGGATACCGTAATGGGATTAGTAAAAATTTATGAGGTATTGTACAACAATATCCATTTAAGTATAAACCAGTTTAAATGGTAAATTAATATTGATACTTATGTGTTAAAATAAAAATTCGCCATGTGATTGGTACGGTTCAAGGTTGACCATTCAAATTATAAACATAGGTTTTTTCTAACTAACATTGGACATTTCAAGAGACTTGGGCAACAAAAGCTTCGCAAGGTCTAGATGCTCTGAATTGGTAATAGATAATACTTAGTTATACATATGGCATACTGTTTATTGAAACAGGCTTTCTTCAGTTTAGAACAAGAAACCATACTATTTATTTGCGTGGGTTTTGGATAAGGTAAAATGCAGATGCGCTATCTGCGTACTAAATTTTATGATAAACTAGCTTTTGCCCGCAGCTCCGCCCGCTTGAAAGTCGGTTATAAGTTTCTCTGTTTATACATTGACGATTTTTCATACAAACTTTCATCCATATCGCCCTACCCTTTTAAGCCATTTTTCTCGATAAAAGATAGCCTATGTTGTTCCCCGATGTCTAATCTCTCTCAATACCAAACTTCATCAAAATCGGTTCAGTGGTTTAAGCGTGAGAACGTGAAAGCGTAACGCTTTCACGTTTTCACACAGCAGAGTTACTTTCGCTTTTATAATATTAGTATGGATTAGTATAGATTTCACCGTTTTGGTAAGGTTTTGTCCTGCTACAGTGAACGTCTTAAGCTTAGAGTAATTTATACTCTAAGGTCTTAAGGCTCATGATGTGATGATAGTGTAATGTTTGCCGAAATAAAATAACGGTGTCAAACTTTTGTTAGAAATACTTTTACGTTTAGAATTTTAATGATGGCATTGCTAACGGTCCTACCCCATGTATAATATTCACTATGTATCTAATAATGAAATACCAACAGAAGCTCCCTCATTTCATCTAACTTGGCCGTGAGGTCGTGATAAATGAATTATTGATTAGTACAGTGGGTTGAAGGACGGCTTGTTTGCTACGACTCCATGCCAATTGGAGTATAACGTCGAACCCCGACCGTTTCACGGCTTATCAAATGGATGTTAAGTGATAATATTACAATACAAAATTTATTGCATTTACACATGAAAATTAAATAGGTAGGTACTTAATTAAAATACTATAATACATCTCATTATTAGAAAGGCTTTTCAGAGCCAACGTAGTAAACGCAAGTAAGGTTGTAAGACATTTATGGAATACTTAGTTATTTTTCAGCCAACATTTTATACCTACTCCCATAAAATATTACACGAAAAATAACGATTCCAGGTAAGTAGGTACTAACATCAAGGTTAGCCAATAAATATTATATTATTTACTATTAATTTATTGGGAACAAAGGTATGATAGAAATATTACACCATACTTATTATGGTTTTCTAGAGCATAGAGATATGTGATTGTATTGTACAAAATAGTAAACTGACTCACTCACGATATTACGTTGTACCTACCTACTAGGGTTACCAACCGTACTATAATATATAGTATTGTACTATATTTTAGATCTGCGTACTATATACCCACTGTTGAAGTAATAATTAGTACGCAAAAATACTATATTTTCAAGACTAAAATCTAACAAGAAAATCCTTATTTAAAAAAATGCTAAAGGTGCAAAAAACTATAAGTCAGTAATAAGTAACAAATATATCATTGTCTATTTTTTTATATTATACTATATTTTTTAGAAGTGTACTATATTCTTCAGCATTTTTAAAAAAAACATACATAATTCGTCGAAGAAACGTTGGCAACCCTACTACCTATGCAAGCATATCGATGAATAAATGTACCTATCAAAATATACTATTTAATAATCATGAGTTCATGACTGAAATAGTGGGTTAGTTTGTAGTCACTTAGGCTTTATCCAGGATACTTTGGGTTTGATATCCGCACATAGTAACTAATTATAACATAACTAATAAAATAAAAATGTTTTTAGTGCCTATATTTTGATTAATAAAAATAAATAAGAAAATAAAAAAATTATAACTGCACCTAATATATTGGTACATATTCTAACACAACACCGAGTATCTTAGATTCAATTTCCAATCGAAATAAATTTACCTAAGTTAGGTATATTAGTAAAGTCCCGTTACAAAGGTATTGTCATTAAGAGCGTGAGACATCTTAAAAAAAAATTATAAGAAGTAATATTCATAGTAATATTCAAAGTTCCTACCTAATATATACATAAAGACATTTGCGCATAAATCAAACGGTTTTTATATTCACAATTTAGGCATTGGTAAATTATAAAACTTTTATTACCTACCTAAGTTTTAATATTTTCCTATTCAATTAATTACGTACTTTTAATATTAAAAGTGTGACTTCCGAAAGGCTAGTCGGATCAAGGAATTGTAAGTTTTTTTAATGCTACTCATGTCATTACATGACAGATGAATTGAATTAAACAAATTATGCTCATACTTTTACTTTACTCTGTGATTATCCCAACTTAAATGGGTAGAACCTTTCAGATTTTTACGTCCTGTTGCTGGGCAGCCGGTGCAGATCGATCAGCGGATATAAAATAAAAATTTCTACTTATTGAAATTTTCTTGTATATGTATATTCTATAAACATATTACTATTACTACAGAGAGTAAACAAGAAAAATGCATTTGATTATGTTATAGATAGGTACTTACTTGTGCTTTACTCTCCCAATCCATACCGACAGCGCAAATAACGCACATGACCAGCAAAGCCACGGTTCCAACAATCCTGACGTCATTCACCCCATTGTCGATGATCTTCACTCCTTGAGACTTCAGCAGATCGTTCATAGAATCACAGAAGCCTATAGTGTTCATGCTAGCGGCAACTGCGTTCGCGAATGCGAATATGATACCGACAGATGCGCCGAACTCAGGTCCAAGAGATCTTGATATTATGTAGTAGATACCACCTGCAATAGGAATGATATTGTAACACAAAATGTATATTAGCACGCTTTTACTATTACAGACTAAGGCACAGGTAAGATTTTGAGTCGATGAACACAATAAAAGCTTACAGCTTCTAGCGATGCATTTCATCGCGAGACAGTTGTACACAAAAATATCATTAACGACGACGTTGGTAATAGGTGACTTATATACGTGAACAGTCAATTAAAATATTTAATTTAGCATCGCTTTTGAATCCCTAGTAAAATACAATGAAATAAATTACTAGCCGTTAAAACTACAATGTTTGTCATGTTACAATAAAATAAGGAAAACACTAAAAACTGATTGAAGAAAAATTAGTTCAAATTACAAAATCAATTTATGACTTAGTAGTTAATAGAAGATGTGAAATTCAAGCCGACGACGACGTACGAGCAGGTATCTCGTTTTACATTGAGTGTAAGTTATATTCAAAAACAATTTCCAAGTAGGTACTTAAAAGAAGGTTTAGAAAAAAAAATGCATGAAGTACATAGACTGTCATTCTCTCATTATGAGTGACAAATACGACAACACAATACTAATTGTAATCTACTAGACCATGACTAAAACAGTGTAGTGGTTAGGTATTGTCAAACAGAATGAATATAATACATTATACCTATTGCAATTCTTGAGACGTACTTAATGGAATTATTTTTTATACAAATTCTTTACGGTGCATCGATTTTTTTAAAAATTCAAATAGCATTTGAAAGGATGATAAAAGTACATTTTATTAGACATATATAATGTTACCCAGACTCTCTCTTTCAGAAACAAGTAGGTACCTACGTATTTGCGAATTTTACAAGTATCTATTTGTCTCAGATATGACCCGTGGCTGGCCTAACTTCATCTCATTGCGCTACAAACTTCCAATGATAAAATAATATTATTAAAAAAATACAATTCCTTCATTTGGTTTTAACGGAAACCTTAGAAGCTAGATCGACAGCCCAATAAAAGTGGTGGGCATCCGATGGAGGAGGGAGTCTTACAACCCGTGACGATACTTAGCGGAGATCTTTATATAATGTCGGCTAACGGCCGGTAGTCTTTATACCGATCTTTATTAATTCAAAACCCGATTTTATGCAATGAATCATTCAGCGCTGAATCGCTTTTACAATATGTCAATATACCTACTTACCTATTATTGACAGCGCTTCAACGCCGAACGAAAAATCAGGATTTTCAATATGTCAATTATCTTCACTTATCTATTATTGATAGCGCTTCAACGCCGAACAAAAAATCAGGATTTTCAAGAATCTTGGATTAAAGTTTGTACATAGAATCTTGGATTAAAGTTTGTACATAGAAAGCCACTATAAAATCCGTTTTTAGCTTATGTCAGTAGACAAAGGGTTATCTAAATTGCATTTATTAGACTTTAAGAAACACGAAATGCTGAACAGAGATTCTATTTAATACGCTACACACAGGTATTGACCAGATTGTGATTTATTACGTATATAATGCACTTTCAGTAAGTACTTATGATCTATATTTTACAATATCTAATTATATGATACAGCGGGTATAGCCATTTCTTTATAGTGATGACAAGTACCGTCAATTGGACGTACGTAGTTAATCAAAATCGATCGGCTTTGAATGGCTTGTTTCGTATTCATTCCCGTATATATATTGTACTCTGTGGTATTCATCCTATGACGTCTCATTCGCTCTATGAATAGAAGTTTGCATCATTTCTACAAGGGAAGGATTACATAGTAGGTTACATAGCAAACATCATTTTATATCGTTCAGTGAAAAGCTATTTGCTTTTGCTACTCTTTTAGTATTCCGTATTTGACGGTATGGTTTTATCTTTTTTTATATTAGTCTGCCACAAAGACTTCATTCTGTCTTATTTCGTGTAGGAGTGGTGGACCATCCCAAATGCCATCGTGATGAACTGCTGGCATAATAGTCTTGACTAAAACGGCTGGAATGGAATAAGGCCTGTCCCAGTATCGCTAATTGACCATTAAAGTTTCCTAAAAATAATTATATGTATTTTATAACATGCATACCTCCTTTGACTTCTCCATTTGTGCATATAGCGCTCATAGACAGCGTCGTGATGACACACACGATGGCTGATATGAGGATAATGATGAGCGACAAACCAATGCCAGCCTGAGCCACAACCCACGACAAACGGAGGAACAGCATCACACCCCAAATGTTTAGCAAACATGGTATCAGCACGCCCTGGACATAACCACATATTTATATTATGATTGTTAGATCAATCTATGAGGATCCCTATTAGGGTCTCACCTCTCCACTACAAAATAAATTAACATACTCGTAGATATAATCGTTAATTTCATTTAATCTCTGATATCAAGACATCGACAGCGAAAGAAAAAGAAAATCAGAAAATTGGATTTGTCGAGGATTCAATCTCCCATAAAAGATTTTAATCGCAACTGCAGGTAGACAAATTAATAGAAAATTCATTATTGCAATCCAATATATACAGCCATGCCTTACTGCTGAGCTAAAGGTCGTAGATTTTTTGAATTTCGTCCATAAAGTCTAATAATAAAATAATAAACAAAGGTTACCTGAATCCATCCTAATTTGATTCCGTGTGCAGGAGTAGGTGACTTAGTATCTCTTGCTGTGTGATGTTCCTTCTCGTCCTAGAAAAAGATTTATGGTAAATGTACGGAATAAAGTCATGCAGTTTTAATTTCTTTTCCGTATTATCGATTACTTAATTAATTTCAAAACTTTAAATCTAAGAGAATAGCAGAAAATCTAACAGCAGCGTTACCTTCGTTCTAAACAGAACCCAGAGTTTTGCCATGCACTGTTATACAGTCGCTTAGGTATCTTTCATTGTTGGTGACCATGGCAAAACTCTTCCTATAGGTACCTAGCAGTGAACGTCTTCAGGCTGATGACGTTATTACATGTTTACAAATAAAGGCATAACGATTATCATTGGTGTAACACCAGACAAAAGACAAACATAATATGGGTATAATCAATTCAGTATTCATAAACGCGTTAATTAACTCAATGTAACGCTAATGGTGATCGTGAGAAGATGTTCTTATGGATGACAGACGGCAATGTTTATACTGATGCTACAGCTGCTCTCATTTTATTCATCATGTAACTTACAGCATTATATTAATAGCTTGTGATATGGGTTCTAGGATTCGGATAAACATACATGGATATTTTTTTTGTAAATACATACATATTATACATAGAAACACCCAGACCAATTTTATTATATGTTACAGGGTTAATGTAAAAATCAAGAGTATTTATTTATATAGTCCATTCCAACTCCAATTTCGTACAATGTAAACAATTCGGCATATTGCTATTGTCTATGGTTTCATGAATTTACTAGTGATGGGGACAAAGACAATAAAAATAAAGTTAATGACATCAATACATTGTTAAATAGTAATTTTTCGTCCTTTTTCTTACATTTTTATATAATATTACGTTTACGAATACTCTATTTGCGTAATAGATTATTTCTATTTAATTTATTACTCCAAATATTTGTATTTATGTTAAATATGGTATTGTATTTTATTGTAACCGTTGATTTATAAACATTAAGATAATAAGACAAACAATGTACTTACCTAATCTAATAAATAAATGTAATTTAAATTAAGCGTTGACCTCTAAATGCAACGATTTGACCACGGACTGAAATGGAATACTGAGATACTTTTGAATATTTCCCGCCTGATGAAAATTTGTGAAATGTGGACTAAATGGAATTTGTATGTATGTTACGATTTTATTATAGGTGCTATATTACAATAAAACAAATGAACAGACCTGCGAGGGCAAACCCAAAATAAATGATGAATTACAAAATATTATGTACCTATGATTATGTAGGTATTCGTTAAACTTATTTCTTCTAATAAATTTCAACATTGGTTTTCAAAGACAATAGAGAATACAGAAAAAATAAAACTGTTAATCAATTTGACGTCTGTAATCGACCGCAAAAAGTAATTCGTAATTTTATTAAATAATCTAGATTTGATTATTAATCATTTGTTAAAATAGTTGCAAAACGAAGTATAATAGTGAACAGAATGTGTATAAATTCATGTGTCATCGTTTATGGAGTTTTTGATAGAAAAATATTGAAAAGACTGTTTGTTTACATTGTCTGAAAATGGATTTGGACTTAGTGTATTTTGAAGTTGACAGCTGTCAGTTGTCTAATACACATCAGCTCTCTCTCTAAATTACAAATTTATTATATGTAGTTCTCAAGTGCTAATTTTATGAAAGGACGCTATAGTAAGTACTTAAGTTATAATATTATCAAAACTATATAAACAGTAATACGGCATTACTAAGTGTAACAAAAACAATAAACAATTTTAAAGGGATTACAGAGAAGAGACAGTGTATTAAGATAATAACAATTTACTCGCGTTTTATGTTGATTATGGCAAGTGAACTAACAAATTTCCTCATTATTACCGCAGAAAACTAGTGCACAATCTTAGAAATATTCACTTAAAAGACGTTGTACAATGACATTTCAAATTCAAATTCGATGCAAGATGCAACGCTACCACTGACCAATCAAACTATGAGCGCGTTCCAGCTATAATCATAGATTATCAAACTCCAAAAACAAGCCAACAACAACGACAGACTTATGCCGTAACTATGACTACTGGACGAAAATACAATCAAATATCAGATATTGCATAAAAAGCTCACAAAAGCGTAATTCAGTAGATTTGGCCAAAATTGTAGATAGTACACAGAACTCATTACAAAATTAACTCCTTTAACATATGAGAGTACTAGTCTAGCTAAAAAGAAGAAAATTATTATAGCGGACCAACAAGGCGTAACCTTCGCCAAAATACGCAGAAACTAGTTGGTGCTAAGTATACAGTCTACTGCTTCTGGAAAACCGGCGCTAAACTAAGTGAAGTTTTACATTCAGATTGAGACATAAGTAATTTATCTTATGATGACTTGTAATTATAATAGGCGGTACTAATAACACTAACCCGATTGAATTACAATTTTCCATAAAAACTTTAGCAATAGTATATGCATTATGCAACACCAATATAATCGTTTCTGAAGTACCCTACAACTGAAAACTAAATGAAAAAAGTAAAATTCTGAATTTGAAATTCATTTGTCTGCAGTATAGACACGCTTCATATCTTGATATGAATTATTCTGTTCACACCCAGACATGATTTGCGTCCACTTCATATATCACAACTTATTCTTATAGAGACATTTCGCATAGCATACAAAACTAATTATGTCACGTACATTAGTAGAAAAAAAGGGCCAAGTGCGTGTCGGGCCACGCGCAGTGTAGGGTTCCGTAGTAGCGTGGTTGCGCAATATGCGAACCCTATGAGTAAGTAGTACCCTATCTTTAATATATTAATAACCTTAAAATTAAAACGGATTAAACGGTCTCACTGAGTCTCACACATACCATCCACCTCCTGTAGAAGTAAATTATTTTAATGTAATACCAATTCGGCGGATTTATTAAAAAAATGTTCAAAATGTGCCCGAGTATTTATACTATCGTAGGTAAATCTTAACACTGCGAATCAGAAAATCTACAAAATCGATCTACGCCATCTATTGGTGCAATCGGAACTCCTTATGGAACTTTTTTTTTTTTTTATGTTAGCCTACCAAAGTGAATCCACCCCGCCTGATGGTAAGCAGTCAGTGGAATCCAGAAGTGGTGGCCACCATACCAAAAGCTATCGTCTTAAACTGCTGGTATAGTGGCCTCCACTATGGCGGCTGGGAATGGGGTTAGAGGAAGGGAATGAGGGAGGTGAGGAAAGAGGATAGGGGGGAAATTGGGCCTCCGGCATTCTCACTCACCGAACGAAACGCAGTAGTACGGATACTACTACTCTTAAGTCGATCTTCTATGAGAGGGTAGTACTTCCCCGGACGATCCGGCCCATTCATGCTGAAACCAGCGTGGATCTACTACCGTCTAACTGATCTAGAAGTACATTTTTTAACTTGATTGAGTATAATTCGATAACCTGTAAACCTGCTTAGTCGTGATAAAGTCGTACGGTAGAAGATCCACGCTGATTTCAGCATGAATAGGCCGGATCATCCGGGGAAGTACCCTTTCCTCTTTCCTCTCTTCTCTCACTTCCCTAAACCCATTCCTAGCCGCCATAGTGGAGGCCACCATACCAGCAGTTTAAAACGATGGCTTTGCCACTTCTGGATTCCACTGACTGCTTACCATCTGGCGGGGTGGTGACACTTTGGTAGGCTATAATATATATAAAAAAAGATAGTCATTAATTTAAAAGGAAAACTCCTTTTAAATTAATGACGTAGACTATTATTAAAAAAAACATTTCCAAAACGGTTGCGCTGGTGGGAGGGGTGGACACTTGACTCTAACAAAAACGAGTATGTTAAAGCTGAATATTTAGCAAACGGATCTTTGAATCGGTAAATGGTTTTAAAAACCTATCCAACGACACCCCTTTGAATGGGGTAAACGAGAAAAAAATTGCATTCTCATCTTAGATATACTCTAATCTACACTACATCTTAGAGGTACCCTAAAAATGTTTTAATTTTTTACTGCACTTCTGGCGTGATTTTTGTGTATATCCATGCCAAGTTTTAGCTTACTAGTACCAACAGTTTCTGCGCTAGGACTTCTTTTTGTTTTAGAATTAGGTTAGCGAATGAGACAAAAGAAAGCAAGGACCCTATACTATTTAGAGATAAATATTGTAAAGTAACAAAAATTATAGCCCGACGTCAAACGAAAAACAAAAGAAAACTGTAAGAGCTCCAATGTTTTAGAATAAGGCACTTCAGTATTCGAGTACTTAACTGCTAAACCATCACGACTAATAAATATATATTATTTTTATTACAATAACAAGTTGGTATTTTTCCAAAGTAGATAAGTTCAAGGTAATTAAATTTGATCTCGTCTGCGTCAACTTTCGTCGAACAAGCTCGTTCGATCCAGATCGGGCTGGATAAATCCGCCTTCAAGCAAATTTTCCTATTGCATAAACACTCGTAATAGCAATCGATTTTAAAGTGCCAGTAAGTATTGATGTCAAGAACAAGTATCAAGTGACTAAGGTCTTAGTGTTTAAGATACAATAATTTAGTAGGTACGAGTACCTATGTACATAGGTACCTACACATCCAAAAGTTCAATATCCTTTAGTATCCAACAGTATGTAATTGGTATTTTTAGGAATGTTTTAGACATTCAAAGTTTGGTCAGGATTCTACTCGGGTATAAAAAATCAGGACTTAGGTATTTGATTCTTAAGTCGTATAAAAAACGCCTCTCGTAATATTAGCGAGGCTTTTTTATCTATACATATAATAGAAATGTAACCGGTCGCTGTCTGTATAGAAGATACCTATATGAGAAAAAAATATTATTGAGACTTTTAGCAACGCAAAACAATGATTGTTACAATTTTTGTCTGTTTGTCTGTTTATCTGTTTGTCTGTTTGTCTGTGCGTTTGTTCACGCTAATCTCAAAAACGGCTTATCCGATTCAAATATAGTTTTCACTAATACATTGTGGTAAGCTTCACTTAACATTTAGTGTTTGTTTCATGGCAATCGGTTCATAAATAAAAAAGTTATGCCAATTTAAATAATCACGTCATACATGTGGTATGTATTTAGCTTAGGTTAGTGTGTTTTTAAGTTAGGTTAACACGTCTTATTTCTTTATTAAAATGTAAATACTTTATCAGTTAAAATTTAAATAAAAGTTAGATTTATATTTTTCTGGACTTATTTTATTTTTATTTTTTGTGATAAAAACATGTTTGTTAACACGTCTTATTACGGAATAGGTGGAATTAAAGTGAATTACGAAATAGTAGTAGTCGATTTACGCTGGTTTCAGTATGAAGGGGTCGGATCGACCAGAGAAGTACTACCCTCTCATAGAAGATCGTTGTAAGAGTAGTAGTATCCATATTATTGCGTTTCGTTCGGTAAGTGCGGGAGCCGGAGGCCTAACTGATGCAGAGATGACAATCCTCGCAGCATGTGTGGGACCAGCTGAGTATCCGTAGAGTCATTGTTTGGGTGGTGTGGGTCAACCCGCGGCTAGGGTGACCCGTATAAACGGTGGTGCCGCTGGCCACCCGCGGCAATGTACAGGGGCCCAATTAGACCTAACCGTAGTATTACGGTAGTAGATCCAAGCTGGTTTCAGCACGAATGTGCCGGATCGTCCGGGGAAGTACTACCCTCTCATAGAAGATCGACGTAAGAGTAGTAGTATTCGTACTACTGCGTTTATTAAAAAAAAAAAAAATAACCACCCTAAAATGCTGCCCCACCAGGTTGCGCATAATTCCGGAGTGGTTCGTCGTGCAGATGGGTGACCGGATAGTGGGACCCGGCGACCATTTTCGAGAGGGTACGGGGGCCCTTTGCGAGCAGTCCGTATCATCGGAAGCCCGGAGGCCACTTGAGCCTTTACAGCTGCGAAGAGACATCGCCTCCTCAATGGCCGTCTTCTATCGCCTTTACCACGGAGAGTCTTCTCAATAGCTCTTTAAATTAATCCTACCCCCTCCCTTTTTATCCAGAACGACACGTGCGGGACTGAAGTGCTACCCTTTCACAATGCAATCTTAAAGGGTCTCGAACCAAACGGTTGAGCACTTCATACCTTTGTCGCTCAATTAAAGCCTATATAACACTTTGCCAGCGCATGAGTTTCCATCTAACTTTGATCCTGGGTCTTTTAAGCGGGGCGTGAAAAAGCATCTTATTAAGCCGCCATAGTGGAGGCCACCATACCAGTAGTATGGCTTTTGGAATGGTGTCCACCACTTCTGGATTCCACTGACTGCTTACCATCAGGCAGAATAGAGTCACTTTGGCAGACTAATATATAAAAAAAACCTTATAGCGTTTTTATTCCTCGGATTTCTCTCATTCCAAACAATTTCCCGTTTAGTTTTAAACGAGTTTAGTTTCCAGTGAGCCTATGTTTCGCGATGACAATTAATAATGCCTAAGGTCAGACACTAAATGTTGTGAGTGTGGATCTAAATATTAGCTGTTTTTCGCATGATTAGCTTTATGTGGATTTGTCACGTGTGAGTAATTCAAGCAGCCTGTATGGCTTTGATCCCCAATGGCTATACGTCTAATCTCTAATATATATACGTCTAATATCGTATATAGAGAAGCATTTACTGTAAAGATTTTTCTTATTCACTAAAACGAAGATTTTTATAATTCCAAACAAACCAAAAGATATATCCAAAAAATGCTGCCCAAAATCACTATTCCACGCGGACGAAGTCGCGGGCACAGCTAGTTAGGTAATACAAGTTTTTGTCAAGTTCAGTCTACGCTTAATTTTAATCTGTTTATTTTACAGGAAATTATCTATTATAACCCGACATATATTTATATATCCTGTTATTATATTAAATGTCATTGAGTTTGAATAATATTCTAATAACTTTTAAAAGATCTTCGTTTTGTATAAAACACACAGCATAAACAACAACACAACTTTACACTAGTGAAGTCAATAAAGAGTAAATAGTCCACATCAAACATACTGTACACAAATATGGCAAGCCTAATAAACTGAAAACTTAGAGAGGCTGAGAGCTCTTAGCCAATAGCGTCTGTCATTCTGTCTAAACCGTGTTCACTACTTACACACTTACTTAATTTACTTTACAATTCTGTAATCACCTCTACGTGTTAGACTGCTCTCGCTACTTTAATTTGTCAAAGCTTTATTATTATAACGCTACAACTGTAAACAAGTTATGCAGAAAACGCATCTACGTCATTTAAAATTAAACAAGTTATGCCTTAATGGAGTTACGTCTTTTTACAATAGAGGTAGGATAGCTTATCCTCATAGACGAATTATCACTGGAGCAATTTAGGGCAATCAAGCGGAATTCTACAAAAATTGTTTCTATGTAAGTATATTAATTATGTTAATGCAGTGCGGTTCGTGTGTTTGTTTTTTCTTTTTTGCGCGCCCAGTTCTCGAGGAAGGTTATAGACTATGTAACATCACGCTATTGGCGACAGGAGCAGAGCAGTAAGCAGAGACGCGGGTGAAACCGTGCCGCGAAAAGCTGGTACTATTATATAAAGTGAAAGAGTTTATTTGTTTGTTTGTTTGTTTGAACGCGCTAATCTCTGGAACTACCAGACGGATTTAAAAATTCTTGCGTATGATAGCCCAGTTCTCGAGGAAGGTTATAGGCTATATAACATCACGCTACTGGCGATGGGAGCAGAGCAGTAAGCAAAGACGCGGGTGAAACCAGCTTTCTGTGGCGACAGAAAGCTGGTGTCAGATAAGATACTTAAGGACTTGAAGCTTCCTTTACTCGTAACTTAGAACCTTGGTTTTTTCCGCTACTGAATACCTACTTCAGTCAAAAACCATGTAATGAATGGGATATTTATAGATCCTTCTGTTGTACGCACGCAATTATTTTAGATATAAAGTTTTATTTAATTCATGTTATTGATAACACATCTTTAAAAGACATTATACAACTATTTAAGCTAATAGAAAAGTGAATACCTACACAAAAGTAGAGTTTTGTGTAGGTATTCAGTTTCCTATCTAAAACATATACTTTACATACAATTCACAAAATTACAAATATTTATATCTACTGTGAAACTGAAAGAACTTGTTTATTAGGATTTTTCTACGAATGCACTCGTTTGAATACTCTAGTTCTAGAAATCGGTAATTGTATCTAAAGACTCACTGCTAAATTACCCGTCACTCGAGTATAATATCCGAATAATTATAACTAAAATTAAGAAATAATTCACACCGTCAAGAAACTCTATATAATTAAATTAAACATCAGAAAGTTGTAATAATCGTCTGAGCACCTAAAATTATTTGAAAGATACACTGACGGCTTGGAGATTAACTTCAAAAAGTACGGAGAGAAAAAGTGCTCGAATTGTTCAAAATGAAAAGAAAAGTTTTTAAGAAAGAAAGAAAGTTGCAAAGAACATCTCCAATAAATAAGATATTAAAGAAACTAATTATAGTGTTATGTTACCATTTGTATAATAATAAGGACATGCTTATAATACATACTTGCTAACAGGCAAGGTTTAGCACGTATAAATCAATATTTTATATGCATTTAACACGACAAGTGACAACATAAATAATTGTAATAAGGACTTAAATACATATTATTATCCAAGAACACATTTATGTACACATTTAATTATAATGTAATAGTATGATCTTGAATCGCGTAAAAGAGACAGAACACAATGAAACCTGTATTGGAAGGCTTTTCGATCAAAATCCTGACAAAGTACAGTTACGAGTAAGACAGTACAAAAGACCGCAGTCAATACAACATTACTTACTAAGTGTTGTGTTTCTGTCAGTTTCGTCCCAGTGCTCATTAGGGACTCACTATACTGACCATGTAATCTCTGGTTACAAAATGGAAAGGTGAGTGACATAACGGCTAAGCAAGAACAGTGGGCAGCAGTATTAGGTACCTGTGCTGAGTATAAAGCCTGCAACACCCATCCGCCACCCAATGACAAACTCCTTCTTTTGGAAGGAGCTTATATTCAGCAGTGGACGTCTCCAGACTGATAGAATACTGGTACCAGGATAGTTTGCTTTTTAGACTGCAATTACCACCTTATATCACATACCTAGTATTCGTTTCCTTGTGGAATAGCTGTTCTAGTTCTCCTAAGCGATGCTCTATTGAAGCAATGGCAGCAATACCAATAGTATAAAAAACCTCGTACACTTTTAGAGGACGTCGTTGTCAACCAGGCAAGTCTAGTGATACTATGTATGTGGAGTCACGTTAGTTGTATGGGACGCGTTATGTAACGCAAGCGCAGCGCCCTCAGTCGTTCTCTAATACTATACTTAGTTAGTCGTTCCCTAATACTATACTTAGTTAGTCGTTCCTATGTATTTGTACCGTGACTCATGTAAAAGTATTTATTTATTTATTGGGTTAACCAACGATTGTTTACACAAATACATTTAAACTTAATTGCTAAAGAAAATACATTTACATGTGTAACAACCACTTACTGGCTAACTCCCCATGCACAATTAAATAGGCGGATAAAGTAGGTACAAAACTGTATCATACTAAATTATTATTATTTCCTTTATTTAAATTAATTCTCAAAATTACATTTTTAAATATAAGTATATAAAAAAACACATACATTTAAAAATATAAAAATTGAAGACCCACTGGCACCGGGTACAGGGACCAAGCTACCGGCGGTTAGGGCTCCAGAGATAGGAACCTCCTCACAATGCGGGCCGTGTCAAGCAACACCGCCTTCTGTATCTGGCCCTTGACCCAACCAGCCAACGCGAGCCTCTTAAGATGTTGATCGAGACTCTTAGCAATAAGTCCAAATTATTATTATTATTATTAAAATTTCAGAATTAAATTAAATTTTGACAAAATAAACAATAGAATAATATAAAGTTTTACTGTAATTTTGGAAACAAAACAAATAACTATAAGTTTGACACAAAGCAACAATAACATTCCGATTACGTGAATTGGATCGGTGATCATTCACTATATAAAACAATATAACAGCACAGGCAACCAAACATCAATGTTTAATTTGTCTAAAGATCCTAATAAAACTGCTCATACTGTCATAGTGCACATCAATTATGTCACTATGACTATTGAGGATTCTACACAGCTTTGGGATTGGTGAGTTTGCACCGAGCATAGACCTACGTAGCGGCGGGCATAGTGGTGTGATAACATGTCTAGGGTATCTACAAGGAATACGATATCTGAGAAGATTCAGCAAAATGGGGCAGTCTATTTTATTTCTTACAAATTTATATAAGAATATTGCATCTGTGAGTTCTCTACGAATGGATAGGTGTTGTACCCTGAAATGCTGCAGTCGTGTAAAATATGAAGTAAACAGTGTAGCAATACTCGGTATTTTATTTGAGATTTCCTACACGTCGTATCGATAAAGAAGAACATATGTAAAGAATACATTGGGTCAATAGAAAGACCCAACAGGCATTATATCATCTATAGACTGCTATTTTTATATGTTCGTGTTATAAAAACATGAAAGGATGCCTATTACACTAAACTCATTAACGTTAATGGTTATGGGTAACGTATCCACTTAAGTACTTACATAGGTAGTCATTATTATTAACAAGTAAATAAGGTGTTAATTTACAAATTAATTGACACAACTTAAGACTATTAGCGGCTATTTCACAGAGACAATTAGCCAAGCATTTAAAACGTCAATTCTAATATAACTTATATTAGTAATACCAGCTCATTATTTGCTGTATGCAAAGCAAAGAAAACCACAAGTTAAAAAACCAAAAGTATCTAAACGCTAACTCGGAACAAGTATTTGTAGATCCCAAAATTTAGGTCACATGTGAAAATCGTACCCAAAACTTCGTGCACAGCAGTTGCACGTATTCCCACTGCGTCACCGAGGCAGTAACATTTTAATCTAATGTTCTTAAGGGCGTTCCGTCACATATGACCTTGAACGTTTCGCTTCCTCACCACCCCGCGCCTCACCCGAAAAAAACATTGCGTGCGAGTTCGCCCTCTAGCGGCAAGTAGCAGTAGCACAACTATAAGACAATGACCTTACTTGTCCGAAACCGCAGAGCTAAAATCTGATAGACGCGCCAATAATGAATTATTTTTTTAGTATCTTTTATTATTTCGTTTAGTAAGTATGTATATTTTTTAGTATATATTATTTATATATTTATTATTTATATAGTAGCGAAAGCAAAGATAAGTGTTTAGAATCATGACGTTTGTTAAATATGTAGTAGAAATAAAAATAACTACTGTGGGTTAAAACAATAAACTCAAAACCCAGCTGCTGTGAAATGTATTACCTGATCAAAAAAGCCGTTTAAAACGATTTTTATGAATTATTGAATACAAAAAAATATTTAATAATATATAATATATAATATTAATATTTTTTGAAGTCGCTTAAAAATTAAGTCAAAATGACAATACACCATTGTGATAAATTCCTATAATTGACATGATATGTATTCTTCAACTAATACTAGTACACTTTAGTTTAGTAACTCTGCCGAGTTTATATTTATTTAGTTATAGTTATATATATATATTTTTTTTTGTACATGAACAAACTAAAACATTTTGAGTTAAAAAATGTATTAACATCCTATTAATATTATAAATGCGAAAGTTTGTGTGTGTGCACGTATGAAACGTATGCGTACCTCATCTTCATTTATATTTTTACTATTTGCAATAGTGTCGCTAGTATCATAAAGCCGCTATGCTAGCAGTTTGAGACAATTCCTATTAAAATAGCAGAGGAGTGCGTTACCCCAGCAAAATGTTGATAAAAATGTGCTTATAAGAGGTGAGAGTATAACAGATAATTAGTGCGTCGTAAGGAGTAATTTGTTTGCCTATAGCAAAATTAGTTTGCATTATAGTTTTAAAGTTATTCGGAAAAAAACAGATTTTGCTGGGGTAACGTTTGAAACATTACCCAGCAAAATGTCTTTTCTTTAAATTATCCAGGCAGAGTCACGTTGGTAGACCAGTATGAATAAAATAACTGTATCAATAGTACTAGTACATGACTTTTTAAAACAATACTGAAAAATTCAATCTATAAAGATTGAATTTAAATAATTATGCCCGTCTGATTGTTAAGTGTTCAAAATTAGCTCTTACAAAAGCTAAGAGTTTTCAGAACTTTCTAACTCCACTGCGTCTTCATGGACTGATGATATGAGATCCTGCATCAATAATAAAAAAGCATCTCATAAAGACCACCTAGCCAGCAGTTTGAAACAATAACCTTTGGAATGGTGGCTACCACTTAGTCTTTTGGATCCCACTGACTGTATCATAAGGCAGAGTGAAGTCACTTCGATAGGCAATTGTACGGCACGGTTATATTGATGTATGTAAAGTAAGGTTTTGTGCAAGACAACTTTTTCTTTGTTCTGTAGATACGTACCGCTACCAAACTCGAGTAACAAATCAGACTACACTTGTGCATTGTCTACTATACATTGTACTTGTATATTGTATTAAATGGCAAATCTTGCGGAGTGTATAGGCTTGGAGCCTATTAAATGCAAAACAATTTTGAAGTGCTACAGACTGTGGACCTCCTAAACACTATTTAATTTCATCAGCCTTAGTCCACAAGGTAGGAATAACAGGCACAGTCTGCCGAAAATGAACACAAAATAGTAGGACTGTGATAGCCACTCATGAGTTGGTGTTGTCTGATATCTGGTCCACTGCTTTTAGCGCTTTACAGTTTGCCATAGTAAATTCATCCTTTATAATAAGGCTTCTATCGCGCAGCCAAATCAGTAGAAGGATTATCTACTCTACGAACACGAATCTAATCGAAACAAAACGCTGTTCTGTCTCGAGCAAAGATGTATACAGATATACTAAATGATTCATAATTTATTTCCATCCTGTAATCTCGCTTATTGATACATTTTGACATAAAATGATTTTTTTTATATTAATTATATATGACATAATGCCCGAGCCATAATTGTACAGTTAAGTACACATTTTGTATTGTTTTGTTAAAATTGTATACTTAGAATTTTATTATTAAAATTATACATTGTGATTTGTGAAATAGAGGTGTTCACAATGTACATTGTGAACTCCTGTGGTAAATTAAGTTCATCTTACTTTATACTTATATCGAATATTAACAGTTTATATAATACTTACATAGAAACATTTATTACAGTTTAGTTTAGTGTTGCCTTTACCTTTTGTAGCAATATGCAAATTGAGGCAGCCTGTAAAGCACACATTTTACTTTTTATTTTTCTTTGCAACATAGAAAGCTGTAAGTATTTAATTACCTATAGAGTTAAGTGTATTGCCTGTGTCACTTTGCATGCTACTTGAAACTGTAACTTACAAAAATTGTAATAACCTGGCGATTAAAAAGAGTGGCCTGAGTTTCTTGCCAGTTCTTCAATTCTTCTTCTTAAAATTCTTTTAAAATTGTTCTTCAGTTTGTCAGCGAACTGGTTGTAGGTTAATTTGCTGACATTTTGTAAATTTTGACGTTCATAAGTGTTAATTTAATTAACCTATATGAATTAACATATTTTTGTTTTCCTTATTTATTTTCGGTTCATCTGGATATAACTTCAGTAAATCGTTCTGTATATTGTATAGCCAGCAAACATTTTACGGAAGTAGATCTTTTAGAATAAGCGGGACGGTTTGGCTGGAGATGTGCATTTAACATGTACATATCGACGTAAAATGTAAGTTTTGTCTGAAAATCAGTGGTCCGAAGGCATAGTTACCTCCTCGGTCCTCTTTATTTCCTTTTTTTTCCCACAGTATCTTTACTCTGTATGGCCACCACTGCACTGAATTTGAAACAGCACACCATACACCAGCAAAACTGAATTCAAATGATGGAGCTGATAAGGATTTTCAGTTACACATGCTTTAAACAAAGCGTCATCATTCCTATGTTGATTATCTTCTAGTAAGTGCCCGTACGTAAGGTACACAATATTATGTACCCTTAGCAAAATAAGTAACACGAACAATTTCCAAAGTAGACGCATTGTACCCACAGTTTGAGTGATTTGGATGTACCGTGAAAATTACCTTGCTAGAGATTCATTATAAGTATAGATTACTGCAATATGTACATACAAATATATGTGTACATACATATATATGTATGTACGTACATATTGCAGTATTGTAAATGTATAATATAATGCAAAATCGGTAAAGTAGAACTAATATAATATTATCGCTAAGTAACGGATCCATGCGGAGGACGTCACGGGGTAGTTTTACAGTACTTATAATCAGAAATCAGAAATTTTATTTGTTAACATAGGTACATAACAAAGGTCTTGAGATCATAAAAATAGTGCGCTATGTTTTGCCTACATACAAGGCATACAAACATTTTACAATAAGTTTATATATAATATAATATAATAAAGATACATACATACATACATAGAGTGCTAAAACATATTTCTTTTGCCTTTACCTAGTTAGGTAAAGACTGTACAAAAAAGAGTAGAATTCTTTATACTGTGCCACCGTGCCGGGTCTATTACTTTCTACATACACCTATCACTCGAAAAATACGGTATTAGTTTTGTTATGTCCAGTAGGCACTCAACAATATAGTATTTAATTTTAGGATTAAAAATTCATATAGTACGATAATAAAGGAACAGAGAGTAGGATTTTTAATTTACCTAATTGTGATAATTTCACAGTCTTCAAATATTTTAGTTTGGTTAGAGACTAAGACGTTTTGTAAAGCCTTTTTTTTCTTCCTTTCTTGCAATCAAATAAATAAACCAAAATAAGATGCATTGAAAGTAGAAGGGTAGGTATTTACTTTAGCCTAGTATCTTATCACTGATTTTATCAGCTCATGAAAAAAAATCTAACGAGGTAAATACTTGAATATTTTATCGGCATTACTTACCGATAGAATATTCAAGTACACACCGGATGTATATATAGAATGTATAGGTATTTATGCTCGTGCAAGATAACGTAGATAGTTAGGTACCTAACAGCAGTGTGCATGGTTGTTTTGTGTAGGTACCTAACTAGGTCGCAAACCGACGCATGTCACGTATAATCATTGTAATTTGAGTTCTATGCTAGTTGTACGACCGACGCCGACGTTCGTGTTCCGACCGAAGCACCTCGTACATGTCGGTCGGAATCGGAAAGCGCCCTTGCCACATGAGTAAATATCCAAGTTAGATATTTTACTCATGTGCCCACCTACCACACACCTAGTTCGAAATGATAGTAGACATAGACAATATTGTAGCAAGCTCATATTCATATCCCTAGGGTATATAACAGCAGAAATTTACTGATTCTTGAGGCCCGGTGTTGCCTTGATCTTATCATGAGCGACAATAGGCTCACCACCTGCTACCTAGTTTACGTGGAACTAAACATAATTAAAGGATATCCTAGGTAAGTATCTCAAAGAAGGTATTTTACTAAAAATATGAAGGTAGGTATGGTATACACCTACTTACAGGATATTCATGTGTTGAATCTTTTGCATTTGTATTTGTTTCAGTTGTGAAATTTTAGTCATTTTAATGAAAAATAATAATAAATGTAGGTAAATACCTATGTATTTAATACACTAAAAAAATGTAAATAACTAATCTAATTTATTTGCAACACTAAATCTATCCACACAATATTTTTTTTTTGATATTATTTATTTGCAATCATTGAATTACGTAAATAATTTTTAAAAAAACCGCATACGTCCGTCCGTCAGAAGGGCTTGCGCCGCTCTGCCGCTCTGCCTCCCGTCGCCCGCGCAGAGCCCCTGCGACGCTGATTCAGCCAAATTATCAATAACTATTGAAACATTATCCTAATAAATGAAATAAATCTATAGAGTTGACATTTGGTTTATTCCGGTTGATTCAATATAACTTTTATATTTATAACTATAGTAATTACAAAGTAATATTTCGATATAAGTGAAATCACGTTGTTTTAATATCGTTAGTATAAGTTATATAATCAATTATTGTAAATAATTCTTCTACTATTCGAAAGTTCATGAATCAAAGTATATTGAAGGCAAAAAACAAAATGAATAAATAGCATTAAAATCTACTAAATAACGAGATGAAAGTCGCGGATTTCGGCGAAATTTCGTCGGAACCACCTTAAGAATTTATTAAAATAAATAGCTTTTTTTATTACCTATATTGGCTGACAATCTTATTACCATCAATAATATTTTTAAATTTTTGGTACATAAGCCACTTTGCAAGGGAGAATTTTGTCATAGCCACTAAACCTAGCAAACGAATTCCAGTAAAGTTTACAGTTTTTAGTTCGTAAATAGGCAACGCTATAGCCGACGGTAAATAGTACAGCCACTATGAAATTCTGCAATGCTAACAACTCAGCTAAGACATTACCTGCCGTAATGATTATATTTATATTCACCAACGATGTGTTAAGGTAACAACTACTAATTATTCTTTAAATATCATCAAAATACTATGTCACATAACGACACTTTGAGTAAAGGAATTCAATAATTAGCATGATGGCTATATGTATTGAGTAATAAACTGATGACAAAGCAATTAGCAAACAGACAAAAACCACAAGTAAGTATAATTGTTTATAACTTTACCTAGGTACATTTAAAGTAGACGACAGTGAACCTTGTTCACAGCGGAATTTTTCTAAGAAGATTTCGTTTCAAAATGGGGATTACTGTATTTATATATTTATGAGGTGTTATATACGTACAGGTAAGTAACCTACACTTAACTACAATTAATGGCTATCTTTACTTTCAGTGGTAAGTAAACGTAACAACTTGAGTGTGAGTAAACGAAGCCCTAACCACGAGGTCACTTTATAAACTGCATCACGCTAAATTAAATACCTCCTCTGTTATAAGATGGTCTCCATGCAGCTCACCAAGACTCGGCCTTTTAAGTGCTCTTTTAGAGTTTCTATAATTTTCCAATCTAGGCAGGGCTTCCCTTGTCAGTTGGGCAAGTGAGCGTTTTCTCCGCCAACCGGCGTCGTGGAGCCATGTGTCTGATTGAGCATTGGGCGCCACCGCAGCCACTCCTTTTTCCACGGTCTCGGCTGACGACCGCAGTGGCCGCGAAATAATACTGGCACCCATATGGATACCATTCTTTTTGGATTCCCCATCAACGGAGGATATCGTGAATCTGAAGAAGATAAAACATAAATTAGTTATGATTTTATCAATACGAATAATAGTAAATTACACTGTATTAGTCATGATGGTTAAGATATTACGCACAGTGATAAAGATTTTTTTTATGACGGTAATTGGCATTGCAATAATACTCCGTATCTTTAATGATATCAGGTAATTTTAACACAGACGACACATAACCATTGAAAAGGCGTCATAACATAAATTACGTGTCTCACAATTTTCTGCGTAGGTACGTGTTAATCTAAATTTTATTATTGCTGAATAGTATTTTTCAACTTGCGCCCATCTTTGAATGTTTACCTTTTATTTTCTTCCATTTTCCAAAGGTCGGTGGACTACCGGAGCGTACTGCTGTAGAACTCTATTTGATGTAGACTTATGGTGTGAAGGTTTTTCCTTGTTGTTCTCAACCACATAATTTTCGTAACAGGGTACCTGAAAATTAACTTCATTATGAGGCGTACTAGGAAAACTGCAACTGTCTATGACAAAATATCATTATTATTATTTATTTCTATAAAAAAATATATATAATAATATATAAGAAAATGGTGCTGTTAATGTGACTCGGGAACCAGACCGATTTTCGGAATAAAAAGTATCCTATGGCCGTCTCCGGTAGGGCATACATTCCGGAATTCCGGAAATTTGTGATTCCGGAATTTCGTAACAATTTTTCAGATCTTTCAATTCCGGAATTAAAAGGAGTAATATCGCAATTCCGGAATTAATATTTCTTATATCAAAACAAAATTTCCCTTGTTATTTTTTCTGAACTCAACGTACCCAATCTAACGTCTGTAGAACATTCCAAGTCAAATTAGAAAAAGCTATTTCTGTTAACGGAGGAGACCGAGGCGTGTGTCTGACAGAAGCTTACATATATATTTTTTGCGTTATGTTATACCCACGAGTGTGGAGAGTGAGAAAGTATTCTCGTGTGCTGGTTACTTTTGTAACCGAATACGAAGTTCACTCTCCGACAAAATGTTAGATGCCTTATTGTTTTTGCCTGACTGACCCACTCAAGAAGGGTAATGTTTTTCGAGCGTATGTATGAATGTGATGTATCTGAGTATGTATGTCTATTTCTTTGGCACGCTCTACAGCCTAAATGGCTTGATGGATTTTAACGTATGTAGGTGTCATTAGATTCATATTGATTGTAGTAGTGACATAGAGACATATATAATACTTTAATGTAGCGTCAGCACGAGATAAAAATGGGTTTCTTTCTTTTCACTTTATTTTAGACAGGGGGGCCTTTTGTTTTTTAATAATATGCTTGTTGAAAACACATTATCAAAAACAACTATTCCTCTCAAAAAATTAAATAATATTTTTTAGTAGTTTAGTAATTTTTGCAGATTTTCGTGGATATTTCATTAAAACTGAATCAATTTCAACTATTTTAACTAGATAACTTTGCTGTAAGAGTTTTGTAACGTAGTCATGAGAAACACGATTTATTTAGGAAATGAAATCATCTTGAGTCAATCAATAGTATATTTTAATGAAATATTCATGAAAAACTATCTTTAATTTTCGTTTTTCGACGGTTGACACCCTAAAATATTTAGTTCTTAGAGTATATACCAGAAGTACTGGTCATTTTTACACAAATAAATTACCTGTTTTACTCCCTGGGTATGTAAGTAACTTGCATTATGTTATTATTTTTTTATTGCTGCGGAGACCCTCAAGTAATACATTTGATTTTACTATAATGACAACTTTGTCAGACGGATTGGCAATCATAGTAGCGGCGGTCTAATCACAGAACTCTGCTGGCCGCTCCGTGTTGGATAATCTTGCCTCCTCACGTGATGGGTTAATAATCCTCTACTATCATTCAGCTGACTGATTATTATACTGAGGTTGATAATATATTATACATCTTAGGTTTACAGTATAGTGGAAACCGGCTCTTACGTGAAGCATGTACTCTAAAATATTATTTTACCTTCGTAATACATTATATAGACACAATTATTCTTGTTTGAAAAGAAGGTTTCCTTATAAGAAAAATAATTCTGTTAACGAAACGGTATAAAAACTTTGATTTCTAAAGTGGCCGAAGGGATCGAGACAAAGCATCTATAGTACTAACAATGCAAAAGTGATGTGAAATTAGCAGTGCAATTTGCAATTTGGTAATTTTACACCTTGTTGTATTTTACACAAGGTTCGAAATTGCCAATTGTTTTATGTACCTACGATCAGAATTATCTCCGAATAGTCGGATTTTGTCATATGAGTGTCTTCCACTGAAGGTCACTCTGTTTCAGTTTCATTTCTTACAGTGTCGTCATGGTTCTCACTGATAATCGTATTATCAGTATTCATCAGAGATAAATTGGCTTCCGTTGTATGTCAGCAGACTACTTAATAGCTGACCTATCCTAACACGTGCTACTAGTTAACCAGATCCCAATATCGAGTCATATAATACTCACGTTTAACCAAAAATAATGTACATGAGTAGTATGTTCTTAAAGTCTAATTGATTTTGATGCACAATAATAATTTTGTCTATCGGCCTGAAGACGTCTACTTCTATATAGAGATACCTAAGCCTATCCCAAAGAGGCAAGCTTGGCTTTAGTCGCCATGCTTGACTGATCAATTGAAAGGCGATTGGTACTAAGTGAGATTGACTGCCTCTGAGGTTCGGTGGTACTGGTGTTTTCAGTCTCATGGAACCTGCATGTTTCGTAACATAATAAATACATACTTAATATAGATAAATTACACCCAGACACAGAACAAACAATCATGCTCATCACACAAGGGTTTGTCCTGGGTGGGAATCGAACCCACGAACTCTGGGTTAGCAGTCAGGGTCACTAACCACTAGACCAACAGGCCAGTCAAAACAATACACTTTTAGTCGCCCTTTAGAACATCCATGTTCTAAAGGGCGACTAAAAGTGTATTAGATTACCTACTATCCGTCGCGACGTTTATAATGCATCGACCCCGATCAAGGGTGTTTGCTGACGTATTCACTGAAAACCGATGTATTTTTATCAGCAACAAACATAAATGTAATACAAGCACTCGTCCAAGCATATCGAAATTAAACCTGTTCAAAGATACTCAAAATGATGTCATTAATGATTCATACAATGTAAAGAGTTTTATTTTTATTTCTTTAACATTAATGGAATGGAATGAATTGAATGGATACAGTATTTAGCATAATACTTCATGATTTTTGATGTAAATAATTTACAGTGCAATGGCAACGTACTTATATTTAGATTGTAATATGGGTAGGTTCTCTGAAAGAAATCACCATTAGTAATAAGACTGCCGTTGCAGATTTGTGTTTCTAAGTAAAAGAAAGATGCGGTTGATTACGATAAAAAAATAATCATTTATAAGGGTACCTAATATAATGACAATAAAAAACACTATCGTTGGGCATTACGCAAACATAAAATTTGCAAATACATAGCACCTACAAATCTCGAAGTAAATGTTTTAGGACAAACAGTAATTTTGGTTGGTATTTGGTGAAAGCGAATGCTAAGCTTATACCTAATATAGTCACGAGGAGAATAAATCATAGTTTACAAACACCTCGTTCAAACTTTTAAAAGCCCATCTATTGGTACAAACCTTATTGCGAAATTCTTAGGTGTATAATCTTGGCAAAGCCTTTCGCGGTCATCTTCGGTCAGTTCGTACCGGTTTGCACCGTTCGCGGGGAAATACAGACCGAGGCAAATTGCGTGATACCTTCACCGCATTTTAATATTATAACAAAGTTCTTTGAATGTTTGATGATATACATACATTGATAACACATCGCAAATATTTTTTTTTATCTCATAGGTAAATGTATTACCACGTATTACTGAGGCAATTTGTCACTTAATTATTTTATGTTTTACTTCAGCAGCTTGTTTGTCTCAGTAAAATTGAGTTTAAGCAATGAGCAGCGCCTCTAGTAGGTACTTGGACTACCAAATACTGACACGTCACTCAATTTTTTTATGTTATCTCTGTCTATTTGGTATGAATTTTGGCGACAGACATACTTTTTTAACTTAAAGTTAGTGCTACTTATAAGTCATTTCACAAAAATTTCTTGTTCGATTAGTAACAGATGAGACAAATTTTAAGTAACAGATGACAGCATCGTGCAGCTGCCTAAATAAACAATGCAAGCAGTGTTGAGATGGATTAAGCAACCTTGAGTATAATGTGTCTACCTTGATAAGGCAGTTTATGAAAATTTTATTATCTTAGTAAATAAGAACAGTTTATTCCAAACTAGTAACATAAAAAAATAACAAATAAACCGACTTAAAAAAGATAAAGGTACTTAATAAAATAATTTTACATTGGCACCAACTTCAATATTATAAAATACTTATTTAATCATTTCTGATTAACTAAATCAACATACGAATTACTTTCTGCTAAGTAAACTTATTTTTAACTTTTTAGTTTCCTTTCCATTTGAAGTCGGTTTTTTTTTGTTTAAAATTATTCCCCTTTATTGATCTCATCTGTCTAATAAATATTAATTCTATATTGTCATATGCGTAGTTGTTTATTTATTGACATTTTCTTCTATTAAACACATAGAGATTCCACCCCTCATAGAGACGACGGATAAATTTAGCCTACTAGGGATAAGTTCAACTCACTGTTTAGGCCAATATAAGTTTAAGCTACGCCGAAAGAGAGGATGAGGGCCCGATTCCTTCCCTATGCACCGGGACCCTTGTCCACCTAGCTACGCGATTGGCGACCAGGTGCTACACAACAAAACCTTAAGGTTTGTTACGATGAATAAAAGTCTTGTGAAGATTTTTAGACAAATTACCATCTAATCATTACCTATTATACTATGACTGTGAATTACCTACCAATGGTGATCAATGGTCATGTTTTATTTGTATGTAAAAAGGTCTTTGCCATGCAGTGGGACAGTAACATGCTGGTATTTTTATTAACGGGTTATCCCCTGTCCTCCGATCGGAACTACAATTGGTAGGAGAAGTGACACGTAAATGATATTTGTAATTACCTACTATAAATTGCATGACCTCATGACTGAAGGCAACATAAATGCATAAACATTTCTTTCTTGCAATAAAGACTATAACAAGATAGAATAATCTATCTTGGCTAGGTTTGCGGGACTGGCAGTTACATTATATAACTTGTGACACGTCATAAATTAGCAGTCATATTCATTAATGTACTTTTCTTAAAACATTGAGATTTCCTTGATGGTTTCATTCAAATTACTTAGAAAATAGCGCCTGCAATTGGATCATAAAAGCAAATAATAAGAAGATAACAATCATAAACCTCTAATAATAGTAGGTAAAACATCACTGCCAATTCATACATCCAAAATATAGAAAAACCCCTTTTTGTTTTATGTATGGCTATCGCAGTAAGTAGCCTTTACTAAAATGAAAAACATTATCTAACACCTACATATGTGTATCTTGCTGCGATGTTATTTGTGTTAAAATAAGCCAGCAATAAATGTCCATTCGCGGTTTATTCAATTAGATCGTTTCTGAAGGACTATTGTATTAAATACTTACGCAAATGTTAAAGTAGAGGTCAATATACAATGCCCTAATAAGAATTTGCCATATTTAAGTTTCCCAAAAACAGAAACCTCCGTTCTAAATCAGTTTCTTTCATATTACTTTATACGTACTATCGAATAACACTGTTAAGTTATGTTTAAATTTTGTAAAGTATATAGTTATGAAAGATAACGTACCTACTAAGAAATAAACACTAAGTCGCGTGATATATCAAAATATAATAATACCATAACCAAAATGTGTTATGTGTTTGTTGGTTAACATTAGATAATGTTTAAAATTGTACTTACGGTACTACCATCGCAAGAGTTAATAATCGCTAGACTACATAAGGTTGTTTTTATTAACCTACCTACTGTATGTCTAATGAAAAGACTGTGCCTGACCCAGGTAGTACTGGATTGCACGTGCATTCCACTTAATTCAATTCAATTCAAATAATTTATTTCGGACCATTTTTTTTTACAATACCTTATAAACTAACATACATACAATAATATAAACCTAAAACTAATACGAGTGCATCAGCTTACGACGGCGTCATATTACGCGGCTCAGTATTGTGTAACGTCCCACGATAGCGCCGATACACAATACCTTTCGGCCAAAACTCTGCCTTGAGGAAAATGTCAAGATAATGAGTCGGCACTCGCACCACGAATTTTTTGAAATTCGTGCTATGGCGCGACTCTAACCTCTCGACCCTCAAAGTCCAGTTGGTTTTATTTTCGATATACGCCACGATCTCCTCGGCCTTCGTAGAGTGATGTAATCGGGACACGTATATAATCGTTGTCGGTATTGCGGGACGTATCAGCATGTTCGGTCCTGCTAACCCTGTACCGCACTGATTCCGACAAGTGGACTTCCTCTTTTTCTTCTCCACTGTGATAAAGCCATCCTTGTCGCACGTGTACTTTACCAGAGCCCGTTGTTTTACGGTCTTCTGAACAGGCTTATCGTTCGTCTGCTTTCACCCTTTCTTTTCGAGTCGTGTTGTCTGCACGGTGACTTTGCCGGTGGCAGCAATATCTGCATAGGCACGCTTCGGTGTCGACGTATCTACGCAATTCTTTTTTTTTTTTTTTTATAGTATAGCCTACCAAAGTGACTCCACCCCGCCTGATGGTAAGCAGTCAGTGGAATCCAGAAGTGGCGGCCACTATACCAAAAGCTATCGTTTTAAACTGCTGGTATGGTGGCCTCCACTATGGCGGCTGGGAATGGGGTCAGGGGAAGGAAATGAGGGACGTGAGGAAAGAGGGGGAAATTGGGCCTCCGGTGCTCTCACTCACCGAACGAAACGCAGTAGTACGGATACTACTACTCTTAAGTCGATCTTCTATGAGAGGGTAGTACTTCCCCGGACGATCCGGCCCATTCATGCTGAAATCAGCGTGGATCTACTACCGTAAATCGATACGTTTGCCGGTTTTGTGACACATGAGACAGGAACAACAGCTGCAAAAGTTGCACCGCATGCAGTATCGGCGACCGGTGACTCAACTGCACTCGCCGACTCAAAACTGCCGACGGATAGATTTTGTGCCCCGTACTTAATGTATATAATTTTATATTTCAACTTGAAATCATTTATTACTATCATTATACCCCGGAATTCTGTTGTCTGGTTGTAGCGATCAGCCAATACAATATATACATATTTTAATAGTACATACTTAACATATATTGTGCGAATATAAATAGATAATTGTAGCGGAAGTAGTGATGGTGGAAATAATGCTAATATTGTAGCACTATGTGCAACTATTGTAGGTAAGTAGGTATATCAAGGACAGGGTGCATGTATGGTCAAATAAAAATTAGCTGTGTATTTTTTATAGAGTTATGTAGATTAAAAGAAAAATCTAATTTTTATATCCGTCTGTTTATCTAGAGTTCTGGGCTTTATTTTTGCAGAACACCTGAATGTACTAATTAATTTGAAATTTATCTCTAATCTATGGTTTGTTTAAGCTGTAACTAAGTATTTGATACATATAAGTTCATAGGCAAAGAAAACAAGAACTTTATGATTTCCTAAATAAATCCTTTTTTTTTTTTTTGTATGAAACGCATTACGCGTACGCACCCGCCTGGGCGGGGGTTATGTCGGACTCTCCAGCCACAATGAGACAGCGGCCGGCATACCGACTAAAACCCACGGTGTTCCTCCAGACGGCCAGAGTGTCGGGGTTACGGGAGACGCTCGCGCATTCATCCGCGACCCCGACAGGCCACGGCCCGCTCAACGTGAGCGGGCCCCGTCTGATTTGGGGGGCCTAGCCCCCCTTCCTCCTTCGAGAGGCGTTCGTGGAACACGTACACCGCCTTCTCGGGCCTGTGCTGTTCGAGCGGCGATTGGGCAATCGCCGCCCGCAGGCATCCTCCTACGGTGGCTGGAGATCCCGGAGCGCCCCACAGCGACGCCAGGGGCGGGCGCGACGGGCGGGGAGCAAGGTCGTCAGCGCCCTCCCCCGCTCGGCCGCCTCCTTGGCGAGCATTACCTGCTTGCAAAAGGAGGCGACTCCCTCCCAAGCCCTCTCGCTGCGGACCTTGGACAGAACCACGGCCGGCAGCGAGAGTTGGGCCGTCGCGAGCGCCGCAACCAAGTCGCGGCGCTGGTCCGACCACGCCGGACAACTCCACAAGCGTGAGGAGCGCCGTGTCGCGCGGGCAGACCCCGCAATGGTGGCAGACGGACGTCTGCTCCCGGCCTATAAGACACAGGTACGTGCCGAAGCAATCGTGACAGGTGAGTACCTGTGTCAGCCGGAACGTGAGGACGCCGTGCCTCCTCTCCAGCCACTCCTCTAGGACAGGACTTACCGCCACCACTCCTAAATAAATCCTAGACTTCGGGCAACAACACTTGACAACTTGTGAACATTGTTTTCGTTTCACTGTTTAATTTAAAGTTCTTACTAGACTTATTTTTTGAGGTAAAAGAATAAATAAACAAATAATTAATTTTCTTTACAGTATTATGACTGTTTAACTTTCATAATATACTATATCTAATCTTTAATAGTAGCATATAAACTTAAGTATGTAAACAAGATAAATGATAGCAATAAAGACAATAAGATATTAGCTATTAATTTATGGCTTATCCCACATAATAAAGATACACTGAGCAAGAGAGAGAAAGACCTGAGAATTAGTACGTACAGTAGTTCCTTCATTCCCAGATGCAGATGCTCATTACAGATCACCATTACCTACTACCCAAAGTTATTCGCCTATTACTAAATTCGAAGCGATTGAAATTTGCAAACACAAACATTTCAATCGTACCTACAAAAGGCTTAACCCACATTAAATATATTTATAATAATTCAGTAATTAAAATATCAAAACACCAATATATTGCGAATATACTAATTACCTATTTTTATTTATCCTTCATATTATTATTGTGTCAATAATTTCCAAGACAACCAGTACAAGAGTACAACAAAGCATGGCATTTAGTGACTATTTTACTTTTTAATACGTGTATTTGATGCGCATTTACGCAGACAGTCCGTTTTACAGGCTCGTTTAATCGTATACGTATTTATTCGGCAATTATTTTATTTATATAAGTGCGACGTATAAGTATAGTTGTATGAGCAAGTTTACACAAAATACTATATTTGAGATCCATTAAAAATATCGACCCAACAAAAACAAAAGCGATCCGTTTCCATATCCATTAAAACGATCCTAAAATACGGTGTGAACATTATCTCCAGTAGCTACGTAACCATTAAAACTGTTCCAGTAAATATGCGTGTTCTGTATGAAATAAATATAATATATATATAATATACTGATATTCCCTCAATAAATCTCTCATTCGAACCTTCCATTGGCCATTCTACCATTTCAGCCCTAAGACGTCCAATGCTATGGGACATGGGCAGGTATTTGCCACAATCCTCCGCTTGGCAGACGGATTGCCAATCACATTAGCATTACTATGACATGTAATTTTTAAAACATTGCTTGTATATCGTGTTTTCTTGGTACAAACCTAATTTAGTCCGTAAATATAAAGTATATATATTTTATGTAAACAAACAACGTTCGTGCTAGATGCGTATGAAGTTCAATTTCGAATAGTTTATAAGCAAATTTCTTGGTATTATAGCTTATGACTAAAAATAGAGCTTCCGGTAGAACTTCAAGGATTGGTTACTATACGATCATAATCGTAGGTACATAGAACTCGCACTACCATCATAATCTATCGTCTGAAGTGTGAACTTGGCTAACTGATCATCCTTTCTTTGGGACCTATCTCATCAGCTACTATTAACTAAATATTAGCGATATTGGGATTTAGATTTAGAGGACAACCGCTTTATAAAGGTGGCTCGCAACCGGTCAATATGGCAATAGTTGGGGAAGGCCTATGACCAGCAGGGGACGTCGTTCAGCTGGAATAATGATAATGAAATAAGTACATTCAATTCAAATTAAACGACTTAGTAGTTGTATATGTTTGAATAGAAGTAGGTACCTATATTACAATAATATTTCTCCGTGTAGGTACTACCAATTCATTTCAATTAATTAATTAGTTATTTTCTACGTTCAAGCAATTCAGTAATGGTCTCTGCAAAACTAAGCAAATTACTGTAGCAATTATTTACTACAACATGCTTTTATTACGTTAATTAATAGTTATCTTTTAAATCAATTAAATAAGTAGAAAGTAAAATGGACTTGGGCTTTTTTGTTTCTCTATATTGTTTTAGTTACGTTTTTTTATAATGTTTAAATAAGTTAATTTAACCTGTATAAAAAACAAATAAATGATTTTCTTTATTTCTTTCCTTCTTTCTTTCTCTGCATGCCTGCATGCATCCTATCATCTGCACATTAACTTAATGAATATTCAATATTTTGAACAAAGAAAATAAGATGAATTTTTGCAGCAAAAACATTCGTAGACTTACCTACAGTGCGGTACTCTGAAAGGCGACTTAATAGCTGAAGCAAGTGCTGCATTTGTTCGGATACCAAACTAATTTGTATCATCATATTGACCCATTATTATCTTAACGCAGGAAAAGGCCTTATGCCTATTAAAATATCGTTATGATTACCAATTATACCACAAGTCAGCTTACTGCTACTAGTATACAATATCTATGCTCGAGGCCGCTGTGTTTCTTTATTTTACTACTTTTATGCGCTAAAACAAAATAATAACACCTGTTGCACCAAAATCATATACCTTGACATGTTGAATGGTGTCTGGGGAAGACATGTTGAATTGGTGAATGACATTGTAATATTATTGGCAATTCACAGATTGATTATAAGTGACCTTTTTGTTAGACCTACCTGTTTACCTTACAGATTTTTTTTTGACTAGACAAAACTACATTTAATTTTGTGTATCCAAATCGAATATGTTATCAATATCGAGTAAGGAACTCTGGAGACTTAAACAATACATTACAAGTCTTGGTTTTACTTTTGGTTATATGTTTAATAGATCAATGTATTAAATCATTAAAATACTACACAATACATAGTACCATAAATTTAATTAATCTAAAATTTAAATGACGTCACAGGGTGTGGCCACCCTTCGCAAATTAATCAAGTAATAGAGCGGCTAATGAAAGAGGAGCAATCATTCACACCTATGTATACATAACTAGATTCTCAGTAATGGTTGTGCGATTTATATCAGTTAAATGAGCTTAAAATATTGCTGCCCTGGCCTTCGGAGAGACGGAATATTTATTTTTCATAAGTATACCAACGGAGGCCAAACCTGGTATTAAACCGAGGCTGAAAACAAGCAAGCTTTAGGTTTGCCAAAGTGACTGTATAGACTGTAGTTTTTAAGTAGTACCTGGAAATTTAAAAAATGCCGTACCATCATATTCTAATATTATATTTGTTACATAGAATCAGCAAATATTTATCTCGAGAGTCTATGTGTCTTTTGTGTCCGATGTATCCGTAAAATCCATAACAATACTGTGCTTGTTTTCTTGAGCAGATGTAAAATTTAAAAAATATATAGATTTTTAATACCTACCGAGTGTTAAATTATAATATTAATATCAATCAGAATTGATTTCCACCATCTTTAAATTGAATAAAATAAATTGGCGTTACGTCATCTACAGTTAAATCTGGTTTTTATTTCCTAGTTATTTTTATTGACAAACTCAAATTTATTTATTCACTAGCTACGCCTCACGGCTTTGCTGCCTTTGCATAAAATATATTTTGTAGTATCTCTCGGGAACCAAACCGATTTTCGGGATAAAAAGTCTCCGGCACCGAATCTACCTACATACGAATTTTCATCAAAATCGGTTTAGCCGTTTAGGCGGTGAGTGGTAACAAACACACACAAACACAAACACACACACACACACACACATAAACACAAACACGCACGCACGCACACGCTCACAAACTTTCACATTAATGATATTAATAGTTTTTATTTATCTATAGATAGAGACATATAATAAAAATGTATAAAAATACATAAGAAAAATATTATTGGGACCTTTATCAACGCAAATAGAACCCAAAACAATGATTGTTATAATTTTTGTCTGTTTGTCTGTACGTTTGTTCACGCTAATCTCAGAAACGGCTTATTCGATTTAGATATGATTTTCACTAATTCATTGTGGTAAACTTCACTTAACATTTAGTGTTTGTTTCAACGGGTGCTACCTGGGATGACTGGTCAATCTTGCCATGGTACACATTTAATACTTAATCCAGTATTACCTTGTCGTTCAATATGACCGAGAGATGCATTTACTTCTTTAATTAAAATACGTAGTCAAATTACCACACTAAATGAAACTAAATAATTAAAATCCTCTTTTTCTTTTTTTTTAATCTTGGTAATTAAATTAATTGGTTGATTTGTAATAATTACTTTGTATGGTATTTCTTTGATTGCGTTGATGTGCTAAAATTGTTAACTCATACAAAAACTGTAATTATCTGGCGATTGAAAAGAGTGGCGTGAGTTTCTTGCCAGTTATTCTCACTGCTCTACCTCGTCAGCGAACTGGCTGAAGATTAATTATCTGACTTCATGTAATTTTGACTTTTCATAAGCATCATACTCTATGATCAAAATGAAATAAATGCATTTGAGTTTGAGCTTGAGTTCATGTCAAACGGTTCATAAATAAAAATGTTATGCCAATTTAAAGAATCATGTCAAACATTTGTTAATTTACTACGAAACCTGATAAAGCAGAGATTTTATAGCTGATAGTGTTTTTATTCCTCGGATTCCTCTCATTCTAAACAATCTTCCGTTCAGTGGGTGTGGATCTAAGTATTAGCTGTTTTTCGCAAGGTCTGCTGCTTTATGTGTCTCTATCACGTGTTAGCATCCCTAGCAGTCTGTATGCTTTGATCCCCAATGGCTATACGTCTTATCCATACATATTATATAAGGCTTTGTCCTGACTGACTGACTGACTGACAGACAACGCACAGCCTAAACCGCTGGTCGTAGCGACTTGAAATTTTTAAGGGTGTTTGTCTTAATATCTAGAGGTGTACTAAGAAAGGGTTTTTTTTTTAATTCAACCCCTAAGTGTGTGAAAAGGGATGAAAACGATTGTATGAAACTTCTTCATTTTTTAATTTACAGTTTTGAAATTTTGTTTTGGAATACTTCTATTTGAATAAAAATCACCCTCATTTTTTTAACAAGGGTGGATTTATAGTAGTGAAATTTGGGATGAAATATTCTTTGCTTTTAAAGTTAGCGACTTGAAATTTGGAAGGAGGGGAAGTGAGGGAGTTCTTGAATGAAGGGAAAAGGGAGGAAAAAAAATAGGAAGGGAGAGAAAAGGTGGGGAAGGAGGAAGGAAAAGCTAGGGAAGAGAGGAGGTATCGATGAGGCAAGGTAGAGGGAAGTGGAGGAAGAAGCCAGGGATGCTGAATAAGGTGGAGGGGAGAAGGGAGAAGGGAGGAGAGAAGTGGAAAGGTAGGAGTGGAAAGGAGGGAAAAGGGAAGTTATTGTAGTGAAAATTTGGCTTTGTGTATTGTATATTCTTTTTATGAGAGATATCTTTAGGTAGGTGAATCAGAGTTTGTACGAATGAGAGATTAGAAATAGTATGTATGTATATTGTGTCGCGTTTGCCATAAGAATGCAAGTTGACTCTATTTACACAGATTTTTCTAAAGCTTTTGACTAAGTCAATCATATAATTCTAGGTCATAAACTTGAAACGTATGGCATTCACGGTAACCTTTTACGCTGGATAAAGTCATATTTAGATAACAGGAGCCAACTAGTGAGCATCAAGGGTCATCTTTCTATACCCGCTGTCATCACATCTGAAGTTCCCCAGGGATCTCACTTAGGTCCTTTGCTCTTTATCGTGGTTATTAATGATCTAATTGAACAACTTATCTGTCCTTGTTTATTGTATGCGGATGACCTCAAGTTATTTGCTACTATCAAAGACATAAATGATTCCTTTTTTCTACAAGACAATTTAAACATAATCGCTAATTGGTGCATCTCTAATCTAATGTATTTAAATATAGAAAAATGTTTTGTCCTTTCGTTCGCAACAATCAAACATAAAATCTTGTTTTCTTACACAATTAATGACAACTTTTTGCAACGTATGTCTGTCATAAGGGATCTGGGGGATCTCTTCGACGAAAGCTTACTTTTCACGATCACTTTGATTACCTTGTCTTGAAGTCTACCCAGCTTCTTGGTTTTATAACACGATCAACTAAACATTTTAAAGACCAACGTACTTTCATTCATCTTTACTGTACTATAGTAAGATTGATACTAGAATACGGCTCAGTAATCTGGTCTCCATTTTATGAGGTTCATAACAACAGCATCGAAAGAGTACAAAAAAAGTTTTTAATTATTCTTTTTACAGATTACACCTAGGTCGACAGTACAAATCTTATGCTAGCAAATTGCATAAGTTTAAACTAGCCTCTCTCTACTCTCGTCGTCAATATAGCGAGCTATACTGCTTATATAAAATCATTCATTCACACGTAGACTGCCCTGATTTACTCTCCACTCTTAACTTCATCACCCATTATAAACCTCGCAATCCCTCCCCAACATTATTTGCTCTACAAGTTTACAAGAATAATACCTCTTTCTATAACCCTGTAACCAGAATGTGCCGATTATACAATAACATGGTGTCTCGACATTCAAAAGTAAAATTAGACGTATTCCATGTATTAGGAGTTCCAATGCCAGTTAATAAAGGACATATAATATTTTTGTAATATCACAACTAGGTAATTTTATATTTGGAGCATCTGTGCACACATACGTAGAGTTACAAACTAGCTTTCTATTTCATATATTTATTGTGTTTCTTTATGTTTGTATCTTGTTTTGTGAGCCAATAAATCAATAAATAAATAAGTATGTAAAACAGTATTTAAACAATATAAAAATGTCTATTGCAAAAAAACGGTATTCACGCGAGCGAAGCCGCGGGAAAAAGCTAGTTTAAACCATGTGCATAATGATTATAAAAGTCATAATCCTAAATATGATACAGGTGTAAATTTATGTGTTATTTATTTAAATAGGTACATAATTTTAGTATAAAAGAAGTTTTGTTACTTTTTTCTATTCCAAAGCTATCAGATAAGTCGGAGCCTACCAACATTTTTAAATTAACTAACGCTGCTCTCAGACTCCTTCTAAGCGCCAGGCGTATAGTTGTCTCTCCTTTCCGCGCCTATGTCCGTTGCTTCATATAAAAAATAGGCATACGATACAATGACGTTGTATTGTACAAAGTGTAGGCAAAGTTTACGTGATCCTATAAACTGCTAAAACTCTCCAAACATCAGTTAATAATTCGAGCAGCTAACGTAGGCGCCTTCGACGCTCGATACGCAATACTGACCTACTAACTGAATATTTATTTATTTTCCTTAATACAAGTCTGCGTAATGATTCATATCAGACATTTAGAATCACTCAGACTCATTTTAGAATCGTTATTTCCTTATCTTTTTGTAAATTACCTGCTTCGCTCTCGAGATAGTATAGTAGTTAGTAACCACTAGAAATTACAGGTAAATTAACAGTATATTGTAGATACCGGATAACTATTTTACAGAATGCACTTGACGTGTACACGCAATTTCTTTTTACTTTCCGATTGTAACTACTTTAAAGCAGTTAAATTGTAAGTAAACATTGTTTATTTTCCATACCATGATACAGAACCATTGATAGAGCAAAATCTATATTGCCTCGTGTTCTTTATATTATTAACCGATTCCTGGCCTTTAGTAGGTGTAGCATGTCAGCTTTGTAAAATGCTTTTCACATCTCGCTAAAATAAACTTATTAAAAAAAAACCTTGCGATGGTAAAGAGAATGTAATTGAGAGACTTAGGTTTGAAGTGATAAGTCGTTTGGTTCGAGATCCTTTAGATTCCACATAGTGTGAGACTCCGTCCGCAAGTGTCGTTCTAAAGTGACAGCTTAAAATTTAGTTCTCAGAATTAATACTAGAATCGCTGTTTCTTTTCAAACATTATGTTAATCATTGTCACCACACGGCACCGGTGAGCACCACTGAATTGCCACCTATATGTTATAAAACCTCTACCTACTAGTACAGGTGAACAAGGAATTACTATTTTTAAAGATATAATGAGTGTATAGCATATTAATTTATCTGACAATGCTCACCGAATGTATGAATATCTTTACGGCACCCGCTTGCAATATATTACTTTCTTATTTAAATTCGCTTTTTATCTTTTCACTAGCTGCGCTCTGCGGCTTTGCTCGCGCGAAAATTGCTATGTGTTTAATAAATGTAACTCGAGAATGAGAGCGATTTTCGGGATAAAAAGTAGCCTATTTCTAAGAACCTTCTCCTGACAATAACAAACACAACAAAAAAAGAATTAACGAAATTGATCTAGCCGTTCACGCCGCGTGATGCCAAGACCAAGGGAAATAGGGATTCTATATATATGTATGTATATATATATGGGGAATATATATATATATATATATATATATATAGATAGATAATATATAATATTTAATTAGTTATTGTAACTACTGTAGTTTATTTACTCTTGACATTATTCTTTTTAAAAAAGCCGTAAGTTTAAAGCAACACCATCCGTTTTGTTAACCCGTTTGGGGCAACGGTAATGAATAGTTTAAAATCCGGCGCATATTTACATAGGTTAGGACAATTGATTCTAAAATAATCTTCTACCTGTCACTCTGGCCGGTAGTCAATCGCCCTCATCCATCGTTAGCCTGCCAGACCGTTCACCTTAAGAAGAGCCTGCCCTCACTCCGTCTTCCGATTTGTGGTCTCATATTCAGGAGTTTTATACCCCAACGGACATGAGAGTTCAGCGTATTAGGTGTCATGGCTATTGCAACTAATAAAACGACTCAGTCCTGCTGGACTACGTCCTTCAGAGTTCGTATTTCTTTCGTTGCTGGTGCAGGTACGTCTTTCGACTGAAATGATGATGCTGATGACGATAATGTCATAAATATAAGTATAAATATACAACTCCATGTATACATTTGCAGAAAGGTTAGAAAGGTTCTAGAGTGACGACCACGAACCGGAAGACGCAGCGTGGGCAGACCCCTCACAAATTGGACCGACGACCTTATAAGGGTGGCGGGCAACCGATGGATGAGGGCGGCGAACAACCGGCCACGGTGGCGAAAATTGGGGAAGGCCTATGTCCAGCAGTGGACGTCTTTTGGCTGATACATTCACATGGAGGAATTGTAGCAGTCGGGACCCACAGTCAGCCGTCTAGTCAGTAGATTGGATTAGACTGCAATGTATGTACCTAATATAGGTTTACGCTCTCAATTCACTAAGCTTCCATCTCTAGAATCCCGACTGCTACAATTTTATTTTTTTTTGTTTTAGGGCTTTTTTATTTCTATACTACACAGAAACGCAGTCGAGCTTTTTAGTTTTCAGTTAATTACTGTGTTTTAGTGTTTGTTTTGTGTATTAACCCTAAACTGAACCATAAAAAAGGGAATCTGTTAATCCATTTGGAGTAAGTAATTTTAACAACGCAAAATCATAGAATGAAAAACAAAATTAGTAATTCTTATAAAGTAAATACGTAATACCTTTTTTTTTGTTAGTCAAACGACTAACGAAAACAATAAAAACAACTTTTCGCTATAACCCTGTTTTGTTGCCGTATTGGCGAATTTACACCTTCTGAAATTAGTTCAGCGTAATAATTCCCTATTCACAAGATTAAATAAATTTTGGTGACTTTAATCAAAGTCATAAGAAAAATAATAATTACGAATAAGAATCGAAGAATCGTTTGAAGTTTGAACCGTGAAGCTCAAGTTGGTACTTCAAATATCCTTAAAAGTATTTAATGTTTTGTTGAATTTTAACATTTTCGGTAATAGTTTTTAATTACTTTTGCATACAATTATTTAATCTATTGCGAACATATTTTGACCTAAAATAGCTAAATTGATACAGCTACAGCCTGATTACATAGTGTACTCAGGCTTACAAACGCTTACAAACCTAAAGCGTTTAATTTTTATATAAATATACTAGTTTCCTGCGGCGCGGTTTCATCTGCGTCTTTGGTTACTGCTCAGCTTCCGTTGCCAGTAGCGTGATGTTAGAAGCCTATAACCTTCCTCAAGCATTGGGCTATCATACGAAAAAAGAATTATTTAAATCCGACTGGTAGTTCTGGAGATTTGCGCGTTAAAACAAACAAACTCTTCCGCTTTATATATTAGTATAAATAGATTATGTACCTAATTATGCAATAATAATTTCTTTACGTAGGTAGAGAGATATATATGTAACAATAAAACCGGTAGGTATTTAAGTAGTACCTACCTTCCTCTTTAAAAAAAGAAAATCTTGTTGTGTTTTAGAAATGTGGTGAATTGTTAAACCTAAGCATTATAGGCTACGGTAACGCATAGCTTACCTACTACCAGGGAGGCCATAGTTGTAAACATAAATAATATGCTTATTTGTCACCTCAGTTGGAAACCTAAACCCGTAAAACCTTACCCTTATATGTAACCTATGTTAGGTTCCAAGTCATTTCAGCTGAGACTCTTACCTTAACGACATTCGTTACCAATTCTAATTGCTACCTAGTACGAAGCCTGATGTCTGTACTAGTCTAACAGTTGAGTTGAGTCTAGCAGTGTTGCCGTCATAGGGTTGTGGAGGTTCGATAAATTGTCACTCTAATAAATGGTCGCAACCAGTTAGAGCAGTAGCTCAGCTACACTGGGGTCCACTCCAATTAATATCTATAGAGTTGGGCACAAGTGCAACAGACTATATTGTCGGGAGATGGTCGATATTTTTTTTGCTAGGTAAGTATATGCATCTTAAAATTATTAAGTTTATCAAAAATTACACTTCGTCACGTCATCCGTTCACTATACTTATATACAATAGAAAAGAAGAAGAATAGTTCTGTCATTCATTAGCGATAAATGTCCGTCGCAGGGTTCGCAGGTAGTAAGTAATTTTTCAATTAATTGTAATGACGATGTCACGGTAATACTATCGGTACAGTATTGTGACTCGGCCGTATTTTATAAATAAATGCCTACAGCCGCGCGGTACGTAAACATGCGATAGGGCTGCCGCCTCCAGCACTTTAATTACATTTGCCTACTTTGTGTTTCCATTTAGTTTTGTGATTGTAAATATACTTTTTTATATAAACAAATAAAATACTTTGTAAATTTAATAGGAAGTGTTCAATAAAAATGCGTGTTGTTTTTTTATTGGAAGTTTATTTTTCTTCCATACATACAGTACAATAAACAACTATTATTAATAATAAAATACCACGTCTTTACTTTAATTATACAAACTAACAAAAAAAAACAAACATGCCCCGAGGTTTTAACACGAGCGTACCTATTTCACTTGTGTTAATCACTTTCCTTTACTCTATTCACTTTATTTATTAATCCAGACATCTTTTTTTTCGGGAGATAAAAGGAAATACTTATCGATTAAAAAGACACACATTATGTACCTACCTACTAGTAAGTAAAATTATTTTATAATCTTACCTTTCCGAGTTGCCAGGTAATCTAAAAAGTAATAAAAAAAGTTATCTCTGGATGCGCTATTGACGAATTCATGCATTCATTGCAACACACCGTCCGTTCGTCACTGCGGCACAGTCGCGACTGTCTACATGCCGAGCGCATGTCGAGTTCGAGGCGCGTAGGCCTGGCTCGCGCTTCGTCCGTTTGTATGAAGATGGATTACTGTATAGATAGTATTACCGTGACGATGTTTTATTTTTATCACACTATTTAAAATAATTATAAGAATTTATTATTTATAATGTTAATTGATTTCTTATTATTTTATTCTTTTTTACTGCTTGTATTAGTGCATATTTTGTGTTTTATGTTAAACATTACGTCACTCTATTTAATGCAGGTTGTTTTATTTAATTATATTTTTTTTGTTTTTTACTATATATATCAATTTGTTCGATTAACATAGGTAAGTACTTACTCAAGATAACACATTTCAGTTTAAAAAATTTCTATTTCAATCACTCAAAAGAATCCCTTTCTAAAAAATCGGGTTTTTTTATATACCTTTTATTTATTATTTTCATAAATATTATACAATTGTTTATCAATGCGGAACGTTGCATTAATCGTTACTTATCTTCTTTCTTATAAGTAATACGTACATTTTAATTTATTCGAATTATTTCTACACGATTTACTTTATTTGTTAACTAATAAGTTATTGACAAAATTATGATGGTATTTTACTTTTTTTCTTATTTTTATAATTATTTATACCTACTTTATATTTGTACCTAGATTATTTTTGTAAATTACTTCTTGTCTATCGTTGTGGAATATTCTAATTCAAATTGAATCAAATCAAATCATTTATATATATATATAAATACCTAGTGAGCTGCTCAGCGACTAAAGATATTTCCAAATGATAAAAGTAAAAATTTTCCTTACCATAAAATATTTGCACTGTAGAAAATATCCTTTTAAATTCACCAATAAAAAAACAACACAATTATTATTCAACACTATATTACACTAAATAAGTATATTTTTAAAATAATAAATATATTTGTGTAAGTATTTTTATTGATAATACGAGTATATTATTGTTTTTAACGTTTTTATCGGAAGACCGGCACCGCAGCATTTGCGACGAGGAAAATTACTAAAACGCGTACGATGTGCTACGCTGCCGAACAGAGCAAAGCCCGCTCAGCCTCTGCCTCGTGTCTTTATAAACACTATGCGCCCTTATAAACGCCCGTTTTTAATTACAACAATTATTCGTTCTAGTTAGGACGAGATCTTTACCAGTTTCAGTGACCGCTATTTCAGCTCAACGCTACCCGAACTTTATTCTATCTTCTCTGTTTATGTATTGTGTATTTTTAGTCAATACCCGAATATGATGCAATACGAAATTAAAACATGCATGTCTTAGCTATCATATTTATAGATATAATCAAAATAGCATCATGTCCTTGCTCTTGAAAGAGTGGGTTTAGGTAGGCTCCTCTGCTACTAAAGTAACAGAGAGCAAGCCTACTTCTAAAATTGGTGGACGGCAATTGAGTTTGTAACAGTTTGGCTGCGGTTGCAAAATTGAGAGCAGTGGTGTTTGTGTCTTTTTTCTTCTACTACAGTTTCTATCGGTTAAAGTGCTAGCTGTGGTACATACGGGTACTAGCTAGCGACAATAGGTTTATAACGGTCGATGATAATGGACGGCTCAAGATCGGTCAAAGTGATGATACTTATAGGCAGTACCGTCTTTACCATAAAGGCACACAGGGTACGTGCCCAAAGCCCCCATTTTAAAGGGGGCCCCGTAGGATCCACAATTTCAAGACATTTATTCTCAAAACATTTTTTTTCGGGCACAATTATGGCGCACTACATTTTATTCACAGAAAAAGTCACAGCACTAAATCAAATAATTAAAATCATTACTAAACATAGTACCTACCTACTTATCTTTTACGGTTAAAAAATAAAAGTGTAAGGTTTTCTCTTTCACCTTCCTCACGCACTTACCTACACGATTAGTCCAGACAGTGGAAAGTTTTACCTGGAAAATTGAGGTGTTTTAAATGGAAAAAAAATTGGAAAGTTTATAGATTTGGATGTGCTCTTGCCGAATTTTTACTTTGCTACCTCATCGTATCTCTGCCGCTCGCAAGTCGCGCCCCCATATTGGAAGTAATGGCGCCAGAAAGCAGTTTTTTGATAATATCTCATAACACGTTAATTTCACGATAAACAAAATAAAACTAGAGAATATTTCCTACAATTTATGTATTGAAATTGTTTTCGTAAATTTAACAGTTTTGGAAAGAACGTTAAAATTTACAAACTCAATTCAGCAAAATATCTACTAGATACAATATAATAGTAGCGAAGATTCTACTCCAGACCTCTCACGTTGACCTACTCATTTTCATCAAAAAACCAACAGCATAATAATATAATTAATGACATAATTATATTATGTATTTGATAAGCCACAATAAATGGTCATTGTAGAATACTGTTTAATAATTTTGTTTTGTTTACTGTTTTTTAATCATATTTGGCAGCACGAGATCGGATTCAACCATATTTGTTCCGCCTGTGAAATAGTGAAATGGCTTGAAAACAATAATTTAGTTATAAATTTAACTAAAACTAAAGTCATGCACTTCCACCAACGTTGTGAAATTCAAAACATTAATGTTGTCTACCAAGGCACCAGTATTCAAGAAACAACTGAAACCAGGTTCTTGGGCGTGACGATAGATAACAAGCTCACTTGGAAACCTCACACCGAAGAACTTTGTAAACGCCTTAGTAAATCTGCTTATGCCCGGTTTCAGCTACCAAAAAAAGTTAACAACCAAACGTTATTGACGGCATACCATGGACTAGTGGCCTCCGTTTTACGTTATGGCATTATTTTCAGGGGACGGTCTGCCAACAGGGATCTCGTATTTAGGATGCAGAAACGGTGTATTAAGACAATGTGTGGTCTCAAAACGACAGACAGCTGCATTCCTTATTTTAAATCACTGAATATTTTGACATTGCCATCCCTTTATATATTAGAATCAGCGTTGTTTGTTAAAAGGAATCCCCATTTTTTTTCAAAAATTGTCTGATGTCAGAAGAGGACCAATACGAGCTCAATATGCAAATAAATTATGTAACATTAGCTGTAAGACATCACTTGTGAAAAAAAGTGTTTTTGGTGTTGCTCCAAGTATTTACAATAAAATACCAGAGGAGATTAAAAATATGATATTATTAAGATTTAAAAAGAGTTAAATAAATTATTAGTTGACAAATGTTATTATAGTATTGATGAATTTTTTAAAGATAATATTAATTTCCTTCACTAAAAATTTACTAATAGTTGTTATTGTTAATATTAATTTATGACATATGATATTTTTATTGTTATTATTTAAGGATTACTATTATATTAATTTTGTTTAGTTAAATAATTAATAACTAAATTTATTCAAGTTAGATAAGCATGAAATTTTATAAACTTATTGTAAAATGTTTGTATGCCTTGTATGTAGGCAAAACATAGCGCACTATTTTATGATCTCAAGACCTTTGTTATGTACCTATGTTAACAAATAAAATTTCTGATTTCTGTGCTACAGCGTGCTGCTTGATGCGTTTTTGTTTTTACTGCTTATCAATGATAATTATGTTGTCCATCGACGTCTTTTTGTTAAACAGATGACAGCACCACAGAGTAGATAAGCTTCCTAAGAAAGTGCAAAATTATTACCTATTTTGGTAGGGTTGTCACAATAGGTTAAGACAAACAAAACATTTGTTAAATAGTTTATATATGGAGTTATTCCGGTCCCGGTTCCCCCAGATCTGATCCCATAGGGTTATAATTATTCTTCAATTCCGTTTTGATGCCCTGTAAATTTAGTAATTCCGGTCTGATCCTCTCAGTCTTTTTGATAGAGAAGTACATTCAAGGGAAAAGCAGTTTATGTAACAATTAATTAAAAAACATAAGAATAATGAACGCAATTGTACAGTCTCTGCTTACCCCATTAATCGAAGGCAGGCGTGAAGTTATTGTATGTATTTTCTCGAAAATCTGTCAAAAATAACTAGGGGATACGACTGGCATATAATATTTAAATATATTTAAGTTTTGTTATTATCTATATATATTATCTCCTACGCGATCAGAACTGAATAGAAAATAACAAAAAGTAAAGCGATACACAATGTATGAGATTCAGGGGATCAGACCGGAATAACTCTATATATGTACCTACTGATTTTGATATCTCATTTAAACGAATAGGATTAAACATAGTGAATAGGAAAACATCTGTCGTTTTGCCTTTTTAAGTAGCTAAATTCGATATATTTTAGTGTTTTAAGCTGATTAAAAGTTTTGTTGCCCATGTGATTTTATAAACATTGACATTCGTGTATTTTTCAATTAAGTATGTACAAAGCTAAACCTACCTACAAACTTTGAAACAATACGCGTATATTAAAAAAATAATGCGTTAAAATAAACAATCATTCTTATTAAATATCATTAACATTATTTAACTTTAAACTTTAAATAACATATTTATTATAGTTTCAACCATTAAAATGAACCGATAAAATAATTAACATTTAACTTTAACGTGCGTCGCACTGACCCTGAGATTGTCAACTGGCTGTGCCAGCGTCAACCGGTTTTTTCCAGTCTCGACGGGTACGCGACAAGCGGCCAGTGGACACGCACACATGCCCCGCGTGCGTATAGTAGTGCCACCGATTTGCGCGGTTGTATGAAGCATAATTGGAATCAAATCAAAGACGTAGAGAACACGACAACCGTAATCAATTTTTTTATATATATTAAATGGCAAATAGGCTAAGGAAATAACCAGTTTCTGCTAACGACTTATCAGTTTACAGCCTTTCTATAAATAATCAGGAAACACCTTTTTGATCAGTTATGGCATCATTCCAATCGGACTAATATTTTTTGAGGTCAGTTAATGTAATTATACTTTTTTACGTAATACGAATACTATTATTATGTAACTAAAGCGGAAATCAGACCCCTTGTACATGTAGATTAATAAAAAAATAACGTCATCAAATACCATTTAACAAAACTATGTAGGTACGTTTTGAAAATTCACTTAATTAGAAAATAAGCTCTCGTATAATATAATATTTTTGACAAATATACTTATAACAGTAGCCCATACCTAAGTATTGATCCTACATACCCATGATATGCTAATAGTGCAGTCCTTTCACAAGCTAATTTCCTTATTCTCCTAAGAGCATATACAAATCTATTTACACGTGTACATATTTGTTTTATGTGGGTTTTTCAGTTACAGTGGTTATCCAGCGTAATACCAAGGAATTTTGTTTCGCTTGATTCAATGCATTCAATGCAATCTCTTGGCTACAGTAACTTATGTTTAAATCACTGATGGTGGAATTGTAATTTCTAAATTGTACTATTTTAGTTTTGGCAATATTAACTGTAAGATTATTTAGCCAGTTTGATATGTTTACTATTGTATTATTTAAAGATTTTTTATACACATCATCATCTTTTTTATAAGGAACTACTACCGAGATATCATCTGCAAACAATGTACACTTGTAGTTTGTGATCTTTGGTAAATCATTTATGTAGATTAAAAATAAAAGGGATCCTAGAACACCCCCCTGGGGAACACCATACCTATTATATTCAAAGTTAGATTGATATGTTGTAGTTAATTGTTTTGTGTCCAAGCAATTTATCTCTACACATTGTTTGCGATCACTTAAATAACTTTCAATCCACTGAAGAGCTGTGTCTCTAATACCATAGCGCTCACATTTATGCAGAAGGACTCGATGATCAAAAGCGCTCGACATATCAAAGAATACTGCCGACACACGCATTTTTTTATCTAAATAAGGCCTTGTTCTGAGTCCAATAATTGTCATTACTGTTTAAATAATCAATTGTATCATTCCTACATTGACGACTTTGTCACTGACATCTAGGTACCTACCCTTAAGTAACCATATTTCATCATCCCATTTCTCTGCAGAAAAGGACCAGCAGAATAAAATACAATAATTTCGTACTATTAAACTTTGGTCAGTACAAACGTACCTACCTACTGATGTCGAAAATTAACATCGACTTGAAATCCTTATTAGATTCTGTAAGTTGAACAACCTCTGTGCCACTGAAAACTAATGTAAAAAGCTTTGCGTACTAATACAAAATTAACGTGCACTATATAAAAGACCCGACCTATTTGTGTGACCACTGTGTGACCAACAAATGCTTCTGGATTTCACAAATATTGCTTTCAGTAAGAATAGAACTACGATTAATTAATAGAACTAAATATACGGGAATTCACGCGATCATGCATTAGGTATTTACATACCTTATTTTGCTTGACGTTTCGACCAGGTTACACCGGCCGTGGTCACAAGCAGACTGATGTGGCGATGTCACGGCTCCGTATGTGAAGTAGATTCTAGATCTACCCTCACATTTTTGTCTTCCCACGTAGTATCACAAAACACACTGACAGTGTCCTTATTCTGTATGCCGTCCGTATTCCGAGCGTTAACCGACTGCGCAAAGCGAGGTTGTGTAATTTGAATCACTGGATTCCACGTAGCCGAGAGCTTAAAGCCGTCTTCCCTATTGAAGTTTGTATGTTTCTTAATTTCAATAGCTTCTCGTACCACCCGAGAGTAGTAGGTACGATCAGTGGAGAGGACTTGCGTATGATGAAATTCAATCCAATGATTGGTGTCCGTTTGCAGAATATGTTCGGCAATCGCTGATTTGCTGGTCTGTCGATTCTTTACAGCGGCGATATGTTCTTTGACCCTTTCAGCAATAGTCCGCTTAGTCTGGCCTATGTACGAACTACCGCAGCTGCAGCTGATCTTATAAACGCCCGGAGTTTGTAGGGGCAAAACATCCTTTGGCGTGCCTACCATGCTGTTTACTTTGGCCCCAGGTGTAAAGACTGTGCTGATGCTGTATTGTTTAAGCAGGTCTCCTATCTTATCAGTCACACCTTTAATGTAGGGCAAAAAGGCAGGTTGCCCTACATTAAAGGTGTGACTGATAAGATACGTTACGTTCTAACCACAGTTAGAACGTAACGTCATCGTCAGTAGAATTATTCGTTATTATGATGCGGCACGTGGTCTGCAATCTAATATTGGCACCACTCTATCCCTACTCATGGATGTCGTAAGAGGCGACTAATTCTGGTTCTGTAGGAAGTAGCAGCAGCGTTTACCTGCGTACCTAACGGGTGGCGCAAAAGTAAAGACCCTATTTGGTTCAGCTATAACATTTTTTCTAAATTAGAAAACTAGATTTAGATTTTTTTAAATGTATATTTGTGCCATTAAATTTCGTACCATTAGGATTTAAAGATGATATCTTTTAAATGGTGACCTCCAGAGTTGATACACATTTGAGCCCTATTTATGACATTTTGCATAACTTGCCGTAACACTTCCTGCGATATGTTCGTTATTTCTTGACGAATGTTTTCTTTTAGAGCTGCGAGAGTCTGTGGCTTGTTCACATACACCCGAGATTTCAAAAAACCCCAAAGAAAGAAGTCTGGACTGGTCAGATCGGGTGATCTTGCAGGCCAAGGCAAATCGCCAAAACGAGAGATAACTCGGCCTGGAAAAGCGTCCCTCACTAAGTCCATAGTGTCGCGCGCTGTGTGTGCCGTAGCGCCGTCTTGTTGAAACCAGATGTGCTCCAGCCCCAATTCGTCCAAACTGGGTATCAAAAACTCACGTAACATGGTTCTGTAGCGTTCTCCAGTGACAGTAATCGCATTGCCTCCAGCGTCTTCGAAAAAATAGGGTCCGATCACTCTGTCAACACAGATGCCACACCATACAGTAACTTTTAGTGGGTGTAGAGGTGTTTCTTGAATAATGCGCGGATTATCAGTGCCCCAGAACCGAGTATTCTGCTTATTGACATGCCCTGAGAGATGGAAATGGAAACGCAGGAAGTGTTACGGCAAGTTATGCAAAATGTCATAAATAGGGCTCAAATGTGTATCAACTCTGGAGGTCACCATTTAAAAGACATCATCTTTAAATCCTAATGGTACGAAATTTAATGGCACAAATATACATTTAAAAAAATCTAAATCTAGTTTTCTAATTTAGAAAAAATGTTATAGCTGAACCAAATAGGGTCTTTACTTTTGCGCCACCCAGTACTTAAAATACCTACCTACCTAACTGCGATACAAAACCAATAGGAATTATATAAGTAGGTAGGTATATTATTAGTTGTACCTTTTTTTACAAGAGCTGATCAAACTCGGGACCTTAGCACACCAATTTAGAGCTCAAGCATTACGGCACACCGGACGAGAAGGTAGGTACTATACGTTTTTATATTGTCGTCGGCACAGTTTTACGTTTGTTTTGGCCATAATGAATTTGAGCCAAATATTTCAGCTAGCCATCAAGTTTGTTCCATTTATTAATCGTTCATTAGTAATTATTAATTTCCAGTTATCGTTAGTTTGAGTGGACCACTGACTTCATCGTTCTGGCACGAGCCACTGAAGCTACTAGTGAAATGATATTGATACCAATTTGTAAGGATGCCATTGCTCACATATCTTAATTACTTAGTTACGACTTTTTTATTCAAGGAATAATTGAACACTATGTGCCTTACTATATTTTTATAGGTAGAACGAGGCAAAAACCGGCGTTTCATTTTCTTGCTTTACACTATTACTAGATATAGTTACCTCTTAAGCCTGAAGAGGAAGTGAGAAGTAGGTACCTATTGAATTTGTGCGTGTCTCGTTTCTGGTTGAGAGGAAAAAATTAAACACAACGCACAGAGAATTGCGGTTCCTTTTTTGCGTGTTGTTTAGCCGATACATCGAGTGCTAACGGCTATTGATGATTTTCTAATCATCATTGCAGATGAAAAACGTTGGTTGTTTCCATTATCAAGAATGTCAGCATGTGTGTACTTATTTCTATACAGTTAACATATTATCACAGTACCTACTACTTGAGAATCATTGTTTAGGGTCGCTCAATCATGACAATTAAAAATAATTATTTGATGATTAAAAAAAATGGCTAGCAGTTGTACCTAAGCTAAATGGACTTTACACGTTAGTTGACTTCTACACTTTGTTACTGACATTGACATTGAAATTACAACAAATTAGGATTTACATTTCATCTTCTTTTTTGTCTCGTTCGTTAAATAGGTACCTATTATAAAAAAATCTACGGTTGGGTCTAATGGTTAGTACCTCAGAACTAGGGATGAGTGATTCAAAACGTATATAAATATTGAAACTATATACGGCATAAATATCGTTTATCTATTTATCGGTCCGTTATGTAACTGTTTATTATGAACATCACTATATCCGAACAGAGTGCACCGATTCGAGTAAACGATATGGCAATATGACTATGCAATGGCTAGTGACTGTCGTGACTGATATCGGATTTTAGTTTCGCCCTAGATTTTTTGGACAATTTATTGCCCTAGCCCTAAATAATTTAATTTATTATTTCCAGCGGGGACGCCGGCAGCCGGACGGACGATCCACCCGCAGTGCTTGCGGGCCACTTCGTCCATTTCCCAAGTTCTCCCCTTGGGGAGGGTGTGGTTGATCCAGCTTTTTCACGGCACCCCGTCAAACCTTCTTGTATCCCTGATAAATCTGATCATCTGTTCCACCTTCAGACTTCTTATGTCTTCCTCGTCCAGTCTGTCCGATCCCAGGAGTTCCCATCTGATCAGTGAGTACATGGGGCATTCTACCAGCCGGTGGAAACTTGTTTCTTCGTTTTCCATGCACTCCGGGCATTTGGGATCAGTTTTTACTCCTATCACTGTCAGATGTCTATTTAGTCGACAGTGTCCTGTTATAACCTATAGGGCGAGCCTCATATTTCCTCTTGGGAGTTTCATGTTTAGTTTAGTGTGCTAAACTTGATGTGGCAGGATTTCAGGCACGTAACGAGATCTTGACATTGCACATTGAATAGGTGCTGCTTGGGATTGTAACCAAATATACCTAAACCAAATAGGTAGGTACCTACACTACGACTTCATCAAGTAGAAACGCTCGATAAAATGTTCTTCTTAGTACACATACTTACAATATTTAACTAAGTAAGTTAAAATAAACACTTAGATCACTATCTTCTTAATAAAGCAGGTAGGTAGCAACGTAAATTTTATTGTCACTCAAATCATAAACTCTTAAACTTTGTTGTCAGAGCTATGTAGGTAGGTAAATAGGTACATACTGCGATACCTACTAACTTAACTATTTTAACGGAAACATATCGCACGTAGATAATAATAATTTGTAAGTCCATGTACGGAGGGTGCTATATCGCACCTTCAGTCAAAAAGAGTTGAAATACACCTCTTCATAAAATTTACCATATCCCGATTGCCATAAAGATTAAAATCGCTTCATCGCTATATTCATTTTATAACAGTTTTCGGCCGAGAATGCGAAACCTTTATGAATAGGTACCAAAAACGTTTGTTGGCACAGACATCATCTACGACGAGGCGCGGCGTCTTCACGGCAGCTAATCTCGAAGCTGGATGCAAGCGGGCCAAAGCATTTCGTTCCGGCTTAAACCAGTTTCATGAAGTCCACCGTAGCATGATGAGCCATTCTGATGGGTAAAGCACTTCTAGTAGCCCCAACGATATCGTTTTGACATATTTTGTCCCTACTTAAACGCATACCTACCTACCTACTTTTAATTGATATTAATAATATTGTTATAATTTGTGACAAAACTACTTACGCTTACTTTACTACTTACTTATGGATAATTGATAGGTACGCATGTTTTGATTTCAAAATTATAACCATGGTTGAAATGTGGAATTCAGTGCACGAGGTTGTGCACTGAAACCTTTGACTTAAATTCATACTTACCTAAATATTTGTTTCGACTCTGTATGAAAGTACCGAGATCTTATTAGAGATACCTACCTATTGACCTTGTTACAAGTTCAATGGGGATATCTATTTTTTTTCCAAATTTATGTGGCTGACACTGATTTGGCCGCCATCGGGGATTTCATTAACACTAAAAATTTGTCGTTAATATTAATAACGAACTATTGCGCGTTCATAAAGAACGTCCGTGTTTATCCGGAATCAGTTTAGCTAATGGAGATACAGGGTTGTTTTTAATGGATATGGAAACGGACCGCTTGTTCTTGTTGGATCGATATTTTCAATTGGTCCCTATTATAGTTCTACCGTTCAGTTCTACTAGTAGGACTAAATGAAGAAAGAAAGCCGTTAATTTTTACTAGTAGGAAAGAACGGATAAGAAAAACCGTTCTGTCGTACTAAAATAAAATAAGAGGAGTTCTACTGATAGGACTGAACGAACTGCGAGGTGCGTTAAGGTCATAGCTCATTAGTCTCACCCGGCACCCAATCAGCACCGCCTCACCTCGAGAGGTTAGTATTCCTTGCATGGAATACCTACTATGGGTACCTATACGCTCACTACATCATCAACTCCAGAGCGCTTGTAGGCTAAGGCGATTGGGCCACTCGTAGCCTGCACGCTTGCCTTGCGTTACCCACGCGCAATTCCCGAATAGATCGCGCGCTGTTCGCGAGTGGTCCACGCGCTGTACACGAGTGATGCGGACCAAGTGACGAATGATACAATCCGCGGCGGCCACCCGAAGACCACCTATCGTGAACGAGTGCAGTGGACACCGAGCGACGAGGCGGTGCTGGTCTGGTACCTACCGGACAGGCCATATGTTACCTGTAGTATACTTCCTCAAGAGGAATTTATTTCCTAACTAGTCACAGTTACATATTTGAGTGTTACTGAACTATAAACTCGTGAGCGTCAAGATGAAGGGACCAAGTCTCGGATGTCTGTCATATACAAAAGATTAATACCAATAATCTACTATTTGCTACCTTTGCTATAAGTTTAGCTACGTCTTCATTAATTGCGGCGCAAAATTATAGCAAAGGTAGCAAATAGTAGATTAATGGTATTAATCTTTTGTATATGTATGACAGACATCCAAGACTTGGTCCCTTCATCTTGACGCACACATAAACTCTGGTCTAATGAGCTATTAGAACGGTAAATGGCAGGTGCGTGGAGTTAAGCAAGCGTTTATTTTTAAGACTACCAAAATGACTAAACTGAACTCTGCCTAATGGCAAGCAAAGCAGTCTATGAGTGGAGGAGACCCTACACTAGAACCAAATTGTTGATATGAACCAATAGATACTATCTTTAGATAGGACCTTTTTAGGAGTTGTACCTCGTGTGGCTCACTACTGTTTGTTAGTGAGTGAGTGGGTCATAGTAGTGGGACTATAAGGAACAACCTATTGAAGAAACTGTCAACCTAATATCTACATAATATATCTATTGTAGAAGCAGAAAATAAAATAAAACAAATAAAATTGCGCAAGACACTTTATTGTATGCCTGTGCACATTTTTGTATTAGACTTAAGCATAGGTGGTGGTTGTAGCACTCTACTTGAGTGGGATGAACCTGGAGCTGTGGGTAGCACCAATACCGGGCCTACCATGCTTCACAGGCTTGTATGTGACTGAGAATTCACCTAAGTAGTGGCCAATCATCTCAGGCTTAATTTCAACCTAAAAAGAGAGACATTTTTAAAGCTATAATCATGTAGGTGATAGCAGATCAAATATAGATTGATGTGATGAGAATGGTGATACAGAGTAGGAGGTCTATCAAAAAGTGCCAATTATTTAATTAAAATTCTGATGAGCACTGTGAGATGTGAAAAAACAAAGATAAATTAACTTTTTACAAATGCTAATAATTTCATCAATTATTGGTAGTAATAATAATAGATACATCATGGTACAGGTACACAATATAACATCAATGGTGCTTTGATCCTTAGTTAATGACAAGATAATAATCTTATGGACAGTGAAATGATAAGTGTTTTAAATATTATAGATGTAGATATAGACAATAGATTTATTGTGTATGTCCAAATAGGCTTTATAATTATTTCCTAGACCAACAGATTATTACTAAAAGATAATGGCAACTGATATCCCAGTAACCAATTAAATGATTGAAATTGAAAATTTGTATACTCTTTCTTAACTTAATATGGTCAGCCCAGGTTAGCCTTTTATCGAGATGTAAACTTAAATATTTTAGTGTTCTGATTTGGTAAAACCTTATTCTGCATATAAACTGGTGGACATTCTTCTTTTCAAAGTGTGAATGTTTATTGCATTGATTTAGTAACATTGAGTTTAATTCTCTGCACTTGCAATTTTGATCACTTGTCACTTGCTAAGTATGCTGTGTCATTTGTGTATGTTGCGGTTAAGACGCTTTCTAACTACTCATATATTTTGCTACAGGGTCGGACATCATGTAATTTACAAAAATACTAAGTGAATCAAGTATTTTGAAAATTAGAAAAGGTGCGGCCTAGTATTGTAAAATACCTAGTGCGCGGTACCAGTAATCTGTTTTAGTAAAAATCCTCATTTCTAATCCTCATCATCATAATAATATCAGGCAATCATACACTAGTATATCCATAGTAAGTAAATAGATTACAAAAGATATAAATTGCAACTAACCTGGTTAAATGTCTTTCCATTGTAAATACCAACTATGGATCCGACCATCTCGGGGACAATGATCATGTTTCTCAAGTGGGTCTTGACAATCTCTGGTTTCTCATTTGGTGGGGCTTCTTTCTTTGCACGACGGAGTTTCTTCACCAGGGCCATTGGCTTACGCTTCAGACCACGAGCGAACCGCCGGCGAGCGCGTGCGTGCATCAACTCCATGAGTTGCTCACTGAAATTTATACATTTTGAGGTTAAGAACAAATGTTTTGTACCGGGTATATTACTGTAAGTAGAAGGATATCGTTATAGAAATAATCACAGCATAAAATTAGTTTGAAACAGCCTATACTGAGCTCCTGATTCCATTTTAATTCATAATATTACTGGTATTTTGTAAAAAGGGGTTCAGAAATGACTTGTCAATTACATTACTTATATGAAATAATTAGTCAATTTTCTTGTCAGGTCAATTATAAACAGACACTCACTTGGGCATATCAAGAAGCTGGTCAAGATCAACCCCACGGAAGGTAAACTTCCTGAAAGTACGCTTCTTCTTGAGAGTTTCATCAACCTGCAAAACGTAAACATTGTATCTCACGAAAATAACACAAGTGCAAAGTTCCTCGATAACACTTAATAAAAGCACCATAAAATATAATGCCGTTCTGCAAACGATTAACTGCATAGATGTGGATATTTTCCATTTATTATTTTACGAACCTCAGCCATGTTTCCGATTTGTTTGACAGAACCGAGAGAAAAGGAAAGAAAAAGATCGCCGTGTGTCAAATGTCAAAATGACATTAACAAAATTATTGCCAGCGCAAACAACGAGTGAACATGAAAAAAATTGCCTGTTCTGTGACAGAAAAATTGTGTGTATCTGTTTAAAGCTGGCAAAATGACAAGGAACAAAATGTGTTGATTATTTTGCATACTTTCCCTATGGACTATCAATTAAAGTTATTGATAGGATATCTTTAGAGAAAATAATCGAATTATAATATGAGTACTAGCTTGATTGTCCCACAGGCGAAACTTTGGATGACGCTCTGGCTGTAGCAGTTGACAATCTGTTATAAATGTATAGCGAATTTGACAAGGAGCAAGTTTCCCAAGAAATAAAAAGTACTGTAGGCATGTAAAAGCCACCGATACGAGTATGGACCACGTTGCTGCCAAATGGAGAGCCCGAGAAGTCCTTCAATTTATAATAAAATGGGACTTCAGTGAATCGTTACCCTGTATAACGCATAAACAATACTTCAATACTTCTTGATAATTTACAAAAATGAGTTTTTCGAAACTTAAATTATTTATCTTCAATCTACAATGGGTCAAGAGCAACTGGTTAATCTAGCCGTGCTTTCAATAGAAAGAAAATTTTTAAAAGAAATCGATTTCACAGAAGTTATTGAGGAGTTCAGTAAATTGAAGGCACGAAAACGCATATAAAACGCTACAAAAATTTAAAAAACCATCTTTGATTTATTTTATCTATTTATTTTGTTGATCTATTCGTATTTGAAATGCCTCACATAGATAAATTCCATATTGTAGGTATGTATACCTATTTAATTAGCCCACATAATTTAAGTCGAATTTAAATTTCACTTGCCATATTTTAATGAAATAAACATAAATACTTATTTTTACATACAAATGTGAACTGAATAAAAAGTAGCCGCCCCGGGCATTTGACAGGCTTAAGTAGTCCGCAACTGATATTTTAACATGTCAAATTACACAACCTCACTTTGCGCAGTCGGTTAACGCTCGGAATACGGACGGCATACAGAATAAGGACACTCAGTATGTTTTGTGATAGTACGTGGAAAGACAAAAATGTGAGGGTAGATCTAGAATCTACTTCGCTTATGGAGCCGTGACATCGCCACATCAGTCTGCTTGTGACCACAGCCGGTGTAACCTGGTCGAAACGTCAAGCAAAATAAGGTATGTCAAAGTCAAAGTCAAAGTCAAAGTCAAAGCATTTATTTCATTTAGATCATAGAATAGGATGCTTATGAAAAGTCAACATTACATTTTGTCAGCCAATTGACCTACAGCCAGTTCGCTGACGAGGTAGAGCTGTGAGAAGAACTGGCAAGAAACTCACGCCACTCTTTTCAATCGACAGATAATTACAGTTATTTGAATGAGTTACAATTTAAACACTCAACGCAACCAAAGAACCATACAAAGTAATTATTACAAATTAACTAATTAATATGATACTAAGATTAAAGAAAGAAAACGAGGATTTCAATTATTTAGTTTCAACTAGTATGGTAATTTGACTACGTATTTTAATTAAACTGGTAAATGCACCCCCTGGTAACATTGAACGACAAGGTAATACTGGATTGAATATTAAATGTAAGCCATGCCAAGATTGACCAGTCATCCCAAGTAGCACCCGTTCACGAGCATGACGCACGGGCCAGCCATCATCACCCTCGCCATATTAGAGGGAAGGTGATGACCCGGCCAATACGACACCACAAGCAATGACATTTTAGTGAGCATGACAATGCAGGGCATGGGTGGTAAAAGAACCCTATTATAATGTATTATGCCTTACGAACTCGTAATGATCATGATATGCATCCACTTCACATTAAACGTAAATACCTAAAAAATTATATGTAAATACCTAATGCATGATCGCGTGAATTCCCGTATATTTAGTTCTACTATATCATGCAACGCGAAAGTTTAAAAGTAAATATCATTTCATTGGTCATTTTTATCTATGTGAAACGGTTCTAATAATGAATGATATTAGTTTGATTAGGATAAATTTTTGTATTGTGTTAAAAATACTTTAAACTTAACCTACATTAGTACATCGCATAATAGTGCGCTAGCGGCTAACTATTTCGGTTTAATATTATTGTTACTGGCTCGGCTCTTATATGTGATAGGTTGATGTATTCTTGATGTACAGTGCATCTATATCACAGAGTAGCCGTATCTATATTGATAGTGAAAGCCTAAGTAATCCACAATATAATAGTGAAAACCACATTCAAATCCATTGAGTAGTTCTCGTGATTAGCGCGTTCAAACAGAGAGAAATACGCTTTCTAGCGTCTTCCGTATAAACTATGATTAGATGATGCCTCACTAATTTCAGTATGGAGTATTTATATGAGTTTGGAGGCGATAGCTTTAAAAATAAAAGATTTTCCATACAAACTTATACCCCTTATTTCACCCCTTTGTAAGGGTTGTTTAGAAAATTTATTAACTTAATTACATAATTAGTATTTTCTAGTAATTTGGAAACCCTACTATCAAAGCTATAGAACTTTCATACAAACTTTGCCACACCTGTTTACCCCCTTAGAAAATGAATTTCGCAAAGTAGTGAGCACCTACGTCCTAAAAGGTACCACCATGCAAAATTTGATACTCCTAGCACTTGTAGTTTCTAAGATTTCGTGATGAGTGAGTGAGTGATGAGTATAATATAAGGCAGTGTTTATGCAATGTATGTAATACAAATATAATGTTTTATCAGAATTCTTATTTAAAACGTTTAAAACTGTGTAACTTCTCCTTCTCACCTACTTTGTTTCTCTGCACCGCCTCAAAATGTAGACTGGTAGAGAATGCCATTGGCATTAAGTCCGTCTATATACAATATTTTATTTGAAGTTTTTAAATAATATAAATAAATGAAGAGAGATATCTTACAGCATTACTATACTGCTTTATGAGGGCCTTCCACCTGCAAATGATATTGCTTGGTCGAAGTAAGGAGAAGTTGGGTCTTTATCTCGAAAACTGCTAGCTTGTGTGGTGTCTCTCACCAGACTATGGCAAATTTATTATCATACTCTGCGTGCCCTGTCACCTGTACACACATGGCCCTGTACAACGCTACAGACAACGCACTGTTAGTGGCAGTGTACTGGTTATCACAGATTTTACTCACCTTCGCACGGGTGGATTTTTTTTTAAACATTTTGGGATAAATAAAGATAATTTAACTGATAGGTATGCTAATTAAAACTTCCATTACATAGATGTGCACGCACGCCTCTGCCCCGCACTTTCGATGCCTGCCCTCTCTCACGCCGCGTTGCTCACTGCCACAGACTAAGTAGAGAACAAGTTCTCACTGCGCTCGGCGGCGTGTATTTTTTGTTAATGTTGACATTTTTAATATCGTATTATCTTTTGAATGGAATGTCCGATTTCAATAATTCAAAAAGTAGCCAGAAGGTATTGAAACGGTCTTAAATACGAAATAATTGATTTGGATAAGAAATGATTCTTATGATTCTCATAGGAAGGAATTCGATGAAGCTTGTGAAAAAACAAAAATGAGGCGTGTGGATGACTTGCTTCAATCACCGGACGTTAACCAGTTGACAGCAGCAGCTGAAATCTCTGCGCGATTGACCGGAAATCGCAACTTGGCTACCGCAATTCCACTATCCTGACAAGTGTCAAGTGATGAAGACAAGTCTACGTGTTCACGAAGGACCATGATGCATATCGAAGGAGAAGGCTTAAGCTTATTATGTTGCTGCCAATTCTCCGAGCAACTCCTACAAGCAGACAATTAAATGGAGTATCAAAGCAGGACACACAGTATTCCCCTCCATTCATAGGTTAAGACAGGCTAAAATTTATTGTTTCCCTTCTGTGGATCAGATTTTTGTAAACAAAACGCGTGCAGAAATTAAAGTTCAAGGAATTTTAAACAAAACTGTCGAACGTCTAATTACTGCTCAGCGTGATGTTTTTAAATCTTTGTCTCCTGGCTCATCATTCTCCCTTAGATGCAAGTGGGGGTGCGATTGAAATTCCGATCATAGCACTTACAAACAATAGTTTACAAACAGTGAAGGCACAGATGAGTTTTTGTTTGTTTTCGCATTTCATCATCATCATCATCATATCAGCCAAAAGACGTCCACTGCTGGACATAGGCCTCCCCCAATTTTCGCCACCATGGCCGGTCGTTCGCCGCCCTCATCCATCGGCTGGCCGCCACCCTTATAAGGTCGTCGGTCCACCTTGTGAGGAGTCTGCCCACGCTGCGTCTTCCGGTTCGTGGTCGCCACTCTAGAACCTTTCTGTCCCAGCGGCCGTCAGTTCTGCGAGCTATGTGTCCTGCCCATTGCCACTTTAGAGAAGCAACTCTGCGAGCTACGTCAGTTACTTTGGTTCGCCTGCGGATTTCTTCGTTTCTCAAACGATCGCGCAGGGAGACGCCTAACATAGCCCTCTCCATCGCCCTCTGAGCGACTTTGAGCCTTCGGATAAGACCTTAGAGCATTAAACCAACAGGAGTGGACATGCGCTCTATTTCCCTTGCGCAAAAGTCTGCCACTTTCGGCAGGGGACGCGACGGGGCAACGCGAGCAACGCACACTAATTACAATAAAATTATTACACACTAGCTTATCAAATTCACACACAGGGACATCTATCAGTTTACGCTTCCTTAGCGTAAAACAGTTAGAGCTTGACTCTGTCGATATTTAGTATCGATGTTTAGGATTTCATATAAGTACGCGAAAGATTTAATTATTTTCATGATTATTATGTTTGCTTATTAAAATGAGCATTATCTTACATTATATAGAACAGTTTTAGGTAATAATAATCTATTATAATTTTTAAGGTTTTTTCTTATTTAAGCACTTTGAAATAGTTCATCTATTTAAAGTAAAAAGTTCATAAACATGAATTAACTAGAAGTAATTCTGTTAATTCATGTTTATGTCAATATTACAGGAAGAATAAAACAGTGTTTCTAACTAGCACACTTTTTTGTAATTATTAACAAAAAAGCCCGTCATACGGTCGGGCTAAATTTATAATTGTTAAACATTGTTCGACAAACAAATCAGGGTTATGCGGTCGGGCTCTCCTACTATGTTTACTAATGTTTATTCAATACTTCCGATCCCTGATAGTACGGAACCCTCGGCGTGCGAGTCCTACTGGCATTTAGCCGTTTTTGTTGAAGTTATACTTCTTTTGGCGCGATTGGGAAAAATGATGAGAGTGAATTTCTACGATGCGCGCGCACACCGACAGAAAAAAGCAACACCCTGAAGTTAGTTGCGAACCTTTTACACCCTAAAGTTAGTTGCGGATCTTTGTGTGTCGTATCAGTACAAATAATCAGTGTGAATAAATAAAAAATATATTGGCGTTTATATCAATTCAAATATTTATGTATGTATGCGTTGTTATTATTTGGTATTTCTGGATTGTTACGCCAAAGAAGTATAACTTCTACGTACATGAGTACTCACACTTTTTATTATATTTAACTACTGCGCACAAGGATCTAAGTTCAATAACCACCACCTGTTGAAATTTGTTCTTGTGTGGATTAAAGATAGTAATTAATTATTACGTGTCAATTTTACTTGTATTATTCCTAAGTATGTATGTATATTCAAACCAAATAATACTTTGAATTAATTGTCTGTTGCTATTAAATTTTGTTCCAACTAAGCAGAGCTTGTATTTGGAGGATTTTGTTCTGATTACATAGTAACAAGACACTGACATGAGAATGTATGAGTAGATTTTATTAGAGAGATATTTTATCTGTACAGATAAGAAAAAAACAACAGAATATATTTCAGAAAGTCTTTATTTAAGTAGGTATAATAAAATACTGAAGAACTGTGCAATTTAAATTAACCTTATAAATCTAGTTTAACTAATGCTAAGTAATGCAATAAGAGGAGGTAGCGCACAGCGAGTTTACTTGCTAAAAACTGAGCTGTCCGCCGCTTGGGGGGTAGGGAGGAGGTAGCAGTGCTGGCAGCACAGAATGCTTTGTCTTTTAAGCTGCCAGTCAGATACTTGTACGCTTAGGAACCCACTTATATGGTTCCTACAATATTGGACCCAAGCGACTTAAGGCGCAGCTTCTTTTGAAAATCTAAAACAAACAAAAAAAAAAATTTAATACTGGAAAACCAATATCGATATTTGTGATTAAACTGTCTCATCTCTAATTATGTTAAAGTGTGACCAGTTTCTTAAAAATAAATACGCTTATTTTTGTAAGAAATGAGCGATTATCTTTCGGAATAAAGTGCACTAATCTTGTATATTTGGATTTATAATCTCATTTTACTTGTTCGTTTAATATTATTTTGTGCATTACTTCGTAAAAAAAAACATTGGGTATAATTAAAAATAAATAAATATGGGAACGGTGACACAACAATGTACATCCAAAATGAAACTTAATAGATATGTCAACAAGGCGAGATATAAAAAATATTAGTAGGTTAGTTTATAAGTACATTCAACCTAAAATATTACCCCAGATTAGAGTATTGATGATAAACCTGGCAACACTGTCTTGTTGATTAGTATTTTATTTGGTTAAATTGCTAATTAAATGCATTATTTAATAATATTCGAACAAAATAATACTTACAGATGGAATGTAATGTTATTCTTTTGTAGATTTGATGTTTCTGATCGCTTTAACACCAAAATACATTGCAATTCGGCATTTTTATTGAGACGGTATTACGCACGCACTGATAAGTGTCATATGATGCGGAACGCGCATCAACTAGTTTTATATAGCGGGTATGACCGGTGGGCTGTTACCTTTGGCAGAGGGGTACGCGTGTAAGTGGCCTCTCTGGTTGGTTTAATGCTCTAATAAGAATATGACCCATAGTTAGCGACCACGTCTCTGCTCCGTATGTCATCACTGGCAACATACCACAGAACAAGTACTAAGCTTTAGTACCTGTTCTGTGCAACATACACTGGTCAACACACACTGGTTTTTTCGCATTTGTACCGCTTCAATTACGTGATAATACTGGTAATGTTGTTTGGCAGAATCCTCGACCATCTTCTACTATGTATTGTCGGCCAATTAATTTTCCAAAGAAACTATAGATTTTACTGTAACAGAGTCAAATAAAATTTTGGAAGAAATAAACCAATTGATCCATTTTCGGACAATGTAAACAAACAGTCCTTTCGATATTTTTCTATTAAAAACTCCTTAACGAATACCTACATATCATAGGTACATAATATTTTGTAATTAATAATTTATTTTGGGTTTGCCCTCGCAGGTCTGTTCATTTGTTTTATTGTAATATAGTACCTATAATAAAATCGTAACATACATAAAAATTCCATTTAATCTATATTTCACAAATTTTCATCAGGCGGGAAAATATTCAAAAGTATCTTAGTATTCCATTTCAGTCTGTGGTCAAATCGTTGCATTTAGAGATTAACGCTTAATTTAAATTACATTTATTTATTAGATTAGGTACTAATTGTTTGTCTTATTATCTTAATGTTTATAAATCAACGGTTATAATAAAATACAATACCATATTTAACATAAATACATATATTTAGAGTGATAAATTAAATATAATTAATCTATTATGCAAATAGAGTATTCGTAAACGTAATATTATTTAAAAACGTAAGAAAAAGGACGAAAAATTACTATTTAACAATGTATTGATGTCATTAATTTAATTTTTATTATCTTTGTCCCATCACTAGTAAATTCATGAAACCATAGACAATGGCAATATGGCGAATGGAATGGGCTTTATATGGTAATGAAGTATCGGTCAAGCACGAATTGTTTGACGGTAAAGTGTGAAACGGTATAGCTGAAACTTCCTCGGCACAAAAATATCATATTTGTGTAGCGACTCCTAAGAGCGGTATTACATTATCATGTACATATTATTTCATATCTGTCAAATTCTATGATCATAATTCGACGACACTCAAACTATGATCATAGATTAATCACATGGTAGTTATTATACCGTAATAGTTCTTCATTTAAAAATGACTTACACATCTATGATCATATTTCTATGATAGTGTAATAGCGACCTAATTGATGAATTTAAAAATTAAAAAAGAATTGAAAAATTACCTAGCCTCATCGGCTAAAGAAATGAGACGTAAATATTGTTGTACGATTTAATTTAAGTATAATTATGCTGTGTACCCTCCTGAATTGATTTTTAGTTGTAAATATATTGATTTATTTATTAGGTAATTACCTACTAACTTAGTTTTATGATTTGCATGTAAAAAAATTGGTAACATGTCCTATTGTATAATTTGTAGGTAGGTTATTAGTAGGTACCTAATTAGTATTAATTAATTACTGTTATCTTAATTAGTTCTTGTTATGTTAATGTTTTTCCTATTTTCTTTGTACCTGTTAATTATACTAATTATCTATTTAAAAAATGTTTTAGTTTCCTGTTACCCGTTCTTACCTTCTTTTATTTGGGTGTTTCGGGCTAAAACCACAATCTTAATTAAGTTGTACGAAGCAAAAAAATCAAATAAATAATTTTGTAAGGCTGGCATGTTCTAGATGAATCACTGTGCTACTTACCCATCTATTAGGTCAATTAAAATCGAGCATTCGCTCCCAACGAGGCACACTCTCATCTGTCACACTGTGACTGATTGGGTTTTTTTTTATATACAAGCCCAACTAACTAGGTACACTGTTAGGTACTTCATTGGAACTTTTTATTAGTAATTTCCTAGTCACACTTAAAGGAAGATAATAAAAAATAATGAAAGAAGAATCAACTCAGTTTTGATAAATGTCGTAAGTAGGTATACTTATTGTTTGTTAAATAATTATCCATTTAATAAAAATAACTTCTTCTTCTTCTCCTTTTTTTTGGCAACAGAGCCGACGATTGTGTCAGCTATTTCTGCCAGCGTCAAGTGTAGAATAATATTCTTGTTGATGATATTAATGGTATATTACAATGATAAAATAGAAAAAATGCGGATGAAATTAAATGACAACCATCTTCCGTGAAAACAAAAGATGGATCTTTTCTAAAAATAACTTGTGGAGCTTAGTGATTCTTTGTAAATGCCCGACTTTCAAAATTACAATTAAGGACTTCATGGCAAGGCCCTAACTTGAGCCATAACTCTTAGAAAATTTAATAGATAGAGATTTAGAACAAGGTCTAAAGCCTAAAGCATAGAAATTAGTGTTTTTGCAATCTGTAGAATGTGTTAAAATGTCAATAATATGTTGTCTTTGAATTTGGCATGTTTATTCTTCAATGCTGTTAGCTCTTTTGAAATCCTTTCCGAGAATGTAGCGTGTGAGAATAATATAATTTCATTCAAGCCCAAACAAATAAATATGGCAACAACAAAATTGTGTCTCAATAGTTTGTATTGTCACGTTTATAGCGTCTTAAAGTAGTATATTAAGAGAAACTATTTAAAAAAAAAATGTATTCAAATAACTAAAATATTTTTTTTTTTTGCAATCAGTACTTCAAACGTCATTTATTCGAGCTAGGTGCCCTTGCTATGTTATCCGCAAGGGTTGTACGTACTCAGGGCACGCCACGGTCGTGGCGGTAAGTCTCATCCTCGAGGAGTGGCTGGAGAGGAGGCACGGCGTCCTCACGTTCCGGCTGACACAGGTACTCACCGGTCACGGGTGCTTCGGCACGAACCTGTGTCTCATAGGCCGGGAGCAGACGTCCGTCTGCCACCATTGCGGGGTCTGCCCGCGCGACACGGCGCTCCACACGCTCGTGGAGTGTCCGGCGTGGGCGGACCAGCGCCGCGATCTAGTTGCGGCGCTCGAGACAGCCCAGCTCTCGCTGCCGACCGTGGTTCTGTCCATGGTCCACAGCGAGAGGGCTTGGGAGGGAGTCGCCTCCTTTTGCGAGCAGGTAATGCTCGCCAAGGAGGCGGCCGAGCGGGAGAGAGAGGTGACCACCTTGCTAATCGCCCGTCGTGCCCGCCCCGGTCTTCGCCGTGGGGCGCTCCGGGATCTCCAGCCACCATAAGAGGATACCTGCGGGCGGCGATTGGGCAATCGCCGCTCGAACAGCACAGGCCCGAGAAGGCGGCGTACGTGTTCCACGAATGCCTCTCGATGGAGGAAGAGGGCTAGGCCCCCCAAATCAGATGGGGCCCGCTCAACGTGAGCGGGCCGTGGCCCGTCGGGGTTGCGGATGACTGCGCGAGCGTCTCCCGTGACCCCGACACTCTGGCTGTCTGGAGGAACACCGTGGGTTTTAGTCGGTATGCCGGCCGTGCTTTACGTGCGGTCGGAGAGTCCGACATAACCCCCGCCTGGCCCGGGCGGGTGCGTATTCGTAATGCATTTCCCACGAAAAAAAAAATAGGGTTGTACGTACTACTGTTACTTTAGCATATTATAAAGAGTATAGATTAGATTTTTTGTATGTTTGTTACGATTTAACTGAAAATCTACGTAACCGATTTAAAAAATACTTTCACCTGTACCTATAAAGTTACAAGTATGATGGGTAATATAGGCTCTATTTATATATTGCCTATATTTTATGTTTAACATACCTAATCGTTCAATCATTTCTTCTAAAAATTTCAACTTATGATACCGAAGCGAAGCGAAGAGAGGGCGGGCCGCTAGTTTTCAATATTTTAAGCGCCTTTCCTAATCTGAATGTTGCAATACGACACTTGCAATGATATTTTCCGTAGGCGTTTGTTGTGAAACCGAAATAAACTTTTAATACCTAAGGGACGCCAGGGTAGACGTCTAGTATTAAGTATTATATAAATCCACTAACTCTTACAGAGTTAGGTCAAAGCAAATCTTCAAAATCTCTTAAAAAAAATTAAGAAGAGGAAGTTTGCCAATAAAATTACCATGTTTATGTAAATGTTGATATTTTGTTAGAAAAATCATATTAAGCTTTATTAGTAAATTTTGTCTTCATTTGTAGATCTGAGCAATTTTGATAGTCGCTTTCCTATTAATTTCGGATACATTTTAGTTTTTATTAAAAATTCTTTTGACTGATGTGTAACAGCTCCATTATCTAATTGATACTTGCATAAAGTATGTAGTGGTTGTATTAGTTGTTCAATGTATACTGAATCCTTTTCTAATTGTGACAAAGCTTCAGCAGCAGTTTCAAGTGTACTTAAACATCCCTCTGTAGGCTGTGTTCTTATTACATAGCTGCTTGTATTAGAGGCCAATAGCTTTACTTGCTTAATTTTGTGTAAAATAGGGCTGGAAGCATATATTGCCTTAGCCTGTGGCCAAGTGCCATCTAAAAGAACAATATTATATTCATCATTATCGTTTTCCATATCTCTTATATCTATGGCAGTTTTGCTTGGGTATAGCAGTAAAGTGTTTGATTGATTCAGTATATTTTCTAAGTCTTCATGTCTAGGTTGTGGAAATTTCTTTCCTTTAAATATAAGGCACTTATCCAATGCTAGTCCTAATTGTAACATTGGTGCTGTACGTAAGCACCTCTTTTCCTCTGCAGGATGCTGCAACAATATTACTCTACTGCGAGGTTTTAACCTTTCTGGTGGTAATGCTGAACACCAACAAACAACAATGGGTCGCCTGAAAATAAAAAAGTATAGACATTTAAATAAAAAGTTATTTGGAGATAATTTATGTTTCCATAAGTAATATTTAGTAAATGAGTAGAATTAATAAAAAAAGATTAATATAGGTACTGTAAATAAAATATAAACAAAAATATAGAACAGATTATCAAAGCTAAAATAAGTAATAAAATAAAGATGATAATTACTTGCAGTTCGTACATCTTTCTCGCATGTCAGGAGGATCAGCCGGTATATTACATAAATCTTCCCATACTTCTTGTACATCCATATTTCTGTAATAACTAATTCCCTTATTTTAACAAAATAAATTACTTATGAGTGTGTCTAAATAATGTTTCAATCATCATATAGATGTCCACTGTAGGACAGATGCAACTTTCAAAAGGGAATATTTAACAGTAGTTTTATATAGAATGCTGACTAAAATATAGTGGTTTTTCGCATACAGGTAACAACATTACCTGGTATTCTATTCACCCCTTACGACACATTTGAAAAGAAATGGGGTGGTTTTATATTCCTGACTGCAGACCACATCACCACACGTCAGAAATAATGTTAAATAGAAAAAAATAACAAAATATCATCGTATTTACTTACCTACTATTTACAAAATAATACTTTTAAATAGATGTATCTAAATCAGTAGTAACGCGAGTTTTCCTGCAGTAGATATCGTGATAATGTGGACTTATGCCAATACATGGGAGATGCATGCTCAAGTCATTTTATACATATGACTAGGAGCTATGATTTAATAAGATTAAATAACATGGGTTTGCACCTGTGTATCAATAAATAAATGATAAACTAAGAATTGAATAAAATTAGTCAAATATGATTAAGAATAATCTTGAACAGACCACCTTGTGATTGCATTGGCAAGGGAGTGGCAGGCAACTAGTAACTAGTGGCAAGGCAAATCAAGGCAAATCTTTGAAGACTTCCGTTCAATAGAATCTTTTTGAGACCAAGTTGATTGTTGTTGACAATTGACAATTGTGACAGACAACAAGACATTGACAATGATTTTTTTTTTTTTTTATTTGCCCAAAGGGCAGGCTATAGTCTTTTGACCATACTGCCTAGTCTTCCGTGACATTGACAATGACACATCTGCCGCTGATAGGTCTCTTAGAGATGAGACGTATTTACGCTACCAAGTTCTTAAACCAGGTTTTCGCTTCGAAGTATGGTGGCCTGTAACTACGACCAGACAATACTTGCAAGTATGAAGATAAGTGCTTTAAGGCGAGCGCGCGATAGCATAGCATAGAAAAATTATTCATATCTCAATGTTGATAAGAAACATACTCGTATTTTGTGAATAATAATAGGTACTTTTATCTTCAAAGTATTTTTTATTTATAAAAATTTGCTCCCTACCATGCTGGGAATACAGGTTGAATTCCTATGCAAGTATTTTACTTAAGGCGCTCGCGTCCAGCGCTTGAAATTCGCAAAAAACGCAACGCAAATATTGTCTCTCCGAAATATTGTGCGAGAACCGAGAAGCTGTTCACACTCACGCGACCTTCTCACTTGCGTTCTCGACCGTTATCCGAAATGGACGACTTTAACAGTGCAGCGGCTCTGGTATTGAGTGCATTGACATAATAATATAATCTTGTAAATATTAAAACCGAAAACAAAATTATAAAAAAAGTGCTCTTCGTGAAAATATTTTATGAACTTTAATTATTTTAATTGGTTAGACTACATTTCTTTACATTCAAGTCCATAGACAAAGTACTTTATCACAAAAGTAAAAGAAACTAACAAAGACTAAAGTACGATACAATAAAAAGCTTTTTTTTATTTATTTACATGGGCAGATTACATGCAAAGCATAAAATTAACCTTAGCACACACGTGCGATTGATGCCACTTCTACCTCCGTACTGAGAACAAATGAGAATTTGATACCGTTCTCTTTTCTCACCCGAGAAACCCTTTGAAGCGAGCAAAAAACCACCACCAAACAGAGAACAGGCGAGCGCGAGAACGATAAGTAAATCATAGACTAAAACACAAAAAAAAAATTTGAGCTTGGTATAAGCCATTCATTCAATGATATTCTATTTAACAGATATGTTATACACTCACAAAACAACAGAAAAAAGTGTTCCGCACAGTACCCGTTGCACACATAGACCTTTTTCATTCATTTCACATTTCACTACATGTCAAAATGATAGAAAAGGATGACTTGAGAAAACAAATATGAAAAAAAGAGACAGCTAGTGTTGTCAATTGCGTATGAATTTGAACAAACATTACTCTAGTTACCAATCACCGCATGCTGTATCATAGACTAACAAAGAAGAGAAGGTACAAAATTTGTACCGCAGTTTCTACCTACAACAACTACTAAAGGTAGAAAAATAAAACATGTGAAAGAAAATAAATATTTATTTACAGAAAAATTAAAACATTTTTAATAAAAACTGTGATAGGCATAATTACAAGCTTTTTTGTACGTAACTATATTTATAACGGGTGGAATCATGCAATTCAATTTTCGGCCGATTGAACTGAAACTTTTTACACATCTTATGGTCTGTTGACAATGCAATTATATATAATTAATATTATTTAAATCTAAAATAGCGAACCTAATATGGGTTACATTCTGTAACCCAAATTTTAAAATACGATAAACTAAGATATCGGAAACGGTTATAATGTACCATTTCTGTCTTAGTGTCTTATCTTAGTTTATCCTTAATTTAAAATATTTAAGGTAGTAGATCCTAGCTATTACGGTCGTAGATAGAACTGCGAAGAACGATGACTTTTCTGCCTACGATTTTCGCATCTGTATTTTTATTCTATGTCCGGGATGCACGCGTCCTTGTCACACGCACCACAAAAATGTATTTTCCATTTCTTTCTTTTTTCTAACCTCCAAATATTCGAATTATTAGGAAAATAATTGAAATATGTTATTAAATCAAAGAGTATTGCGTACTTACATATGGTATGAGATTCCTTGTGTTTTATTTAATTTTGTATCATATTTGGTGCACTTACGGAACACACAAGATGGCATTTTTAAATTTGAAAATTGCATCAATAGTGTACCTACTCGTTGCTGTGCGTAACGCAGACTAAAGACAATACGTCCCAATTAGGACGTTTTCAGGTCTTCACGATTACGCGTTCATAACATATCTGTTAAATAGAATATCATTGCATTCATTGCTAAAAAATAATTTCAACTAATAGTGTGAGGTTATGTCGTTAACATTTTGTTAGAAAATGACTAAGAAAAAAAATTACTCACCTATATTATGTTTACAAGTTAAATACACAGGTATTTAACTTGTAAACTTATTAAATTTATATTCACTATTGATATGACAGAGTGCTGTTAAATACTTTATTATCCCAATAAGATTCTCTCTTAGTAACTACGTCTCAGGTTCTAAAATTTCATTATATAAGCAATAGGCGAGACCGAAATTAAACTTCAGATTGATTGTAAAGTAGGTAACTGAAATATGAACTGGGAATACTTAAATACAAGATTCTTTCATATTTTAATCAAATTAAGAAAATTTGCATGTTATTATAATATTTACCAGATAAATATCATATTATTTTAGAGAAGCAGTAAAAAATAAGTGTCAAATAATACATAAAATAAAATACTTTCAAGATTTCCTTTTTTCCGCGTATTTAAAAATTAGGTTTTTTAAGTTCATCTTTCAATTTCTTGATCCACCAGTGAAAACACAAAAAATGCTTAATAGACAAAGTGAATAAATGTACATTTCTCACAGGTCTCTTGTGAGAAACGTTTCGCACATTTCTTACAAAGATGCGTTCACATTGGTAGCCACCAAACTGTTTTACTCATAATAAAAATATAGGAAATGATTCAGTTGAACAAATAAGAAAAACGCTATATGAAGTAAAGTACCTACTGTATTAATAATTATAGCAAAAAAACTAAATTTTTTTTTTTTTTATATTAGCCTACCAAAGTGACTCCACTCCGCCTGGTGGTAAGCAGTCAGTGGAATCCAGAAGTGGTGGCCACTATACCAAAAGCCATAGTCTTAAACTGCTGGTATGGTGGCCTCCACTATGGCGGCTGGGAAAGGGGGTTAGGGGAAGGGAATGAAGGAGGTAAGGAAAGGAGAAAGGGGGGAAGTTGGGCCTCCGGCGCTCTCACTCACTTAGCGAAACGCAGTAGTACCGATACTACTACTCTTACGTCGATCTTCTATGAGAGGGTAGTACTTCCCCGGACGATCCGGCCCATTCATGCTGAAACCAGCGTGGATCTACTACTGTATTTTTAATCGGTTTTTAAAATATTTTTAATCGGTTTCTTCATAAATATTAAGATCACTTGAACTTTTGTTTTTGCCGCAACCGGTGTTGGGCAACAGTCTTCACTCGATTTAACTGAAATGTAAAGAAAATGAATAAAACAGTTCAACGGTTTTAAAAGTGTAAAATAAATAAATTAAATATGTACATAAATACTTTGAACAACTGTCATAAAAAAATATGGCTAGTGTAAACGAGCCTTACTTGTTCGAATGCCTCACAGGCACGCCACATAATGGCTATGATAATAGTCAAATTAACACCAAAATTACTGTAAGTTACAAAAACATGTTCTGGTGACGGAAGATGGTTGTCATTTAATTTCATCCACATAAAATATATGCAATTTTATCATTGTATTGTATTTAATAAGCTACCTCTTGGTTTGAAGACCTTGCTATATAAAAATAAATTTAAAGACGAACTTAAGACGTTTCTGTTGAAAGGGTGTTTTTATTCTCTCGATGACATGCAAAGGTGTACTTATCGTGATAGGGCCGTACAATAACAAATTATAATTGTTACTAAAGGTTTTATTTATTGTCAGAATTCTTTTATTTTAATATTATATCTTATTTTAAAATATTCACCAGTTGACATATTTATTCTAATTTCATTACACACTTTAACATATTAAGTAATTTTAGTTTTCTATTGACCTCTTTGACATTAATTTTAATTTATTATGATTTTAATGCATAAGGATAAACCCTCTTTACATGTATTTTTATAATAGTGTATGGTAGGTACTGCTAATTGATTGTATTTTCTATTATGGCATGTCATTACTATAATTTTATCTTATATTATTTTTCTTTATGATTATGTAATAATTATGTTCAAACACAATGTGAAAATTGTTCATGAATAAAATTTGAATTTGAATTTGAATTTGTAATATACCATTATTATCATCAACAAGAATATTATTCTACACTTGACGCTGGCAGAAATAGCTGACACAATCGTCAGCTCTGTTGCCAAAAAAAAAGAAGAAGAAGAAGAACGAGAGTCCATCTTTTGTTTTCACGGAAGATGGTTGTCATTTAATTTCATCCACATTTGTTCTACTTTTTATCATTGAAATATACCATTGATATCATCAACAAGAATATTATTCAAAACTTGACGCTGGCAGAAATAGCTGACACAATCGTCGGCTCTGTTGTCAAAAAAAAAGGAGAAAAAGAAGAACAACATGATATGGTGTGTTACAATTGCATTACTTTACTTGCAGAGTATTTAATACTAATAATTAAAATCACAAAATATATTTTACTAACCTTTCTTGATGTTTAACTGCGTTTCTAACAAGACTTTTTTGCAAAAAAATACGAATGACACACTGAAAATTACCGCTAATTTCGGCACAGAGAAGGCGACTTTTTTAATTAAAATGCTTTAAGGTGATAATTTCTATATATCTACCTACAGGGCTTAAAACAGCGTTTCTCATAGATAAAAAATTGAGCACTTATGTTTCAATGATATTTACAAGAATTAAATATGCTAGAGGAACAAAATATTATTAAAATATAAGCTTAAATACAATCATAATGATTTGAATCAAATTCTTTTAAGAATACTACTAGGTGCTGGACATTTCATCTATTTTCTTCACGAGGTCGTAAGATGGACATATTCAAAATGTATGGACAAAGAAAGTTGAAAATTAGAAAACATTATTAAAATTAACAGGTTACAATGTCAGAGTAAAATTATGAAGCACATAATATAACGCTAGAAATATAGGAACAATGATGATAAGTGATGGAGACAATATTTTTACCTTAAGTACATTTATTTTGACTCAACCCATATAACAGTGTACCATCTAAGCTGGTGCCATCTGCGATTAGCCTATACTGGCCAATCCCTGAGTGGCAACGTCGCAATTTAGTGTCATAATTCGTTATTTTTAATTTTTATCATTAAACGGAGCTTTCCCGCCGAGTGGCGGCAAGCTCTCACTGGTGGTGGGCAGTGTGCAACCGTCGTCGACCATCGGAGCGTCCATATTTAATAATTATTATAAATGCAAAATGTAACTCTGTCTGTTAGGTACGCTTTCTCGCCTAAACCAAAAAACCGATTTTGATGAAATTTGGTATAGAGATAGATTAGATCTTGGGGAACAACATAGGCTAGAAACGGCTTAGAATAATTTACATTGCGAAATATCTCAAAAAATATTAAATCTCATACAATGTTCGAGTAGTGTAACCATAATTTCGATGTGATAGGAGATAATATATTTTTTGAGATAACACGCAATGTAAACTATTCTGAGGGTAAACCGATATGTCATTCTTCTGAGGTGCGCGGCCACGTACTTTCTGTTTTGGGCTGATTTCGTCAGTTTGACTAAACTGACATAGTATTTATTGCTTTTATTAGTTTCGACAAATTAAGACCTTTCTTCTTGTAATAGTTTTAATGTATAAAGTCTTAAGTTTTAAAGAAATAACCAACAATGAAGAATCAACAACGTTACGATTGCGCGGCCATAACTAAATTTTTCGTAACATAGTTATCTAACTTAACTAATTAACTTAACATAGGTAACTAACTAACTTAATCTTAACTTCAAATACTTTTTTCGACAATTTTCGACAAATTCAGTCTTCAATAGACAAAAAGAATTAGATCTCTAACCCTTACCCAAGCAGTTGCAGAGATATCCATGGCCGCGCAATCGTACACTTACGTTGTCGCGGCCAACTTAAAAGTTTAAAACCCTTAAAACTTCTGTATTTCTACTTCGACAAATTTGTTGTTTGTACCCTTCGATTTCGACGAATTCCGACAAAATATTGGACAAAGTTTTTTTTTGATTGGATAACTTGGCGGAGCAATCGTAACGCACACAAAAATGGCATGATACTGGTAACACTTATCAGTTTTAATGTTAAATTTGATTAAATACGCAAATTATTTTATTTTACTGATATTCTAATAAAGATGAGTATTTTATTAATATTTAACTTGATTGATGAACAGAAATCAGTAATACATTTTTTTTCAATGGTTCACGACTAGCGTTGTTCCAAAGAGACGCCATTTTGCGCTGCATTTAAATAAATTTAATTGTTTGTGTCTCATTCCTTCATAGAGACGTAGCTAATAGAACGAGTGAAAGAAGATACAAAATTCACTGACTTTCTCTTGCGATTTAGATACGTAGGCCTACCTACCTACCTACCTTGTACAAATTTTTATACACTCGACGAATGATTTTGATTTGTAATTTGTAAACATGGAGGCCAAGTGTTATGCTAGAGTGAAATAACTTCGTCGCTATAGCCTTGTGTTATTAAAATACGGTTTTGTCTGATGTGGTTAGTAATACTTTATTTATTATTGTTGTTTATAAATAAAGTAACGTGTCGTAACAAACAGCTAGTCGGTAAATTTCTGCAACAGAATGTAAACGTATGCACTTATTTGGCGCCAATGTCCCGAAAGACCGTTAGGCTTACCGTTTAGGATTTATCCAACATCAAAGGAATCACATAGAAGTAACTTGGTATTGTATTTTGTGATAATTCTAGACTGTGCCATAGAACATCACAAAGTTTCATCGTGATTAAACTGGTCTTACGAGTAGTGTCGTCAGATCTGTCATTTGAACAAAAAAATTATGTTGAGTGGAAATAGATTTTCTCATCCTATTGCTCTAGAACGACAATCTATTGTGTTTTATTGTCGTATTTCAGATCACTATAATGTTTTCGGCATATTGCGTCTGAAATGAAGACAAATACCTTGTTATATTTGGAAACATCTTGACCAACCTTGAAGTAAGTACCTCTACAATATAAAATTAATATCGTCATTAGCTCCCAATAGTATAGTTGGACAAAATGTAATGTTATTATTTGTTAGATTGATAAACTTGCTATTTATGTATCTCTAACCTAATACTTGACGGTAAAGAACATAGTCTTTACAAATTATTTTCGGTATATTTCAAGTTCAAGGCTATTTGATTAAACAAAAGTAATAAGATTTCTTAATAATTGTGCATTCCAGCTTGAAATGTTTCTGATTACGATACTTACTATAAAAAACAACATGGTCTGTTTTCAGAAATGGGCACAGAGTTGCCAAAAACTCAAGACTCAAGTGGTGATACAGATTCTAACAGTGATTCTGAGGTATGTATGTACTTTTTATAGCAACTACCAACAATAAACTAGTATTAGAAGATAGTGTAAGTTATTTAGTATTAATACTATTATTCTTATTTTAATGACATGTTATCACTATAGTCATAATTAATATATATTTTTAAATTAAATTACAGAACAGCAGCTCCAGTAACTCATCAAGAAGTGAGTGGGAATGCTCTGACTCTAAGCAGAGTGCTACTCGTAAGCCACACTTCTCAGTCACTTCCTGTGATACTGGACTTAAACTCAAAATTGCTGCCATCCCACCTAGGAAGGTTTCACCAAAAATAATACCTAAACCATCAGTAAAAAAGAGAGTGACTAACAATAAAATACAAAGTAAAGATAGACAAGAAACAAAAAAGAAATCTCAACTCTCTGAAACATCATCAAGTTCAGAGTCATGCAGTAAATGTTCATCGGAGTCTTCTAGCGATGATGACATACCGCTTAAAGCGGTCTCAAAAAACTTGCCGACTAAATGTGCAGCTAAAACGCCAGCTAAAGCTAAAAATGCCATAAGTGATGTTGATGAGGGAAGAAAGCAGTGTTTTCCTAAGGATAATGCAACAAAAGTTAACAACAAAGATAAACAGTGTGCTTCTAAGACTAATACCAATGTTAAAAAGACTAAAAGTGAAGAATCAAATCATGATTCAACTTTGAAGAGAGGGAGAGGGCGGCCACGAATTAAGGTAAGTCTAGAAATAAGTTTTTATTGAAAATACATGTTACCCAATTTTACTGGTTTTAAACTTGATTTTGAAATACAACTAAGATTTGACATTTTTAAATATCATAGTGTGGATTGTGACAAACTGCTTGCAGTTCAGGTGCTCAATCCAGAACAAAAAATCTATGTAAATTACTTCTGGCCAAAAGTGTGCATTGTATAGTATATGAAAAATACAACCATGTTGTAATATAGCCATGTTGTTTTTCAGTATGGCTGGCCTTACTTAAAAAATTAGTACAGTAGTATACTATATATATTCATAATATTAATCACTTTGTATAGGTAGATTACTTAATAAAAAATCTAAAAGCATGGTTATACATGAAAATTTTAATTTAAAGTTAACAAATACTAATGCATGTATACTAAAAGTATCCTTTTCAGATCTTAGAAAATGTATTTGGGTTTGAATGATAAAAGATGTCATAAAACTGGTGACTCATTTTACATTTACGTTATCTACAAAAACTAGCATATTGTTGTTAAACTAATTCCTGTGTGTAAAATGTATCCACTATGAGATATTAGAAAATTTAGGATTGCTTGCGATATTAAAAAAAAAAACTGTTTACATTTATGATCTTTTAAAACAATTTCATAAACAAGTTGTGGCACATGTGCTGTGTACACATGCATGCCTTTGTTTCGGAAGAGGAAAGCGTAACAAAAAAAAAGCAATGTCTCGCCTACCCCATCATGCACTCCTTTTCAGAACGGTAATCGGCGCTATTACGGGTTGTCGCAGATCCTGGGGTCTCATTAGCGGCGCAGTTCTTTTCTGCGACCGCTGGTGAAACCCAATTCAGTGCCGGGTCCTCGGTACCCAAAATTGTCTACTTCTAGCAGGATTGTCCCTCGCCCGGTCCCGTTTAGCAACCTCCTTCTGTAACTACTACTAACTAACTGCTTTGCAAAAGGAGACCATGGCTTTTCAGCTGGCTTTCTTTATCCTCCAACATACCCGCCACTATGTCTGGCGGAGACAGATCACGTCCGATATAGGCGACCTGAACTCAACGCTCAGACTCCCATACCAAACTAGACTCCAGCGTATGTTAGACCGATTCTACTTCAACTACTACCGATTCTTCTCGTCTGATTTGATTCAGATACCGAAATAATCGTGTCTAGTAAGCATCTGAGTCAATTTGAAAACGCTTCTTCGCCTGCTGTCAGCCTACGCCTCAAAATTGGGCAAAATTACATATAGCTATAACATATGGTTACTTTAGGTCTAGATAAGTGGTGTGTAGTTGTTGTAACATAAAAAATTACTCCAACGGTGCGTTGATGGTAGCACGATGCCTACTATTTCTTTTAGTTCACTTTCCAATAATAATCATCATACTTAACTAAATCTTTGAACATTAGATCGATGTAATCGCATATTCACTGGAAACTTCGAGCAGGCAGAGAATTTAATCTCTTCTTATCGTACACGCTTTTAACTTTCCTAACATTATAAAGAAGTTGTTATTGTATGTCATATAAAATCGCTGCCCAAAACTATCACTATTCCTAATAAAGCTGATCAAAGTCGGCTTTTTGTATGAGTATGTACCACGGAAGTGTAGTAGGTACATACCTACAAACAATACATAAGAAACTGGGGTCAGATTGTCATTTATGTTTGTAAAAACTTCACCATCAACAGTTTAGCTCCAATTTACCTGACATCCACTGCTAAAGCCCCCCACAGTCTTGAGCCGGTCTCATTCAATCAGCTACCCTTACCGGTATAAATAGATGTGTGAATATTATTAAGTCTTCTTTTAGTAGTTTGATTTTAGACCTGTTTGATTTTGATGCAACAGGTAAGTAAGCGTTTTTATTGATCGAACCGACGCAGATTGGTACAAACTCCCAAAAAAAAATCATGTTATTTGAAATTTCGTTTATTTTGATTTTTTTAGATGAACGTTTATAAGCACTAGACTACTATACCTATCCAAATGGTTAAATTTTATTTTATTTGCAGTGTCGATGACGCAAAAAGATCTTCTATTAAAAGTAGTTACTTAATATCCACATGATTATATTTCAGCCCTAAGACGTCCACTACTGCAAATAGCCCCTAATAGAGGGTTACAATCACAGTGGCAATTTTATAACAGCAGTGCTTGTTCGTTGATGATTGGATGGTTTTCGTACCACCTTCTGTGATGGTTTGAACGTCATCATTCGGTTGAATTGAGTTTAACTAGTTTTTAGGTTATCTATCTGTAATGATGATCTATCCGTTATCTAAATGTAAATTATTTTTTGCGATAATTATTTCAATAATAATTTTATTAGAAAATAATGAAGGCCTTTACAGACTAGCCGATAACGTAAGCATGCAGGTAAGTACTGTATGTGTAACGAATAGATGTATATCCCTTCGGCCGCCTATGTAACCGGAGTTTGGTAACCAGTATCCTAAGAAGAAAAAATGATCCTCATAGGATACCAGTATCCAAGTAATAGGATTTTTCTTTTCATCTAACTAAAGAAACTTTCAGGAAACTTCTAATGAATTACGAAAAGGTACTTTCTATTCCTCTTAAGTAACTTACTGCTTGGAAGGTGTTATCAACCTCTTTTGTGATATCAAGGTCCTAGCACCTAAGTATACTCTTTAGATAGATAATTTATACTTTTTATTACTAGTAGACGATAAACTGGTCTAAATTTCGACATATTATAGTCCTATATATCATAGCGCCATTCGATAATGCAATTTAAACATACACAGCATAGTTTAGAATAGAAAGGAACTGAAAACTCTTTATTGTATTTACACGAATTATTATTATTTAGGTATATTATCCAGATGGTATAGTTAAACAGTGCTATATGTATCTGTAGATCTGGGATCGACTACGTTTCTTCTAAATTCAGGTATAATGTTGCAATAATAAAATTGTATTCAAATATAACTGAAAATTTATAACTACACTAGCTGCGTAGTAGTAGTAGTTTAGTGCTAGTAGTTATACTAATAGCAGTATAAATCCCAAGTCAGACTGTACCAGAGTCATTTTTCTCCACTGTCTGCAGAAGACTCTAAATACCAGCTCGATTCATATTGCTATTAGTAGCTTTAAACTAATAGCAGTATAAATCTCAAGTCAGACTGTACGAGAGTCACTTCTCTACTGTCTGCAGAAGACTCTAAATACCAGCTCCATTCTTACTGCTATTTGTAGTTTTATACTAATAGCAGTATAAATCGCAAGTCAGACTGTACGAGAGTCACTTCTCTCCACTGTCTGCAGAAGACTAAATATCAGCTCGATGCAATTGACCCCCTATAACGGCGAGCTGTTAAAATTGTCGGCCATCCCAATGCCATGGACATACTGGATTGCTCTAATACCCCTACACACTTACGCCGAGAACACCCGAGAAGTGTGAATGTGATAGGTTTCTCTTCTCGTTCTCTGTGTTTGTCTGTGTACTTGAATGTTAAGAAATGTGGTCTAACGAATTAGAATAATTGAAGTTCATAGAATATTTTCACTAAGTGCTTATTTTTACTTATAATTTTGTTTTTAGTTTTAATATTTACGAGATTATAAGAATGTTAATGCACTTAATACAAAAGCCGCTGCACTGTTAAAGTCGTCCATTCCGGATAACGGTCGAGAACACAAGTGAGAAGGTCGCGTGTGAATAGCTTCTCGGTTCTCGCATAATATTTCGGATAGACTTCTCGCTGAAACTCCTCGCGTGAGTGTGTAGGACCCTCTACATAATAGCGAAAAGACCATCTTTTTATGCGTATCTTGTAGTATGTCCCACGGCGAGCGTTCCAAAGAACTATTTGACGCTCGAAATCACAGCCAAGTTCAGCCATATTACCTGTATCTTGCACAGATCGCTTTTAGTTTTTACTTTTCCCGCGTACGTATAGGCTCTAACGGAAACTATCAGCTGCAGTGTTTCTCGAGCGCACAAAACGCACAAAATTGTGAAAACATTTAAAAATATTTATTAAGTTCTTAGTTTTGAAAATGTATTATTTATATACTATTTAAGTTTAATGTACCGAGATGTTGTGGCTAACATATCACTGTTAAACCCACGATGGTTTGTGTGGTATGTCACTACCACCTTCGTATTATATTGTTTTAATAAATAAATAAATAAATAAAAACTATCCTCTTTCATATGAGGTTTAAAGAGAGCATTAATTTAACGCTAGGCACTGCGCCTTCGCAGCACATGAGTTACAGGTACTATTTACTATCTGGTTTGCCACTAGTAGCAATAAATGAAAACAATAAACAATTTAGATGTGTAAACTATAAAGATCCCTCCGGCCACTTTAGAAACTAATGTATTTTAATACCAAATTATAAAGGAAAAGAATGATAATAAAAAGATGTCAATTTAACGCAAGTAAACCTGATGACAAAACTAATAAATAATATGAAAGGTTGCTCATAATACGTCCATAATTTTTCAACTTGTGTTTGTACCCCTTGATTAAATTAACAAGTTTATTTTACGTTCACCTTGAGGCATATTTAGGGGGATTCTTGTTAATGTGTATGAATTACAATTGATATGAAGAAAGAAATCTTTTGTGCTACCTTAATCTGATCCAGTTATATTTTTTATTCATGTTTACCGCATATATTATGTATAATGTGCGAAGATACGGTGTGGTGAGTAATACGTCCCCTAAACGTTTGTTTATATCAATCCGAGACGCAGATGAGTCATGTGAGCTTATAAGCTTTTATATTTAAATAGTCGTCTGAATAAAATTATCATCTGAAATAACTTATGATGTATATATTAAGACACTTCTCTATTGAAAACGCCTCATTGAAAAATTATCTCTACCGTACGTACAAAATAACTGTAGGTCTTCTTCTTGTATGTGCTGGTTTCCTAAAGAAAGCATTGTTTGGCAGTAGGAATTGTGTCTTTGGTAGCACGTGCAATGTTGTTCATTTTTTGGGAACTATTTGCACTTAAAATTACATGGAGCGCTTACTTGTCTGGCTGTGTAATGTCATTGATTAATATCTTAATGTATTTTTACGATCTCGTTCCGTCTATGGTTAATTTTTTTCATTTAATTTTTTTTTATTTTTTTTTAATATTATACCCTACCAAAGTGACTCCACCCCGCCTGATGGTAAGCAGTCAGTGGAATCCAGAAGTGGCGGTCACTATACTAAAAGCCATCGTCTTAAACTGCTGGTATGGTGGTCTCCACTATGGCGGCTGGGAATGGGGTTAGGGGAAGGGAATGAGAGAGGTGAGGAAAGAGGAAAGGGAGGAAATTGGGCCTCCGGCGCTCTCACTCACCGAACGAAACGCAGTAGTACGGATACTACTACTCTTAAATCGATCTTCTATGAGAGGGTAGTACTTCCCCGGACGATCCGGCCCATTCATGCTGAAATCAGCGTGAATCTACTACCGTCAAGTCAATACGAGGACTGCTATTTTTATATCTGGAATAACTATCAGTGACTATTAAGTATGGTTTTATTGCTTTTCAAAATATTCGCCGTGATGATAGATGCACTTTTGCATTTGATGAAACTAGTTTTCATAGCACTTTTTGCAATCGGAAGGCGGTACTGCGAAAACATGGTTTTTAAATGTCTCAACGACTTCTTCTCGGGTTGAAAATCGTTGACCACGTAATTTATTTTTCACGGTTAGGAATAAAAATAAGTCGTTGGGCGCCAAATCAGTGTTATATGACTGATGACCCGTTAATTCCACCGTTCCAACCTATAAATATCGGATAGTTTGACTCGAAGTGAGACAGCTTGCATTGTCGTGATGGAGAATGATTCTGCGTTGTGGACTGTTCTTCCTAATTTCTGCAACGACTTTTGGCAAACAATGGTCGTGTACCACTTCGAATTAACAGATTTACGATTTTCTAGTGTAACAGTAGCCACGTGTCCATCTGTACCAAAAAAAAAACAGGCGACCATTTGCTTCAAAGTGCTTTTCGCACAAGCAACATTGTTTGCAAACTGTTGATTGTTGCTTAGTTTCGGGATCATATGCATAAATCGAGGATTCACCACCTGTATAGATATTATAAACAGCTTTTGATAAACCACGATTATATTTTTTTATCATTTTTTTTGCACCAATCGTCACCTGTTTTTGATCTATGGTTAAGTTGTACGGTATCCAACGCGAACAAACTTTTTTTGCAGCTAAGTGTTCGTGTAATATCTTATGTATACTCATCATACTAATGCCCAAGGACGCCTCTTATCCCTCGATATGTAACATAACGATCTTGCAATATTAGTTCACGCACTGCGTCGATGTTTCGTGGTACAACAACTGATTTAGGCCGACCATCTTTAATTTCGGCCGTGAGCGATTATGACGTCCACGATTAAACTCACTTAACCAGTTATACACAGTGGTCTTCGATGGTGCTTGATCCCCAAAAGTCGATCTGAGTTGATCGATGCACTGATGTTGAGTTAGACCACGTCGAAAATCATAATAAATCATCGCACGAAAATTTTCTCGAGTTAAATCCATTGTGATAATAACACGCAATTTTTAAAATCGCGCCACACAATGTAAAAAATTGACAGTCGTATGAAACAAACTGCATTCTAGAGAAAAAGAGTCAAAGAGTTCCATTTTCAAATGTAATAACTACTTTTCGAATATTATTTATGTAGGGTCAGTTCCGGATTCTTAAATAGCAGCCTATGTATGTAGCGAGCCTATTGTCATAATATACCGGACACAAAATTCCAACAGCACTATTCCTTTCGACAAGTATCGTACTCACTATGTGTAACCGAGGTACCTGTTATTACCAGTATTACGCAATATATTAATAACTCAGCATACGGCAGTCGACTGCTGGTCATACACCTCACCTAATTTCGACGTCTGAACTCGGTCGTCGGCCTTTCAATCCGTGTCACTTAATTTTTCAGATTTAGATAATCTGAAAAATTAAGTCCTTATTTTTATGGCTTTGGGCTGTCCTTAATATTTCCGAGCACTTTGACCCTCTGGGATATTTTGTCCTATATTTAGTATAACCCAGATTTCTGCACTATGTTTTCGTTCATCGTCGTTAATGCTCACTAAACTAAAAAAATGGGTAGATATAAGATTTACGTCGCATTGGTATTTGCTCGGTTTCGAACCATTAGGCCATCACGACTTTTTTAAAATCATCTCCTTATACGTGCATGTAGGACAGTAATAATAATATTATCTAATATATAATAAATTCGTGTGAGTCATTAAGGCTCTTACATTCCAAATACATGTTGACTGTATTAACTTGATTCTAAGTTTCGATTGTAACAGAAACGTACGTTGCATTAATCAATAAAATTTTAGAACTAATTTTCAACCTGTTTGTGTGCAACTAGAGGCATGGATCCAGCAGTTTTTCGCCAGTAGAAAAATGCGTTGGTCTGAACTAATAGATTTATTTCTAGAACCACTTACAGTCCATGTTCTTAATTTTAATCCCTAACGCCCGGGTTACACGAGGCTAGTTTTTAAAGCTAGGACAGCAAGCTATTGTCAGTAAGCCAGCAAGCTAGTACTTCTGGCTTCTTGTAGACAGAACTAAGTTCATTTCTCTAAATCTAACACACCATTCTCAAGAACTGGGCTATCATACGCAAAAAGAATTATTTAAATCCAACTGGTAGTTCCAGAGATTAGAGCTATTAGATTAGTTTGCGTATGATAGCTCAGCTCTCAAGCAAGGTTATAGGCTATGTAACATAACGCTACTAGCGACGGGAGCAGAGCAGTAAACAAAGACGCGGGTGAAACCGCGCTGCGGGAAGCTATTATTGCTTGTTTTGTAATTAGAACAAAAGCTGATTGTAGGTAGGTGGTTAATCAAGCGTATGAACATGACTGTTCTCTATTTCAATGCTAAAAAATTAAAACCAAGTTGTTACTGACGGTGAATTAGAATAAAGTTAGGCAAGACAAGGACAGGGAAGAAAGGGTAGTGTTCTCACAACGAACGAAACATAAAAGCAGTCTTTCTTTGAGAAGGGTAGATACTCGTATTTCTCCGATTGATCTGACCCATACATGCTGAAAACATGGAGCAGGTGCAAGCCAATTGATATTTATATAGTATATTTTATGGTCCGAGTTGTTTTTAATAGGTCAGACCGACACGATCTTTTGGGCTATATTTGTTATAGTCCTTACGGTCGGTGGTTTACTTCACATTACGTGCAGCTATTTCGTATGATGTCTAACCTTATTAGTTATTGTCCAAATATAGCATTCATAACACAAATTGGCCTTATTAGGTTCTATTGCGAAAGTCGACTTGTTCACAGTATTTCCCTTCACTGCTTCAATCCAATGTTCGCTTGCTGCAATGTGCCAAATCTATACATATAATAAAAATGTAACCGATCGCTGTCTGTACATGGAAGATATATGAGAAAAAAAAATATTGGGGCCTTTATCAACGCAAATAGAACCCAAAACAATGATTGTTACAATTTTTGTCTGTTTGTCTGTTTGTCTGTGCGTTTGTTCACGCTAATCTCAGAAACGGCTTATCCGATTTAGATATGGTTTTCACTAATACATTGTGCTAAGCTTCACTTAACATTTAGTGTTTGTTTCATGTCAATCGGTTCATAAATAAAAAAGTTATGCCAATTTAAAGAATCACGTCGAACATTTGTTAATTTACTACGAAATCTGATAGAAACAGAGACTTTAACAGGTTACGGAATTAGCTGATAGCGTTTTTATTTTTCGGATTCCGCTCATTCTAAACAATCTTCCGTTTAGTTTTAAATGAGTCCAGTTTCCAGTGAGCCTATGTTTTGCGATAACAATTAATAAAGCCCAAGGTCAGACACAACTAAAAGTTGTGGGCGTGGATCTAAGTATTAGCTGTTTCTCGCACGGTCAGCTTTATGTGGCTCTATCACGTGTTAGCATTCCTAGCAGCCTGTATGCTTTGATCCCCGATCGCTATACGTCTAATCCATACATCCATACACCCATACATATTATATAAGGCTTTGTCCTGACTGACTGACTGACTAACAGACAACGCACAGCCTAAACTGCTGGTCGTAGCGACTTGAAATTTGGAGGGTGTGTTTGTCTAAATGTCTAGAGGTTGTACTAAAAAAGGGTATTTTTAAATTTAATTCCTAAGTGTGTGAAAAGGGATGAAATCGATTATATGAATCTTCTTCATTTTTTAACTTACAGTTTTGAAATTTTATTTTGGAATACTTCTATTTAAATAAAAAATATCCTTATAATTTTATTTTAACAGGGGTGGATTTAGAGAGGGAAATTAGAGATGAAATATTCTATACAAAGATCTTTAGCTTCTGAAGCTAGCGACTCGAAATTTACAGGGAGGGGGAGGGAGGGAAAGGAGGGAGGAAAAGGAGGAACTGATGAGAAGGAGGAAGGGAGGGGAAAGTGAGAGGGAAGTGATGGGGAAGTGAGAGGAAAGTGATGGGGAAGTGAGGGGGAAGTGAAGAGGAAATGCGGGAGAAGTGAAGGGAAAGTCAGGGAGAAGTCAGAGGGAAGTAAGGGGAAAGCCAGGGAGAAGTGAGGGGAAAGTGAGGGGAAGTGAGAGGAAAGTGACGGAGAAGTAACGGGGAAGTGAGGGGAAGTGAGGGGGAGTGAGGGGGAGATAAAAAATAGTATGAAAAACATTATTTAAACAAAAACGACATTCACGCGAGCGAAGCCCAAAAGGTCACTCACTCACTTATCACGAAATCTCAGAAACAACAAGTGCTAGGAATCTCAAACTTTGCATTGTCATTCCTATTAGAATATAGGTGCTCACTTAGACGGAATTTTGCGAAATCCATCCTTAAGGGGGGTATAAAGGGGTGGCAAAGTTTGTATGAAACTTCTATAGTTTTTATAGTAGGATTACCAAATTACTAGAAAATACTCTTTTTTTAATATTCAGAAACCACCCTTATTAAATGGGCAAATAAGAGTCGCAAGTTTGTGTGAAAGTGGTTTGTCAGTTTTAGCGGTAGCGGGTTTAAACTGGATTCGCCATAGAGACGGATAATACTGATACAATGTACGATTGCCATAAAATCAGGCACGCAATATTCTCATAGAGGCACCCATCTGAATTTTCACGCGAACGAAGTCGCGGGCAACAGCTAGTATAATAATATATTCAAAGGAATCGAATATAATTCTACAAAATAGGCGCATAATTATCTTATTGACTGAAACTTAATTTTGATTGCAATGAAGATATTAATCTTCCAGTTCAATGTCAATACTAAGTCGTAAGAGCCAGCGCAATCTAGACTTCGTTTTATCCTTAAATAGTAATGCCAATTTTATAAAAGTTAGGTATATTGCGGGTCAGACCTAAACTAAAGGCACGTGAAAGTTCTCCTAATTAAAAATATAATGTTTGCAATCTTCAATTTTGCTTTGTCACACTTGTTTATTGTAAATGATGCTTACTTTGTTTTAGGAAATATACAATATTCATTTAATTACCTCATAAAAGCTGTTGAACTTTACGTACATTTTGTCAAAATATTTTTGTATGAAAGTTTAACAGACGAGATTTAGTAGATGATGCATGTTTTCGAATGAATACTCCATCAATAACAATATTGCATGACATGCAAATATCTGGATTGTCTGTTCAAATCAAGAAAATATTTGACTATGTAGTTTTGCCTTTACAATGTAAGTGTTACTAAAACGTGGATTATCTACAACTTATATTACCAATAAACTGTGCTGGTTATTCATACCTACTATTAATCAACTAGTTACTAGTGAGCAGATTTGATTTATGGCTCTTTTGGCTATAAGTAATATTAAATATGAACCTATATGTATTATGAATTAAATAATATTTTTTTATTCGTATTATCTGATATTTTTATTATGTTAATCAGTTGATATGGGGATAGTGTGTAGCGAGGGGTAGGTTTACACCGTGCAGCATTTAATTAAGCCGGTGGGTGCGCTTGGTTCGCGTGTCAGCCGCGGTGCACTTCCGGCTCGCCCCCGAGGGCGCTGCGCTTTTTCCTCGTGGTCGGGGGAGGCCTCGACGTGCGAGGAAAGCGCGACCGGTCGTCACCCGCGCTGAGGAATTAAAATTTTTCACGTAAACTGGTTTGATAGCGCGTAGGTAAGGTGGCGGAGTGGGGGTCGCGAATACGCGCCACGCCGGTCATTAGCTGGTTCGCGTTGAGACGCGCGCGCGCGTTCCGACTTCTGCGTATGCGGTGCTCTCCTCGCGTACACGCCACATACAGATTGTTTTTCGCGTACACACGCGTCGTTTTCATTAGTTGCCAATGTAATCAATGCCTTAATGTGAAACAAGTGTTATTAAAAAATATAATTTACTGTGAGTGTAAAGTTTATTTGATCAGGTAAAATTAGAATTTTTGGTTGACTTGCGATTTGATATTTCTTGAGACTTTATAAACATTAGCAAAAATAGTTAAGTACTTAGTAACCGTTGATAATTTTCAAACATTGTTATCGCTCGAATCATCTTGAACATTTGTTATCACTAAGCTACAGTTCATTAAATCGTGATCATGTCACCGCATTGTAATGTGGACCGCGACACTAATTTCATGCAAAACAAACACCGCGTGCGATAAGCGAGTGTAAGAGCTAGGCGCAGTGTCGGCGCGACGGCAACGCGCGGGGGCGGTTGCCGAATTTCCCCTATCAAATATTGAGCACAACTCAAGGTCGCCTGTTATCACTGGCGTTCTCGTACGTCGCTGATAGATTCGTTCCGTGATTGCGCGCATCGATGCAATAATCATTTGTTGCATTTGCTATTTTTGGACCATGGATTATTATATCTATTTAAAAGTATGTACATTAATATTTATTGTTTTTATTTAATTGATTTATACAATTTTTTACTTGCAATTAAAAAAACAAAATAGCTTTTATAAAATTTTAAAATGTACTTATCGATTTACAGTTTAATAGGAAATACAATGTATTGTGTTGACAGGAAAATCAAATAGATTTAATGATAATTATCAATATTTATAATATAAATATTGTGATCTATCTGAATCGCAAGATCAACCAAGAGTTTATTATTAGTGTTTTTTTATAATAAGGTGGGCTAAGGTTTGTGCCGACGTAAATTAGCTTCAGCGTGTGTGATGTAGATCGCGACCTAGTTGCGCGTGATTGAGGATAAAACAATATAAATAGCTCGTCAACGCTAGTGGACGTGAGCGCCGAGAACTAACCGCGCAAAACTAACTAGTGCGTTACAAACAGTTCTTGTGTGAGTGAAGTGCCAGTTAAGATATTTAGTGCCGCAAAACATTTGGACACAACGCGTAATGTGGGCATGATGCGGCACGCGGCTAATGCGGCATCGCCTTGGCCTGCGCCCGGCGAAGTCTGGGAGTATGTCAGTCAACTCGTCAGTTCGTACCACGATCAACACGACTGCCAGGTGCCAGTTTACCCCTCTAGCTACATATAAACACCGCTCTTTAAACGTCCAATACATAAGCACTCAAGCGCGTCGATAATAATACAACACACGTGTGACTCACAGCGCTTATTAACGCCTCTTGTAATTCACATGTTAGCATTATACATGCACAAGACCTAGTTAACGTCATGCCTTGTAGATAATTTGATATGTATCATTTCTTTGCTAATAGAACCATTTAAGATGACTTTTGTTACTGAAAATAATTTTATCGCAGTAATTTAGAGCACTACTTTATTATGTGTTTACATGTAAAGACCTACCTACTTATAATGGTCTAGAAATACCAATTTTATATTCCCTAATACATACACATCTTTCTAATAATGCCGTCTTCCTCTATTTTCCTGGCTTTTGACATGATTTACATTGTGTATTATATTATTTGCCGAGGTTTAATATATTGATACATACCTCCATTATTTACACCATTTTTTAAATAGGTCCTGCCGCAGTCTCTATCGTGCGTTTATTTTTACTACTTTCTAAGATTTTGACACTAGGTATATTCCCCGCCTTTTATAAATCACGTCCTTAAAAATATAATACAAGAAATTACTTGTATAATTGATTAATCGTCGAGAAAAGGCGCTCGAGCGTATCCGAGCCAAATCGCTTGTAACAAAGATTTTTGTACTGAATAGCAATATAATGATCTAATCGGTGTACACAAGTCAATGTATGTTGAATTTAAGCTACTGTTCGTTGAACTGTTGTACAAATATAACCAATGAAGTGCCACGTAATAGACAAATTAAACTCGGGACTATTTGACCGTGAAATTGTGATTGAGCGAGCGTGACCGCTTCGCTTACTTTATGTGGAAGTGGAATGCACTCCCATATAAGATTACTCTCTTTATCGCCGATAACAATTAATGTACACTACACTCCGTAATTATTGGATAACACGCTGCGATAGAAGTTGTTACCATGACATAGCAGTTAGAGAATACAGTCCCGAGCATGTTTATCAATCCTGGAAATCGGGATTTTTGATGCGCAATACCGGGATCCAGAGGCTATCCCGGGATTAGACTATGTGGTTTCTAATTAGGCTAAAATAAAAAAAAAATTGAGTAATTTCTTTAATAACATTACAAATCGTTGCAGTAAAAACGTGATGGCCCAGTGATGAAGGCACCCGCTACGTAAACACGAGGTCGGAGGTTCGAATCCGGGCAAGTACCAATGTGATTTTTTTAAATCACATGTACTTTCTAAGTTTATCTGGACATTACTGACTGACAGTGAAGGAAAACATCGTGAGGAAACTAGGACTTCTGAGGAAGTCTGAAATCGCCTATCCGCTTTGAGCATGCGTGGTGATCAATGCTCGCTCATACCTTTTTTTTATGAGATGAGGATTTTCCCTACAGTGGGATAATAATGAGCCGATATGATATATAATGAAGCGCAAAAATATCAAAGCATCCCTTCTTTAACTTCCAACCCTGCTTGTTAACTTTTGCCGTTATGTAATAAATGCTATTAAAAAAATCTAGGCAAGGTATTTGTCAATGCGCAACGGACTACGGAATGCAAACTAAACCTGTTTGTGGCAATCCCGAAAATCCCGAGATTAGCCAAGTACATATATTATGTCAAAATATAATTTGTTGTATCATGTCATTCTTATCTATATCTATTAATCATAAAATATGTCATTCATAGAATAACTATGAAAAATATTTCATTAAAAGTATAATGTCATTAAAATTAATGATCAAAATTAAGAGTAAAATTAATTTACTCCTTCGTCAAGCGAGCATCCCATGACTTTTTATCGTTTAGATACTAAGAGATTAACAGTGTAGTAACCCTTAAGTATTACATGTTTTTTGACAATTTGTTTAAATTTGTCTTAAGGGTTTAGCCATTACGTCGATAGGTAATTTATTATATAAACGTACACCTAGTCCCGTAAACGAATTATGGACTTTATGTAAGCGATAATAATAATAATATAATAATAATATCACAACGACTACACACAACCACAAAGTAGATACGTACAGAGACAAAGCTTCATACAACCGCGCAAATCGGTTGCACTTACTACAAGCACGCGGCGCATGTGTGCGTGTCCACTGGCCACTTTTGTCACGTACGCGGCGAGACTGGAAAAAACCGGTTGACGCTGGCACATCCAGTGGACAATCTCAGGGTCAGTGCGACGCACGTTAAAGTTAATTGTTAATTATTTTATCGATTGAAAATACAATAAATATATGTTAATATATTATATGTATAATATATGTTAATAAATATATTTTAATATATTTATATTCAATAAGAAAAGTTTGATTAAAGATAAATAATGTTAATGATATTTAATAAGTATGATTGTTTATTTTAACGCGTTCTAAGTTTAACTCAGTGAACTTACTATTATAGTTTATCAGGTTCATCAAATTCTTTCATATTTTGTAGGTATCTACCTACTTGAAAAATACACGAAAGAAAATGTTTATAAAATCACATTGGCAACAACACTTTTATGATACTATCAGCTTAAAACACTAAAATATATCGAATTAGCTACTTAATAAAGGCAAAACGACAGATGTTTTTCTATATTCACTACGTAAATCCTATTTTTGATAAGAGATAAAAATCAGTAAGTACATATATAGAGTTATTTCAGTCTGATTTTTCGAGTCTGATGATACCCTGGGTAACCGCTTTATTTATTTTTTTTCTATTCCGTTCTGATCCTCCATGTAGGGGATCAAAAACAAAGTTTAATTTTTTTTATTGGCGACAGATGCAGACTAACAAACAGCTCACGTGATGGTAAGTGGTAACTGTCGCTCATTGATGACTCAGTCTCTGGTATTGCTCGCGCATTGCCAGGGACTTTGCTGCCCTGAAGGGAGAGGGATAGGTAAAGAATTTGAGAGAAGTGACAAAAAGGAAAGGGGGAAATAAGCCTCCGGCGCTCTCACTCACCGAACGAAACGCAATAGTACGGATACTACTACTCTTACGTCGATCTTCTATGAGAGGGTAGTATATTCCCGGTCGATCCGGCCCATTTATGCTCAAACCAGCGTGTATCTACTAATATATTTAAATATTTTATTCCGCCCGTATGGGGATAGTTGTCTTTGGCAGATTTTCTCTAGAAAATACACACAATAACTTGACTTTCCTTTCATTAATGGGGTAAACAGAGACTGTACAACTGCGTTTATTATTCTTATTTTTGTTAGTTAATTGTTACATAAACTGCTTTTTTCTTGAATGTACTTACCTGCCTAAAGGACTGAGGGGATCAGACCGAAATGACACTTTAAAGGGGATCATAACGCAATTCAATAATAATTATAACCTTAGGGGATCAGATCTGGGGGGATCAGACCGGAATAACTCCATAATATATAAACTATTTAACAAATATTTTGTTTGTCTTAGCCTATTGTGACAACCCTACCACAGTATAGCCTATTGTGACAACCCTACCACAATAGGTAACAATTTTGCACTTTCTTAGGAAGCTTTGCCTCTGTACGGCTTATCTACTCTGTAACACAACGCCATCTATACCCAAAGCATATTCATATAGCTTGTGTTATGGGTTCTAGAATGCGGATATACATACTTAAATACTTTTTTTGTAAATACATACATATTATAGGTACACACAAACACCAGTAGTGATAGTGATAGGGGGTATAGGACCGAAATGAAGTGTGAGCCAACCAGTTTATGCTTACCCCTGGTGTTAATCTCATGCACGTCGCAATTCCTAGTATATAGACCAATGTTATTCTTAACATAAACAACATCAGTATATGTATATTAGAATGCAACTGTCAATATACCTATCTCTTTGAATCACTTTCTTAGGGAAATTCGTGAACCTAGGTTGTAAATAGAATGAATAGCTCGTTTTTGAATATCAAAAATGGTTTCAATATTAGCAGCCCTACCCCATAACAATATGCTGTAAACATAACGCTGTGAAAATAAGTAAAGTAGACTAGTCTGGCGATTTCCACATTAGTAAGTTGCCTAACTTTCTTGATAGCAAAAGCCTCTGAGCTGAGTTTACTAGGCATGTAACAAAACTTTAAAATGTACAATTGAAATATTTTCCTTTTTAGGTTTCCAAATAAATTAGTTAAGTACTAAAAAGAAATCATTATTATCTCTAACTTCTGTATGTCTGTCGTCTATTTGTAATTCTACAGACAATGCTACTTTAAATTAGGACTAGTCCGAGATTACTATTTGATTTACTTTTACAATAGTAGGTGTAATGGCACAAAAATGGTGTGTTGGAATTCAAAAATGCTAATAAATCATTAATTTAATATTGACAAGAAGTTGTAACTACCTGGCGATGAAAAGAGTAGCTTCGACTTGTCAGTTTTCATAATGGCTGTATCAGGCTTTACCCAGCTCTACCTTTAGCGAGTTGGCATATTGTGTCAATCATGTGTCATTCACGTGATCTAAATGAATGAAATGAGTTTGACTTTCACATCAATACACAAATATAATGTCATATGGACATAATATATCTCTAAATACAATAGTCCATTCCAACTCCAATTTCATGCAATGTAAACAATCCGCTATATTGCCATTGTCTATGGTTTCATGAATTTACTAGTGATATGGACAAGAATAATAAAAATAAAATTAATGACATCAATACATTGTTAAATAATAATTTTTCGTCCGTTTTCTTACATTTTTAAATAATATTACGTTTACGAATACTCTATTTGCATAATAGATTAATTCTTTTTAATTTATCACTCCAAATATTTGTATTTATGTTAAATATGGTATTGTATTTTATTATAACTGTTGATTTATAAACATTAAGATAATAAGACAAACAATTAGTACCTAATCTAATAAATAAATATAATATAAATTAAGCGTTAATCTCTAAATGCAACGATTTGACCACAGACTAAAATGAAATACTGAGATACTTTTGAATATTTTCCCGCCTGATGAAAATTTGTGAAATATAGATTAAATGGAATTTGTATACATGTATGTTACGATTTTATTATAGGTACTATATTACAATAAAACAAATTAACAGACCTGCGAGGGCAAACCCAAAATAAATTATGAATTACAAAATATTATGTACCTATGATATGTAGGTATTCGTTAAACTTATTTCTTCTATTATATTCCAACATTGGTTTTCAAAGACATTATAGAGTATAGGAAAAATAAAACTGTTAATCAATTTGACATCTAATCGTAATTCGTAATTTTATTAAATAATCTAGATTTGATTATTAATCATTAGTAAAAATAGTTGCAAAACGAAGTATATAGTGAACAGAATGTGTATAAATTCATGTGTCATCGGATATGGAGTTTTTGATAGAAAAATATTGAAAAGACTGTTTGTTTACATTGTCCGAAAATGGATTTGGACAAGACTTGTAGTATAAAATCGCTGCCTTTTCTGTTTGTTTCTTTGCTACCTTCTTCTAAATATTGATACGGTTTTTTAAAGCATTTCTTCCGGAAAGTTTATAAATGTAATACATGAATATTTTAGTAGGGAAAAGCCGAGAATTTCAACGATTTGTAATTATATTGTAAAATATACTACTTACCCTCGTACAAAAGCGGGACAAGTTGCTAGGCCTGATATAAAATGTTGTGTTAAAATTACATATTAATATATCCAGCGGTAGTAATACCTACATGTCAATTTAAAGGCTATTAATAAAAAAGTTATTTGAAAGCATCTTAAACCAATAATTTTAATAACGAATTTGAATGGAATGTAGTCGAAAACTCCACTGGTTATGTAGTTGTTATGTCGTAAAATCTTTTCTGACGTGTCGATCAAGGTCGACTTTTATATTAAACAAATACACTAATACGTGTACATACCTACTACATATTATAAAGAGTTGAAATAATTTATTTGCTTCAAATAGCGTGAATAATAAGACGTTTATATACTTACATAATTACCTTAATAATTACCTACACACATTATTATGTGAGTTATTTATAACAAAGTACTAAAGTTGATTATATTGTCTAAAACTATCTCAAACAAGTTAATTATACTTTATTCCCCTCTGCCACCTTCGAACTTGCCACCGGGGTGGTGGTTGGAAATTACAAGTGGCGTTTACCAACCCGGTGGTCAAATGTATCTATTTAGTTTCATCTGCCCCCTTAGTTATAGTACAGAGGTTTATTTGCATTTCGTATTGGAAATTATCAATGGAAATTTAAATAAAACATACTGCATAACATGATTTATCATAAGAAATGAAAATGTATATTAATGAACTTTTTTTTTTACCATATGATTTAATTACTAATTCTAACTCATAAATAAAATGAACGTTTTTATAATTACTGACAATTGTTATTGTCTTTCATACAATTACTTATTTTATACTCAAAGGGGGCAGATGAAGCTAAATAGGTACCGTTGACCACCGGGATGGTAAACGCTACTTACGAGTATTAGTGCCAACCACCACTCCGGTGGCAAGCTCGAAGGTGGCAGATAGGAATAAACCGTTAATTATAATATTTCTTATTAAGCGTCCCTGGTGCCATTATGAAATATAATGCCTAGAAAATGCATTTCCTATCTCTCTTATCGTCCCGTCTATCATTCATTTTACTACGGCCGACGCAAGTACTTAAAGATATCTCTACTTTTAATACTGGTAGCTATTAGTGGAAGCAATGCTGATTTATGTCAGTCGCCGTTGGAGCCCTACTTGGTTTTATCTTGCCTATCTAATAGGTTTATTGAGATTACGGTACAATCATTGAAAAATTTACATAATATTGTATTTTCGTTCCGGATTCTTTCTTTATCAATATTGCTCCATTTTATAGCCTCAAACTGTCCCGAACGTGTAGATATATTCTTAGATGAATAAGTATATGAAGACCAAATAGTTTCGTATATCGACATTTTTTAAGTCTTATGTACTTTTAAAGATTTTGGGATATTACTGTTATTAATTTTAACCTGGATGTATATTTATGATCTGTTCTGTTTCGATTTGTTAAGAAGACAAAGGCTCATAAAAATTGTTTTGCAAAACTTAAATATGATGTAATGATCATTCAGTTTACCTATGTTGTGCCATATTAAAAATCACTTTTGACAAACTGCAATCCTACAATTTTTGTGTATATTATGTATGATACTGTCAATTATTTGCTTATAAAATGATATAAAAATACATTGTATTATATACCATAGTGTTTAATTGAACCTTGGGCCTGTAGTAAGTCTGTGGAGGCAGAATCTAATTTACACTGGCAGTCATTGCTTCGGAACTTTGCACTTTGCGTGATACGATACGCACCTGACAAGTAATCTATTTACCCGACTATTACAGTAACTAATTATACGATGTTCAGTAGATAATAATAAGAACTATCGATAAATAATTTAATTCGTTCGTAAATGCAAGGGGAAATAATGGATCTGAGGGATTCAAAACTCGGATCCATCGGAAATAAATCACAAATCTTAGATAATTAATTGATTGGACAGATCATTTTTGGGAATAATAATTATAATAGTAGTCAGTACCACGATGCGATAGTAGGTAGCACAAGAAATATCTAACTAAAAAAAATGCAACTACTTGATAGTGATGTGTTCATAATAGAAAATATTCTGGGGCCCTACCATCACCTCATAGAGCAGTTTTATTTTAATGGTACTTTGTGTTTGTCTTTTTCTTTTGTACCATTAAAATCAAGCATAGAGGCAACGTAAGGTTATAATAGTATTCTACCACATTCACACAGCGCCATCTAGCCCCAAATTAAGCAATTATATTTGCTTGTGTTATGGGTACTAAACAACTGATATATTACTTATATACTTTTTTTTTTGTAAATACATACATATTATTGATAAATTACACCCAGACACAGAACAAACAATCATGCTCATCAGTCATCAGTATAATTATATTAAAACATAACTATATATTCTTCACATCATTCATATTTATTTATTACAATCAATAAAACATACAATGTCATAGTAACAGTAAACATCGTTTTACATAATAATTATACCATAAGTTTTCTCTGAGCACGATCACACACATAGATACATCATACACAAAATATAAATTATCTTTAAAATATTGAAACGCGCCCAAAGTATTTGTTTATGTAAAATTTAAACGTACTTAGATCTAATAGTTATTGTGTATCGTTAGTGACGGCATGGTTCATTCCCGTACGTGACAGTTCAAAAACGTGAATAGACTGTACCTGGGTTCGAAACTGGATAGTGACTTTTTGATTTTTTTTTTGTTTATATTTTTTTTTTCTTTATAGTCCTCATTAATTTTATCGGTTTTAAATACATTTAACATAAATAAATAAACATGGAATTTAGAAATAATATTATATCAAGAAGTAAAGGTATGATTCGATCTATAAGTCAAATATCCATCAACTCTGTGGATAGCTTGGCATCGAATAGATGCGCTATTAGTATGATGGATTTATCCTCACATCCGGAAAATAACATAGTAGAGGAACAGAAAATTTCAATCGAAAACTTGAGGCAACAATTATTAAGAGCTCTTGCAGAAATAGATACATTAAATTAGAAAATGGATATTTAAAGCAAAAATTAGCTGACGTAGAACAGAAGACTGCAAAGTTTAAAAATATTAAAAGTATTTGTGAAAAAGGATATAAAATTGATTCACCATGTAGCACAGGAGACAAAAAAAGTTCTAACACAGATTATAAATCTAAACTATCGGCCAGAAAGTTAGATTTAATTCTTGATTTTCAGACCCCTCTAGCTTCTCGTAAACATGTGCCAACGAAAAAGAGCAATACATTACTTCAACAAAACATTACTTCAAATAACATAAATACCGACACCCCAAGTTTGTATTTAGCAGACACGATAAACAAGAATAAATATGAAATTGAGAATAAGAATACATTGCAAAACTCTAACAGATCTACGAGTAACATGGCTGAACATGGAAGTATAATTTTACTGTCGGATAATCAAGGAGAAGGTATAATTCAAAAACTGATACACAATAAGCACCAACTGATCCTGAACGACTATGATGTATCGTCTATTCGAAAAACGGATGCACTAACTGAAGACGTTCTCTCTGGTTGCAATAGCATATCTAAAAACCTAAGTAATAGAGACAGTGTCATCATTATGAGCGGTAGCAATGACTGTAATCCTTTTAAATTCTTGATGGAAATGTCGGCAGCCCTAAAAATACTTAAAAACTGTAATGTTTATATCGTTAATGTACTATACAACGCATACTTAAATGAAAGTAAACTAAATTACAATTTAACTCTTAAGCTTTTAAAAGTTTGAAAAACGGTGATGACTCATCACACAAAGGTTTGTCCTGGGTGGGAATCGAACCCACGACCTCCAGCTTAGCAGTCAGGATCACTAACCACTAGACCAACAGGCCAGTCAATAAGATTGCTATAAGATGTTGTGGTAGGGCCCTGGTTCTCTTACGGAAAATACTGTATTAGTAATAATCAGTAGCGGATGAAGACAACCCAAACGAAGTCCATAAGCAGCGGTTACCACTTATTTTCAAGTGGGGTAATTATTTTGCCACCATTGGCAATAAATAACTTATGATTAGCCTTCTTGTGCTTACCCATTTAAAAGTTTATGCATATATAATTATATCTGCGTTATATCTTTAAGTAGGTATACTTACTCTATAGATTTATCGACGTGTAACAGTTCAACTTTTCAGTACATAGTATTTCGACAGTAACGTTAATACAATACTGTTAGCACACTCTGCAAACTACGTACTTTTTTGCAATTCCATTTTTCTCCACACTTGTTTTATTTACGGCATGCTTCTAGTTGCGATGTACGAGGTGGTTCTTCATTATGCACAATTTCAATAGATTTCAATATTCTTTTGTTCGACACTGTCGTTGTTGTCATTGAGAGCGATCTTGACGTTATTATAACGATCCACTTTAATGACCGATTACGCAACGTATACAGTTTCATCTAATACGAGCGATGATTCAAAGCATTCAAGATTGTATTGTTATTATCAAGCTACAGCTCTTTGATGTAATGTTTTATTTTGATTTATTATCTTGTTATAAAACATAGCTGATAATAAATTTAATAGAAATAAGGTAAGGTATCATTTTTGTGATATCGTCCAAGTGACTTTCAAGTCAAAGAAGTTTCACTTCTTTGACTTTTGTTGTTGCTCATAGGTAGGTTATAATATAAGAATCTCAAACTCAAAGCATTTATTTCATTTTGATCATAAAATATGATGCTTATGAAAATATAATGTTAACAAGTTTTATATAGTAGATATGCAAGAAATATAACTACTTATATTCGATCGAGCTAAATGTTTAACTCCTTAAGTTGCTATTAGGTAACGGGTGGCGCAAAAGTAAAGACCCTATTTGGTTCAGCTATAACATTTTTTCTAAATTAGAAAACTAGATTTAGATTTTTTTAAATGTATATTTGTGCCATTAAATTTCGTACCATTAGGATTTAAAGATGATGTCTTTTAAATGGTGACCTCCAGAGTTGATACACATTTGAGCCCTATTTATGACATTTTGCATAACTTGCCGTAACACTTCCTGCGTTTCCATTTCCATCTCTCAGGGCATGTCAATAAGCAGAATACTCGGTTCTGGGGCACTGATAATCCGCGCATTATTCAAGAAACACCTCTACACCCACTAAAAGTTACTGTATGGTGTGGCATCTGTGTTGACAGAGTGATCGGACCCTATTTTTTCGAAGACGCTGGAGGCAATGCGATTACTGTCACTGGAGAACGCTACAAAACCATGTTACGTGAGTTTTTGATACCCAGTTTGGACGAATTGGGGCTGGAGCACATCTGGTTTCAACAAGACGGCGCTACGGCACACACAGCGCGCGACACTATGGACTTAGTGAGGGACGCTTTTCCAGGCCGAGTTATCTCTCGTTTTGGCGATTTGCCTTGGCCTGCAAGATCACCCGATCTGACCAGTCCAGACTTCTTTCTTTGGGGTTTTTTGAAATCTCGGGTGTATGTGAACAAGCCACAGACTCTCGCAGCTCTAAAAGAAAACATTCGTCAAGAAATAACGAACATATCGCAGGAAGTGTTACGGCAAGTTATGCAAAATGTCATAAATAGGGCTCAAATGTGTATCAACTCTGGAGGTCACCATTTAAAAGACATCATCTTTAAATCCTAATGGTACGAAATTTAATGGCACAAATATACATTTAAAAAAATCTAAATCTAGTTTTCTAATTTAGAAAAAATGTTATAGCTGAACCAAATAGGGTCTTTACTTTTGCGCCACCCGTTATATTCGTTGATGACATAAAAATTACGGCCATAAAGAGCCAATTTAGTGAAAAGTATTTCTTTGCCCAGATTTCGTTGTCGTGTTTGTTTGTCGAATTTTACAAATTAGAAAGGAGAAAAAATCTTAAAATCCTTATTACGACTATATGTAAATACTACTTTTATTAAGATACGCTTACGATTTTTTTTATTTAAATACTCAATATAAATTTTGCCTTATTAAAAACGAAAAATTTCTCGAAATCTTCAAATCCGACCGGTAATTCCAGAGATTAGCGCGTTCAAACAAACAAAAAATCTTTCCGCTTTATATAATAGTATAGATTTTTATAATAATTGGTGTAATTATATGCGGCATGCATGATTATTATTTCATGTTCAAACCGACGTAGCGGTTGTATTGCATCTTGCGGTATTTGACTTTGCAGACGCGTTTTGACGATGGCGGGAGGCGACGGTAACATAAACCGGTTGGACACCTTGTCGCAGCGCAACCACCGGCTTTTGGTGATATCCGCAAAAAGTGCGCAATGGCATGTGCTGTGAGTTTGGCTGGGTCTTAATCGATGCGCAGATATCGCAGTTAATGACCAACCGTCGTCGTCTGCTGTATCCCGTCTCATTATACAAGACGTTGATTTGCTAGAATTGCTATTTGAACCGGTCGAGTCCCTGTCTATTCCATTTATATATGTAGACAAACGCGTTGTATTCCCACTTTTCATCTAGCGAAGGGATAATGATTCTATTGAAGTGAATCCAGCTTCTTTTGACTGGTTAAGTGTGCGGAATGCAATAATAACTATCGATATTGTGTGGCGCATTTTTTCACGCTCATGCTGTTAGCTGCAAAAGAAAAGCACTCATCCAAGTGCATTAATTAGATGTTTTAACGTGTGTTTATTTTCTTACATGTATATTATATTTTATATTAAACTGAAGTAGTTATAAAGAATCCCATCCACTGACTGCTACTAATCAGGCAGAGTGGAGTCATTTCGATAGGAAAAAGAACGAATGGAAACTCGTTAAGATTTTTCGTTTATGTTCATAGTTCATAACATAACATTAGACTTTGTCACATCAATTATGCACCATATCGCCGCGTACACTAATTCAATCGGCCTTTTTATAAATAATTCGCCGGCCCGCATATGGGCCTGTTGTATTAATAAACGCGTTCAATCAGACTCGTCTTCATGTGATGATTATTTCAGACATTTGTGATGTTATTATTAGGCTTCTTTCTTCACAGATTTATCTTTTATTTATTACGCAATAGAAGAAATTCGTAATATAGAAATACCAGTCTTTCGTCTAGCCATAAAGACAGTTAACAATATTCATTACATTATTTGCAAAATACAGCATTCTAGCAATAACTAACTATTAAATTAACTAAGTACATTCTTGAAACTAGTAATTACAGACAATTATGCTACCATATGCATTCATTAAGTATACATACTATAAAGTTTATTAATAGTTGTCATCCTATCCTATTGTGTTTTCTAACGATTAGATATCTAAACAAGTATACAAGCGTATTGGGAACAGCAAGAAGGGTGCACCGGGAATCGGGATAAGCCGGTCCAACGGCCGTCTTAGCATGGCATCGTCGTTTAATAAAGCCCCCGCGACAACTGCACGTTTCTACAGGGCTGTGGAAAATAAAAATAATAACATTACACTCACCACAAATATTTATTATTATTAATCCAATGTGAGCTATCGTCGAACATATTCAGTAAAGGTGGCAACTTTCCCACGGTGTTTCACCATACGATACAAGCTGCAAGCCAAAGATAACCAAATAAAATTTAGCAATATTTGCAAATATATCATGTAGTAAAACACCTGCGTTGCCGTTCTCAGTTACGTTACAGCCCTGGCTTCCGATCGGGTAATGCAAAACGAGAATCGGGAATAAATCGTTTACATGGTTGTCGGCGTAAACTGGTCCCGCTGGCCACAGCGCCGCGATATAACACGCGGACGTAGGAAATCAGAAATCACTGCCTATTACCCAGCTATCATAGATACGTGCTCGATGTTTAAACTGGATAAGCACACTATTTATAACATGTTTAAATTAAATTAACACCGATTAGAAATAAATGAGTGTGTGTTGAAGTCGAGTCTCCAAATTGCTTGACATTATAAAATTTGCATAGGTATTTGACTTATGTAGTAAGAAATCGATTTAAATATTTGAATTCGGTAAGAATGTAATAGGATGGTACCACATATAAGAAGTGTACCTACCTGCACAGTGTTAGAATACATTTGTGTAGTCGGTACAGCATGTATCCGCGGCAGTGGCGGTCTTATCTCGCCATTAGAGTTATTACGGGCTGGTATCTCGCCCATCGCACCGCTTCGATTGTTTCTGAACGCGCCATAGAGCCGGGCGCTACCACCGTAATTGACTACTGTTTACTTCCACGACAAGGTCTTATTTTATTTTATATATTGTGTATTTTTTATTTATACTAATAGGTATGCCTGCATTACTTCTAATCGAATCTTATTATTGTTAAGGCTTATTATATCCTTGGTGGTTACGAAGGTACTGTTTATAAGCAAGACCTTACCGGATTTAAGTTTCTATGTTAATTATTTGCCGTATATATAAGAAAAGCGCTTGTTTGCATGTATTTGAGCGAACATATCAGGCACGATGAATCAACGAAGAGCACTTGGTACGATAAGATGGTACGATAAGGTCGGATAATCTTCGCCCACGCAGCGTTTTGCCGATTGCCGCTGTCTCGTTACTTATGATCAGTGGAACAATAAGATGTTTTAATTTATGAAATGGCATCATTTGAACGTGTCACACGGTTTTTAAATTATTATTATGTATAAATAATGAAATAAGTGCTATTAATTACTTTTGTTCCGCTTTTTTTACTCATCATAACTTTAAATTCAGCACCAGTTTCTGAAAGGCTGTTCAACGAAAAATTAACTAATCACCTGTTAAATCTCATGTAAAGTACCTAAAAGCATGCTAAAAGTATGGATAACTAGTTTAATTTGATCTAATTAGTTATTGATTAGATCAAATAAATTCATGCTTGTAGCAACTCAACTGGTACTTCACATAGTTTTAACAGGTGATTAGTAAATTTTTCGTTGATCAGCCTTTCAAGAAATGGGGGTTAGTGTAAGTTTTTTTTCTTTTTTAATGAGGTACTGAAGTGAGTGAGTTTAAGTATGAGGCATATTCTAAGGTTTCTTTTCTTTAACCTTAATGTCTGTTGTAGTGTTAACAAATTTTTTTAATATTTTTAACGGTCATTTTATTTACTTTGATCTTTAAAGTGTAGAGCTAACATCTGTCCTCCACTGTTGTCGGTTGTCAATTTTATATTATTTTTTAATGTATACTAGCCGTCCGCCCTCGTTTCGCTTCAGTATCAAAAGTCCTTTCCTTTGATAGCGGACGCCTACATCAATTAATGTCTTAGCAATGTGGTGCAGTGCTGTAAATTAAATTTAGAAATATTTAGATTCTGAAAATTACTGAATAAATATGTTGAACATGATAAAATATAGCATATATTACCCAATAATATTGTAGCTTTCTAAATATAAAAGATTTTTTTAAATTGGTTTCTATATTTTAAGTTTATTCATTACAAACATACAAAAAATCAATACTTTTCTCTTTATAATATTACTTAGTTTAGATATGTGAATTTGCTAGTATAAGTTACATCTATTAAAATGTAAGTAACCCAAATCCCGAAGATACCGAGTCTCGAAAGCATGATATGTCGGTTAAATGTCCTTGGCCCAAAGCATCGTCTGCCCAATTAGTGGGGGCGCTGATCGGAACCGTCGTATCCGCGTGTGTCGGACTCTATGCGTGGGAATGCCTTAACATTGCTCCACACCCTTTTTAATCACTACACACTACAAACCGAGTACCGAGCTAACAATGATACAATACAACTTTATTGTAGGTATGTTTAGAGCTCTTTCACGATGCTAGTAAATGTACATAATAAATATACTTACTCACGTCTAATCGAATTCAACTACAATGTAAACAACCCGCCATTTTGCCATTGTCTATGGTTTCATGAATTAACTATGTAGTGATGGGGCTGAGAATGATAGGAAAATAGAAATTGATGGAAAAATTAATTACATCAATCATACAAAGAAGTAAATAAAAATTTTCTTATTTTTTTTTCTTAAATACTAAATAAATATTACGTTTACTAATACTAGATTTGTGTAATCGATTAATTCTATTTAATTTGTTATTAAGTCAACAGTGTTTAATTGTTATTAGATTATAAAATTACATAGTAGCTAAAGCTTAGATACCCTAAATATTTGTATTTATTTTAAATATGGTATTGTGTTTTATTGTAACCATTGATTGATTATGTACCTATGCTACGATTTAATTATCTCAATAAAACAAATGAACTTATACCTGCGAGGGCAAATCTAAAATAAATAAAATAAAAATCATTGACAATAATTATTATGTACTTACTTATGATATTGGTTAAATTTATTTCTTTTAATAAATTTCAACATTGGTTTTCAAAGACAAAATAGAGTATAGAAAAATAAAGCTGTTAATCAATTCGACGTTTTTATATGGCCACAAAAAGTAATTCGTCATTTTATTAGTAATCTAGTTTTGATTATTAATCATAGTAAAAATAGTTGCAAAATAAAGTATATAGTGAACAGAATGTTTATAAAACCATGTGTGATCGTCAGTGATCGGTTAAGAAATTTTAAATTTGAAAAGACTGTTTGTTTACATTGTATGAATTTGGTGTTAGACGGGAGTATAGATGCTCTTCTTTATTATGTCCAATAATTATAATGATGATGATGCCTTCAATATTTAGTATAGGCCTATGTTGTAATGTCGAATATTGATTATGTGGACCTTAAAACCACCATGCTAAGCTAATATGAGAAAAAGAAAAAAAAAAGCTATACCTTCAAACCAGGACCATTTAATTTCTCCTGTTTGGATTATACCACTAGGATTACTCAATAAGAAATGATGTGTGGTCAAAAAGCTTAATGTCAACATTGTTATTTAGGATGTTTTAAGGATTTGAACTCAGTGTGCGGTAGTACCACGTTCATGCTGTTTGACGCTTTAACAAACATGGCTAGGTCTATTATGCCCAAATACGTGTACCTACGATATGTCTATGACTGCGTTAATGTAAAACTCGTTTTTGAGGTAAATCCATCCAATCCATTCCATCTAGATGTGTAAATTTAGCCAATAATTACGTCATTATTTAATTGTAAGGTAATAATTTTTAATCATTTAGTAATTAATTGTGATAGACTAGGATTGTAAATAAGCTGATCCATTTTTTGTGTAAAGTCTTTGTTCTGTATGACGATCAATCATTTTAACATTAGCTAGGACGATTATTTTTTTAGGTCTGTGTAGTGGTAGATTTTTGATACAAAGTTTATAAATAAGTACTCAAAAGTTTAAACATTCTCGTCGTACAAATTAGTTAAATTTTGTAATTAGTTCATAATGCTGTACTGTATATGTATATGTAATGTTATACTACTGTAATGGTAAAAAATAAAGTAAATAAGTTCACAAAACAACTATTTTGTGAACATATTTACTTTATTTTTGACGACGAGATGCCAATAATATCAATTTAAAAAGCTTTTTAAAAAATTAAATGTTGGTGACATAAAATCCATGGAAATCATTTTACTCAACAACCTTACCAAATACCTACTGAACTTTGTTTCTTTTGAATAAGCGATTTTTATAGGACTAAGATATGTTTTGGTAGTTTTTAAGAACTACTAGTCTAGATTGTATATCAATTTCAAAAAGTCTTAAGATTCTAAATTTATTATTATTAAAATCATAATTTCTGCCCAAAGACAAACATTTACACTTTGAACGATACTATTAATAGTTAGTAGTATCTATGTCGCAGGCAAATTTTATAATATCCGCCGTTTACAAACTGCCTGGGCGTTCTGAATGCTCGCAGTCATCGCTGGGCGTTATTAATGATTATTATGCCGAAGGCAGTTTGAGTTAGGTTATGTTAAAACTGTGACTACCTGCTATAAACGAATTATATTTTGTTGTCAAACTAGTTAAACATCCCCAATTAAGTATACACATTGCTGGTAACATACCCGTAAACGGCAGATTCATACAATTTGCCTGCGACGTCTATACCGGCTTACACACACACTTACATAGCATCACGCCTTTTGCCGAAACGGTAGGCATGGTGTATGTAACACCCACGTTTTGTGAGCTATGTTTGGTCTCGTGTAACGCATGATAGTCCATACACCTGTATTTTTCTGAATGTATAATTAAAAGGGGTTAACATATATTTTGTCACCAATATAACACCATATAACACAACTAATTATTGTAATATTTTATAGCAGGTTAACAAATGCATTTACAAAGAAGTCGTAAAACGCTTATTTGCTCACTTAGAAAAAATGGTCGAAGCATCTTTTCATTATATCATTTTATTGATGATAAAATTATTTATTACTAGCGCATTTAACAACTACGTACTTATTGTAAATTGATTTCATTGTTTAATTAGTGCCGAAAAAAAATTAACTTTTTTAGCTTTTGTTCTTATAGAATGTTGTATAGTGTGTTGTTTAAACACGCTAATCTCTGGAACTATCAGTCATATTTAAATAATTCTTTTTGCGTATGGTAACCCAGTTCTTGAGGAAGGTTATAGGCTATGTAGGTAACATCACGCTACTGGCGACGCGACGAAAGCGGTAACCAAAAATTTAACTTAACGCGGGTGAAACCGCGCTGCCGAATGCTGGTCTGTTTATATACGTACACTACGTACTGTTCATTATACTCGTTTGCGTAGCAGTGTTAAACTTCTCGGGGTATTTGGGACCGTTGCCAAGTATTTTTGTGGCATTTGTGCTATTTTCAATGTAAAAAATTAGCATAGCATTTTGATGAGCTAAATTCTATGCAAATACCTTCATTATTTTAAATGAAACAAAAACGAGCAAAAAAGTCACGTTTGTTGTATGGGAGTCTCTTAAATATTTTTTTTATTAATTTGTTGTTATAGCGGCAACAGAAATACATCTGTGAAAATTTCAACTTACTAACCATCACGGTTCATGAGACACAGCCTGGTGACAGACGAACAGACAGACAGATGGACGGACAGCGTAGTCTAAGGAATAAAGTCCCTTTAGACTTTTTTTGGAAACCTAAAAACTAATGGTTTTATTTACAACACTTTAGGTCTGTAACTAGACAATTTATATTTTACTCTAATTAAGTAATTATTTAGTTTTCCGATGGTTATAAGTAGGTACCCTATCCTTTTAATAGATATTATAAATGCGAAAATTTTTGTGTTTTTACCATTCAGCTCCTTAACGGCTTAACTGATTTCGATGAAAATCGGTATGTAGAAAAAAGGTATGTAAATCAGATAGTATGTAATTCGGTGTCGGAGACGGACATAGGCTACTTGGTTCCCGAGGGATACAACAAAACATTTTTTCGCGCGAGCGAAGCCGTACGTTGCAGCTAGTTTTTAATAAACATTTCATATGATTTCTTAAAATAAATCAATAGCTAATTCCTATAGTAGAACTTAATATACGGGAATTCACGCGATCATGCATTAGGTATTTACATACCTTACTTTGCTTGACGTTTCGACCAGGTTACACCGGCCGTGGTCACAAGCAGACTGATGTATGTGGCGATGTCACGGCTCCGTATGCGAATCCGTATATTTAGTTCTACTATATCATGCAACGCGAAAGTTTAAAAGTAAGCTAATTCCTAGTTCTTACATCTTTAACAAAGAATAGAAGATTTTTTAGTTTTTATGAAGTGTTTTTTTAATTTCAGCACAGTTAAACATACCACATATTCGTCATTAACTAGCTAAATTAGTGAGCTTGATGTTATTAACGTTGTGATACAGTAAATAATCAACATCTAGGACAAAAATATAGGCATGCGTTCAAGAAGAAAACTTCACATTAGTGGAAAAGTTACTTGCATTGATCGTACCTCGAAAGAAATAGAGTTCCAAGAATAGACTTTTCTTATAAATTTGTAACCAAACCTCTTTCGATAAAAGGCTGTGAATTTGGGCTCGTAGCTTAGGTTCTCAGTGGTCTACTCACTTGTGATCGACACCCCCGGCACAAAGTAGATACGTACAGAGAGAAAGCTTCCTACAAACGCGCAAATCGGTGGCACTACTACAAGCACGCGGGGCATGTGTGCGTGTCCACTGGCCGCTTGTCGAGACTGGAAAAAACCGGTTGACGCCGGCACAGCCAGTTGACAATCTCAGGGTCAGTGCGACGCACGTTAAAGTTAATTTTTACTTATTTTATCGGTTAATTTTAATCGTTGAAACTATAATAAATATGTTAATATTTATATTCATGAACAGTTTGATTAAAATTAAATAATGTTAATGATATTTAATAAGAATGATTGTTTATTTTAACGCGTTATAAGTTTACCTCTGTGAACTTACCTTCATATTTAACAAGTTCATTCTTTCGATCGCGTAGGAGATCAGAAACAAAACCTAAATATATTTAAATATTTTATTCCAGTCGTATCCCCTAGTTATCTTTGACAGATTTTTGAGAAAATACGTACAATAACTTCACGCCTGCCTTCCATTAATGGGGTAAGCAGAGACTATACAAGTGCGTTTATTATTTTTATGTTTTTAATTAATTGTTACATAAACTGCTTTTCTCTTGAACGTACTTACCTATCAAAAACTCTGAGGGGATCAGACCGGTATTACTAAATTTGCAGAGAATCAGAACGGAATTAAAGAATAATTATAACCCTAGGGGATGAGATCTGGGTGATCGGACCGGAATAACTCCATAATATATAAACTACTAGCTGTTGCCCGCGACTTCGTTCGCGTGAAAATTCAGATGTGTGCCTGTATGAGAATATTTCTTACCTAATCTTACGGCAATCGTACATTGTATTAGTAATAAATATCAGTATAATCCGTCTCTAAGGCGAATCATATTTAAATCTATTCACCCGCTACCCCTATAACAGACGAAATTTTGCGATATTTAACGAAACTTGCCACTCCTATTTTCCCACTTAATAAGAATAGTTCCTAGTTTGGAAATCGTATTATCAAAACTCCCGTTTAAAAACTATAGAAGCTTTATACAAATTTTGTTCCCCTTTATACTACAGGGAAATGAATTTCGAAAAACCCGTCTTAGAGCACCTATTTCCAAAATTTGAAACTCCCAGCACTTGTAGTTTCTGAGATTTCGTGATGAGTGAGTTTTTCCAATAGACATTTTTATATGGTTTAAATACTGTTTTGCATACTATTTCTAATCTCACCATCATCACCATTCGTACAAACCCTCTTTCACCTACCTAAAGATATCACCCGTAAAACAATATACAATACACTAAGGCAAATTTCCACTACAATAACTTTCCCCTTTCCCTCATTTCCTCTCCCCCTTTTTCCCATTCCCCTCCCTTTTACTCCCGTCTCCCTCCCATCTCCCTCACTTTCCCCACACTTCCCATCACTTTCCCTCACTTTCCACTCACTCTCCCCTCACTTACCACTCACTGACTCCTCACTTTCCTCACTTTCCCTTACGTCCCCCTCACTTCCCCCTCACTTACCACTTGCCCTTCACTTGCCCCTCACTTGCCCTTCACTGCCTCCTCACATCCTCCTGAGTTCCCTTTTTCTTTTTTCTTTTTTTTACACAACGCTATCTAGACCCAAAGTAAGCATATTATATGCTTGCTTATGGGTTCTAGAATACGGATAAACATACTTAAATACTTTTATTTTTGTAAATACATACATATTATACATAGAAACACCCAGACCAATGCAAATAGACATGTTCATGGTACAAATATTTGCACTGAGCGGGAATCGAACCCGCAACCTCTGCGTGGCAGTCCATACACAGTACCACCGAAATACAGAGGCAGTCGATTTTCCCCTGACTTTACCCTCTCTTTGCCCTGACTTCCCCCCACTACCCGGCACTTCTCCCTTCCTTTCCTCTTCCTCCCGCTCCCTCCAAATTTCAAGTCGCCAACTTCAAAAGCAAAGATCTTTCCATACAATATTTAATCCCTTATTTCACGCCTACAACTCCACCCCAGTTAAAAAAAAATGAGAATTTTTTATTTAAATAAAATTATTCCAAAACAAAATTTCAAAGCTGTAAGTTAAAAATGTAGACGTTTCATACAATCGTTTTCATCCTTTTTCATACACTTAAGGGTTGAATTTTTAAAAACCATTTCTTAGTACACTTCTAGACATTAAGACAAACACACCCTTCAAATTTCAAGTCGCTACGACCAGTGGTTTAGGCTTTACGTTGTCTGTCAGTCAGGACAAAGTCTTTTATAATATGTATGGATGTATGGATTAGACGTATAGCCATCAGGGATCAAAGCATACAGGCTGCTAGGAATGCTAACACGTGATAGAGCCACATAAAGCTGACCGTGCGAAAAACAGCTAATACTTAGACCCACACCCACAACTTTTAGTGTCTTACCTTGGGTTAAAATCTCTGCTTCTAAAAGATTTCGTAGTAAATTAACGAATATTCGATGTGATTCTTTAAATTGGCATAACTTTTTTATTTATGAACCGATTGACATGAAACAAACACTAAATGTTAAGTGAAGCTTACCACAATATATTAGTGAAAACCATATTTAAATCGGATAAGCCGTTTCTGAGATTAGCGTGAACAAACGCACAGACAAACAGACAAACAGACAAACAGACTAACAGACAAACAGACTAACAGACAAACAGACAAACAGACAAACAGACAAACAGACAAAAATTGTAACAATCATTGTTTTGGGTTCTACTTGCGTTGATAAAGGTCCCAATTTTTTTTTTCTCATATATCTTCCATGTACAGACAGCGATCGGTTACATTTTTATTATATGTATAGATTTAACAAATGTTTTCTTTGTCTTAACCTATTTTGACAACCCTACCAGAATAGGTAACAATTTTGCACTTTCTTAGGAAGCTTTGCCTCTGTACGGCTACTCTGTGCCCCCGGGTCAGTTGATTTGGTGCAATTTTTAATAAATGTACTCTTCGCTGTGAAATGTTGATTTGTACTCACATAAGAATTAGTGTAAATTTGACGTCTTTTTTTAGATAAGCTGGTCTTCAGCTTAAACATGCAATGGTTGCTCACTCAAAATATACCACTAATAATATATTATTCAAACAATAAAAATATCTTATAATAAACATATATTATATCATTCAACTAAACAAATAATGTCGATAAACATAAATATGCAGCGAGATTGAAGAACAGTCAGTGAAAGGAAAGACGTCGCGGCACTAAGTTGGGGCAGGTCGCGTATTTTTACGGCTTCGTACTGATTGTAGGTGTAAGTTTATGATCGCACGCTTCTCGCGCGCTACTATTGTTCTAATAGGCCCTCGGCCCTCGGCCGCGCCTTTCATACAAACACCCGTCTCATTACTCTTTGACTTAAGCTCACGCGTTTAACTTGATCTTGCCGATTTACAACGGTTATATAAGGGAATTGTTTAAATTAAGCATATTGCTGACCGTTTTATAATACCTGTATTGTTTCATTGCTTTCGTATGTTTGCAAGAATTTATTTATTGTCCTCTTCAAAATACTTGCTCCTTTTTTTAAGAAATGAATAATTGAAACTTACAAACCGAAATTGAATATAAGACAGTTGCAGTCTTAGGTGTGCCTGAATATTAGGAATATAAAGTAGTAATTTTATGACAAAGGATCGCTGAGGGGTACAGCGATTCGACCTCCGCATAAGCTTCCGCGGACAAGTGCTACACGAACGTACAACGACATAGTGCAATTTGTGAAGTGTTGTTAATAAGTTTATTATATTATTGTGTTAGTCTGTAAGGTATTTATCTATGGTTCTATGCAACCTGAAAATAAAATGATCATTATTATTCTCTTTAATTACATTATTTAAATGATTATTATTATTATTAGGCCATTCAACTTATTCTTGACGTTGTTCATATTATTAACTACTAAGTATCCTAATCCATTAAATTTTTTCACCTAAACGGTCACTAGATACGTCCTGAGAAAGCCACCCCTAAGCGCCCTCGCCCTGCTTTTTGATTAGTCTTGGTGCACTCTTATCAGTTGGTTAATCATTAGTCATTACCTTATTTTGACTAATAGTTATCTAAAATCTATAATAATTATATACTATTATATTAAAGCGGAAGAGTTTGTTTGTATGAACGCGTTAATCTCTGGCGGGAGCAGGGCAGTAACCAAAGATGTGGGTAAAACTGCGCAGCGGGAAGCTAGTATCTAGTAAAGAAGCAAAAGTCGACGACCTTAATCGTGATGCTTGTATCGCAGTCAATTAATCTTGTACTTCTGTGACTTTTGACGTGCCGTCCTGATTCTGTGTTGCAGTGACGAGCTACTGCAATATTTTACACATGATTAGAGTGGCGCACACTGGCACTGTATGGGTAAGCAAATTGCGCCGACGCGACGCGAAGTCACGATCTGAACCTCGCGGGAACCCGGGAGAGTTTCTACAGAATTCCAACGTAAATGCTACACAGATATTAATGGCGGTATCTCTACTGATACCTCCTCCGCTCGACTCTCAATGGTTTTAACGACCTGTCGTTTCCATAAGTTATGTCCCTTTTATGAACTTTCTAATCAATAATTATATTATAAATTCTGTTGGCCACTGCACGTATTTTATATTCATATTTATTATCCATTAATTAAATTCTTGCTGCTTTTATAATGAGCCTTTTGATGGGATACTTTTTTTTCTTTAAGGATGTCTGTTATTTTCATAAGTAGGTATCTAATAAATGCAGGTCGGTAGTTATTCAAATGAGACGTCGTACCTAAAGTAGATTGTATCGCGTAACGGATAAGGAAGTCGCGGGCTACTATCATGTCATCGACAAGTACGCAGCCACCGTGTGCCTTTATGTTACAAGTGTATTATTATGCATCTGTGCCTTTGTACAAATATAATTAACCATTGTTGTTAAATGATTCATAATTACAGTTCTAATTAATAATAATAATAAGCAATAATACTCAATGTGATTATGTCTTCATTCTCAGTTCAACAGTTTTAAATCTAAATTTAAAGTCAAATAATTACAATATATTTTTTTGTAATGTTATGCTTAGGTCAAACTTACATGTATGTCAACGTCAATAGACTGATATTAAAATGTCTTTTAATTTTTTTAGTTAATAAATTATTTTAATTAATAAATTAAATAATTTAATAAATTCTATGTATTTCTTACATTTTGTATTTTTTGTGTATTTGTTTGTTTGTTAACACTCAGCGCCTAAACGGCTGAACCAATTTCGATGAAAATTGGTATGTAGATAGATTCGGACGGACCAAAGACGGACAGAGATAGGCTACTTTTAGGATGACAAAACACATTTTAGGCGAGGGCGAAGCCGTGGGGCTCAGCTAGTAAAATAATATAAAGGCATGATTTAGAAAATGCTCAACGAATCTAAGGCGCATTGAATAAACTTTAATGCAATTACAATTTCCTTGCAGAGCTTATCAAAGTTCCGTTATTGAGTAGGTAGTTACAAGTTAAATAGGAATGTAGTTTATATGGATGAGAATTAACATCGTTCAAGAGTCTGGTTTATTGCCTCACAGCCGTCAAATAATAATACGTGTTTATTAAAGTTACTCGACTCGGGAGTCGTGCAGTGAACCATAGCAAACACGCTTTCGGCTAATGCATATACATCTGTTGTTATGTATTTTCTGTTCGTTTCGCACCCTAAATGTGGTACGCCTTAATTAAATGTGGCTGGGATCCGTGGCGGTGAATATTGTGATTGCAGGTATGGTAATACTGCGCCTAATTCCAAGTCACGGCTGAAGCGGCGCCGGCGCGGCTCGGAACACAACGTCGTGCGTGATGATTGCTCGACTGGAACTACCCTCGGATAATACTGAAAAACATAAATAAAGAAAAAGTACTTGTAGTAGTAATTACTCATTATGAGTACGGGGTTATTCAAACTGTAAAAAAAATCAAGTTTTGCTGCTAAAAATCTACCGATATTAAGAAGTAGGTTAATTGCTACATCTTTGACTAAATGGATGAGCAAGTGGCTTAAATAGTCACCATTTACCACTGTTCAAAAAAGTTTTGGGTTCGATCCATACCTGAAACAAACATTTGTATGTTTATTATACCTTTATAATCATATTGATGTAATTATCCAGACATTTCTCCAATAAGCTTACTGTTGAACTGAACATAGACCTCCCCCAAATTGTGTAATTTCCACAACAACAGGTTCTCCAATTTTCAATACTTTTACCATCTAGCCGGATATCTGTCTCCACTATTGAATTCGTTTGCTTCTTGTCGCCTATAAATTCGCCAGCCCATTTACACTTGAATAATTTGCAAGCAATGTCTAGACGTCATTTGGTAATAAGTTTTTTTTTTCATCCTTAATACCCACTCAATTAGATGCAATGTAATTACGTTCACATTAATCTGTCAACTAGGAAATGTTTGCGGCTTTATGTGCATTAATGACATTATAAATATACATAAAATTACTAGCTAGGTGTCTTAGTGGTATTACGCAAAGGTTCCGTTATAGCTGTGCGTATGTCGTAATATTTTTGTCATTCATGATTCATTTATTACCTCTGTTGCAATTTAAATACTTCAGAAATACCTGTAGATAGATGCGTTTTACCGAAATTACTCTTAAAGATATTGTAGCGGTGTATGTGTATATGTATACTTGCTGGATTCGATTATTATTATGTATTTAATATTCCTTCGTATTATACCGTATTATACCAAAATATAAAATAATACACAAATTAAACAGTTAAATAAAGTAGATATCAAAATAGAAGTAAGATGTATAGGTAAACAGTTTACTTTTACTAGGATAGAGATTGTAGCAAAAAGACGTGAATTCTTGTCACAATTTGCGTGAGAAAGATAAGATAAGATATTTATTTGTCATAACATGTGTATACATACAAAAGCATGCCAGATATTATAAAGTTACCGCGACTTTGTTTGCGTGAAAATTCAGATGTGTGCCTGTGTGAGAATATTGCCTGCCTAATCTTACGGCAATCGTACATGTAATCAGTAATATTCAGTATAATCCGTCTCTATAGCGAATCCCGTTTAAATCTATTAACCCGCTACCACTAAAGCTGACAAAATTCCACACAAATTTGCTACTCCTATAAAGAAAATTTCAAAATATATACTTCTATACTAATATTATAAAGAGGAAAGATTTGTATTTTTATATTTTTGTATGCAACGAATAAGCTCAAAAACTACTGGACCGATTTTAAAAATTCTTTTACCATTACTGGCCTGTTGGTGTAGTGGTTAGTGACCCTGACTGCTAAGCTGGAGGTCGGGGGTTCGATTCCCATCCAGGACAAACCTTTGTGTGATGAGCATGATTGTTTGTTCTATGTCTGGGTGTAATTTATCTATAATATGTATGTATTTACAAAAAAAAAAAGTACATAATTAGTATATCAGTCGTTTAGTACCCATAACACAAGCAAATATAATTGCTTAATTTGGGGCTAAATGGCGCTGTGTGCATGTGGTTAGTGGTAGAATATTATTATTATTATTACAAAGCTACATTAACGGTGAGTAACATAGGCTATATAATTATATTACTAGAAAAATTAGAGATCTTTAGAAATTCCTATTAAACCAACCCAAGGTGTGTTACCCGCTACCACTAAAACTGACGAAATTTTACACAAACTTAATAAGAGTAGTTTCTAAATATTTAAAAATGAATATTTTCTAGTAATTTGTTGAACTTTATATGTTAAAGAATGATGTTAAGTTGTTGGTGAACCAAAAAAATAATTAAACAGTAAACCATAAGCGACTCTACGCGTTAACATATTAATATTAACTCTAACAATTTCTGTTCTTTTCTTTCTATTACTTAAATAGACTTAATCAACTTTAGAACATTACCTCTAACACCGTATGCTTAGTTTTTCTAAAAGAATGTCATGTTTAACGTAATCAAATGCTTGCGTCATGTCGCAAAAGACAGAGCATACAGGCGTTATTTTGTCCACATTTATCATTATTTTTTTCAAAAAATCATACATTTCTAGTTTAATAGCTTTATTTTCGCGGAATCCTTTTTTGTTTATCGCACATTTTTTTTACTGCTCCATAGAATTGTTCAGTGCCCTATGTATTTCTCAAAAATCTTAGACATAGTAGATATTAATTAAAAATAATGGCTTTATTATCGAAAGGTTTAAGGCAAAAGGAAAAGACCTGCACTAATACACTCAGAAGAATATTAATTAACCGACAAATAGAAAACACGATAACTTACGTGACTCTGATACACTAAAAATTTCACAACTTTGTGCTACGTACTGTGTATTTATAAATGTATTTACCTATGTTTTTTCCTACTGACACTTATTTACACTACATTACTCGACTCAACACACACTACTAAACAGTCGGCAATTCAGACTATTTTCATAAACTTTCGTTTAAAGTAACTCGCAGTGAAAGAATGTTTTGTATTAATTGTAATGATGTAAATTTACTCTTTGTTGTAATGTCAGTTCACTCTTTCTGTAAATGTCAGAAAATGTTCAAATGCTTCTTGCTGCACGCATTGCGTTCGGATACGCGTAGCACTGATTCGCAAATTTGTGTAGATGTGGCAACTATTTTCTGTTGTGTAATTTTATTCTTTTTATTTTCTGTTACTTATTTTAATTTGTTGTTAGTTTATTACTTATTATTAATTAATTAACTGATTATTTATTATTTGATTTTATTCTAAAACACATTATTATAATTATTTTCAATGTTTAATTTTACTTTTATCTAATTTTTCAAACTTGTATGCTATTTTTTTTTTCATTTTTTTAAATTTATGTTGTAAAGTACTATACTAATAATAATAAATCTTTAAATATATAAATGTAATTTGCATACGTAGTCATTTGCGGTTGTGGCTATGTCTATGTGACATATTTAAACAAGATATTGCGTCGTCAACTGTTGCGCAAACTTCATTTTGCATTAATCTTGTGGTTTTTCAGTTATCGCATCTCAAAACATAGTTTATATACCTACTTTAATCATTTTTATCCTTATCATATAATTACGACCAACTAAACACGCCAAGGCTCTTCGACTTCCCTCCTTCTCGCCTGTCTTTTGAGCTGTTATATTGTACTCTACGTTTCCTTACTGATACTGATTTTATTATTTAAAATGTAATGACATCATATTCGTCGCGTTTTGTCTCGACTACCAGTGAGTCGTGTAAATGACCTTCACGCTATACAGCACATGTGGTTTGTTATTAAATTATACATTTTGACTTTGAACAAAGTTATCTTGAGAGAATCTTGTGTGCCGAAATTGTTCTAATGTTGCTTATAATAGGTACATAATATGTACTGTTTAATAGTGTAAACGAGTAATATAATAATTATTTTATACAAATACTTTTGTTTTCAGTTTTATTTTCACATAATGACATAATACATTGTTGCATAATGTTTCAATTGTAATTTTTTTGTATGACATTAAGTTCATAATTACATCATTATATCATCAAACGAATCAATATCAAAACATTGTGTTGATGCCACTTACGACAAATTTTATTATTTACTTACTTCCGTCTATGTAATGGCAAATTACATGATGATCTGAACATCGTGCTAGACGAAAAAGTCTAGAGAGTAACATTCCATGAGAGATGATCGAAGCGATTACCTACGTTGAATATAAAAATTGACAAAGTAATCCATCTGGCTGAAAAGACTATACACGTAGCGATCAATAGTCTAGATATTAACCAAGAAATAATGTTGGTTAGATTATTCTAGACTCTAAAATAATCTAACCAACATTCTTTCTTGGTTAATATTCTTACCAAATATTGCGTTTACGCAGGACAATGCCTTTTTGTGAAGTTTAATTTTTTATACATATAACGCAATACGCAAAATCTGCTTGTAGGTAAGTCGGCATTGAGGTAGATATGATAACTTCTAATCATCCAGGCTGTCAAGACTATTTGCTACTCCACAGAAATAGAAACAGAACCTAGCGAATCTTAATAGGTAGTTTGTTTTATTCGTTCAGTTTTGTGTAACTGTGGCATTATTACTTCAGACAGACGGCTAGAATGTTTTAGTGGAGCAAACATCATAAAATTTTCACGTTGCATGTGCTCGAGTTTAATTTAACACGAATTTCGCGTGTAACGTAAGCAGATGGGTGCTAATAAATTATTATCTCTGGCGTGTATTTGATAAAGCTATAAACGTGTCCATCAATCGCTTCCGTCGTTTCAATGGCTGTATACAATTTTATGTATTGCATTACTCTATTAACTATTATTTTTATAGTCAATACATTCTAAAACATCACAGTTGTTTGCCTAATGTAGTAGCATTATAGCATTGTATCAAACGGTTAAACAGACCCTCCAAATTTGAAGTCGCTACAACCAACGGTTTAGGCTGTGCATTATCTGTCAGTCAGGACAAAGTCTTTTTTAATAATACCAGCCTGTTTACTGTCCCATTGCAGGGCAAACGCCTCTTCTCATAAGAGAAGGTATAAGCATTAATCACCAAGCTTGATCAAGTCGGATTGGCAATTTCAGACTTTTAATTCTAGGTTTCCTCACGATTTTTTTTTTCTGCACCGTCAGTCAGAAATATCCATGATAAACTTAGAAAGTACATAATATAATTTGAAAAATCACATTGGTACTTGCCCGGATTCGAACCGGTGCCTTATTATATATTCTTCTTTGGTACGTAGGTACATATGCATTTTTATAATTATTCGTAGATTTTGTTTTTAGAAGAGTATAATTTCTCAATTTTTTCATTTCAAATAAGAAATAGTGACAGCGAGTGCTGAATGCCGATAGCTTGTTTTATTTTAAAATTAAGATAATTATTTTATTTCTTGTGATACGTAATTTTTTTTTAAATTATAGTAAAAATTCTGTTTTTATTAATTTCAATACTTAAAATTAATATTTTACTAAAGACCTATTAAAATAAAATAACAGCAGTAGGTTAAAAAATAACCCAAAAGTCCTGAAAGTCCTGGTTATCCCAGTTCCTTCAACAACTAATCCCGAAAATCCCGGGACGCAAGAAGAGCACCGGTTCTTCATATCCTAGTAGTAATAGCTTGCGTAGGCACTTTCTTGACTGTTGACCCTTTCGCCGCATTTTGTTAATTTCGGCATTCCTCTGTAGTGTTACTAGGATTTTGCAGTATCCGCATTTAATTTTATGCCGTGGAGCGTTAGTAGCTTCATCAGTTTGAACAGATAGGTTAGGCTTCCGTTTTCCTACAGTATTATTTTAATACCTTTGGCCGATGCAATGAGTTAGTCGAAAGTTTTATAAGTGTTTCGTGGTATTTTGTCATGAATCTCCTATCGTAACAACATAATGTATAAAATATCGAGTTGTTGTTTTTAGGATGTTTTGGCTCTGGTAGCCGAGAGAACAATGTCCTTCTTCTGACTAGAAACTGGTCAGTCGACTCGTGTTTTCCTGTCTGAAGTCTGTAATATTGTGATAGACTCTTATGCCACCAGTAACCTGTGACATCGACAAACAACAAGGGTTAGGACATCAGCATCGGTCAAGCCCTGAGTATCCTTAAATATAGTAAGCGCAGATAGGAACGAATCAATCGATACACTTTGCTTGTTTCTGCTAAAACGGGCTGTACAGTCGTCCAATGTCTTCTTTTTTGTTTTGCCAAGTGCTTTCGATAAGTTCCTTTTGTTGTTACTGCTGTTCCGCCAGCCATAACCTAAAAACTGTTCAGTCGTGAGAGCCATATCATTTGCGTTTTGCTTCTGCAGTGGAATGTATGTAGTCACTCCTGCGCGCGTTACTTATCCCCTAAGTCATTCTGCTATCTAGATAACCTAAGACCCACCCTATCACGAGTAGAGACAAAAACAAAGGAATATCTTAGTCCCTATAGACGTCCCACTTAGTGGAAGCATCTATTGAAACTGGATGCTAAAACACTGTAGTATTCCTTCCGTGTTCCTTCTTCTTTCAACTAAAAATTGTCCGTAGCGGCACAGTATTATAATGAACCTACCAGTAGTCCGACTCCTTTGTTGTTGATTACATGCCGCCATTGCGTATACACAGAAACTCAGTAAAAGGTCAGGGTTGTCACAACAAAAACTACTTAAATATTTTACATAAGTTTTAATTAGAAATAACAAAGGTATATACTCATATACGTAATATACAAAATTATAAATGCGTAACCGATAAATATTTTCTACTTATTTTATTTTTAGATGTTTTTAGAGTTCTGTTGTTAAATTTTACTATATAGTGAATTCTCATGCGAATATACATGTAGAATCGATGTAGAAAATTTCAAAGAATCGATTTTGCCATTTCTGAGTAACACACAATTATTTTTAAGTGTGACAGTTACAGTTAAGTAGTAACAGTATATCCTATTATACATCTAGTACATCAACTTTTGCTGTCACATCCAACATCCAACAACATCCTTTTAAGAAGCCATGCGGGCCATAACATAAGAAGTAAAAATACCGTACTAACACTACAAGGTATCAGGACACTTGCGCGAATCCACTTGCACAAAAGACTTTTGCGCGAATGGACATCTGCGCGAAAGGCACTTGTGTGAATCGTCATTTGCGCGAAAGACTTTCGCGCGAGTAGATATTTGCGCGAAACTTTTCTGTTTTGTACCTATTTCTTTCAAAATCGATATCTGGGTACCTATCCCAGCGATGACCAAACACGAATCTTAAGTCAAATTTAATATTCTATAATTAAATTTAACTTAAGATTCGTGTTCTGTGATCGCTGGGACACTCAGATATCGATTTTAAGAGCAATCGGTTCAAAAACAGCAAAGTTCAAAATGGCGACTGCTTATATTAAATTTGTCTCATGTATTGTGTTTGGTCATCCCTGGGATACTCAGATATCGATTTTGAAGGAAATCGGTTCATTATCATCAAAATTTAAAATAGCGGCTGCTTTTATTAAATTTGACATAAGATTGTATTTGGTCATCGCGGGGATACTCAGTTAACGATTTTGAAAGACTTTAACAGCAAAATATCGCACAAATGTCTGTTCACGCAAGTGTTCTAAATCCACACTACAACACATTTATAATAATTATACAATATGTACCTAATTCCTTACATTATTTTATTTTAATAATAGTAAATATACAATGCCTAATGCCTTGTATTGTTTTTATTTATTAATCGAATAACGAATGAAAGAATTTATTCTTCATTCGAATGATTTTTCTTTGAATAAAGCAAATTATTTATTATCTGCGAATAACAAATAAAAGAACTTATTTATTTATTATTCGTCATTCGAATAAATTTTGCCCATCTCAACACGAGGAGACACGAACAGGATCAGACTGGATCGACGTGGCAACTTCGATTCGATGGTCTGCGTCTCACGGAAAATAAATAGTAATTTTGTTTGTAATTTTCTAACGTCGAATTTCTAGAATTGGCTTTAATGTACAATTAATCAGTCGACTCGTAAACATCTAATATTACGTCTACATTTATTAATTTACTAGTACCTATAAATTTGCGAATAAACTCAAAATAACTTACCGCTCGTCCCGTGAAAATCGATGGAATTTTAAATCTTAATTAAACCTTGATGTAGATTTACAGTTCAATACAGAACAAATCTTATAGACCATTATGGACAGCTGGTATTATACTCTTTACACGTAGTACACCCCTTCAGATTAGAGAACTCCAACTAGAACTAAGTGAGATTGCGCTCGTCGACCCTTCCGCTCGCTTCCCCTTGTCCCCTTCATCGTTGCCCCGCGCAAGAACATGAGTCGGCTAACTGTTAGTAATAATAAGACTGTGGTAGCGGGGAGGTCATTCGCTACCGGAGAATCTTAACACTGCGTTTCAGAAAACAGTTGATAAGCGAAATGTGCCATCTAATGGTGAGCGTTGGAACTACCAACAGCGTTGTGTGGTGTAACAAATCTATACCATTATATAAAGCGGGAGAGTTTGTAGCGGGTTGCAGACCAAGAGCTAAGCTAAGTTAGTTTAGTTTTGCTCGCATAGCTGACGCAGTTTTTCATACTTGTGTGCAGACAAACTATGCAAACTAAGCTATGTGAGCTAACTAAAATATGCGAAGCTAAGTTAGTTGTGTATGCCGATACACAGCTACACGAACTAAGCTAAGCCCATTCCACCTACCCTGTTCCCCCTGCCAATGGTCTGGAATGTCTGTTTTTAAATAATAATTAGTCAGTATTAATCTTCTTTTTCTATGTGTTTCTTTTTTATGTTTCTTTATTCATCATCGGAACTTTCTTCCATAGCAAACAACGTCCGTCGAATTGAACTTCGCAACACTAACTGAGCTTTCGCTTAGTTCTTGGTGTGCACGGGACATATTTTGAGTTTACTTTAGCTTAGCTTAGCTTAGCTTGCTTAGTTTAGCTTCGGGATAGCTACGTTTACGGTCTGCAACCCGCGTGTTTGTTGGTTAAAATGCTCTAAGACCGCCCATTGTACCTACTTATATTTATGTTGTATTCTTAACTTGTATCTGATATATGGTGTGTACAATAAAGAATATTATTATTATTATTATTATTAAACTTTGGAACTGAAAAATATCGGATTTGAAAAAATATTTTTGCTTATGATAGCAAAGGAAGCTTATATATATGGCTACGTAACATGACGTTACTGGTGACGGTAGCAGAACAGTAATCCAAGACGCGGGTGAAACCGAGCGAAAAGCTAGTTTTTATATATAAAACACAGTTGTTGGGTCAATTATTTTATTTACTCAGAGTTTAAGTCTTCCAGATATCCTGCACATATTTAAGTGGTCGTAATTGTGGTGAAATTTGTTTATATGTATGTGTACATATCGCGTGGGTTTCTTGTTGAATTATATGGAGTACCTATACAAGTGCACTGTAAATGACTCATATTTACTTAAGCTGTTTCGCCGCAATGTTTTGAATTTGCCGCGTTTGGGCGTCTTTTGTCGATAAATTAATAAGATCAAATTTTAATTGTATGTTGGCAATGTCTTGTTATTATAATAATCGTATAATTTACGTTTCACGTTGCTAGTGTATTCAATAATCGTAACTATACTCTGTGGATCTTATTTACAGTAAGTCTTCAATTATGAATTGAAGACTTGTTTACTGTTTGGATACAATAGGTATTTTAAGACCAAAGAAATTTATACACAAAATAAAAAACTAAAGAAGGATAACCTTCTTTTATTATGGACACAGAGCATATGTACGACGTACCATACATCAATTTATTATATTATTACTAAATAGCTTAATCATGAAATTTACACCGTTCACATAAAACGGCATAAAGTAAATCAGTACGTAAATAGATCGCATCAAGTATCGTCGCGCGTGCTCCCTCGCTTACCTTAGCATTATTAGCATATTAGCAGTTTTGTTATTATATTATATCGTTAATATACGGTTTTCATAATAACTCAGTATAATTTATCTCCCAACATAAACAATTTCTACAGCATATAATATTATGCAATTTAATAATGGGTAGTCCTTTTGTCCTTAATATGACTATTTGGTTTTGGGCCTGCGAGCAATGCGCTTTGTTGACGTGATACATATTTGCATCCTACCCTTGACTTAACGACTTGTCAACCTCATTGTTTACATATTCATGTGACCATAATGTCACATAGCTGCCAAACTTAAAATTTTATACTGGAATAACAAAGATTGGACTGTAAATTATTACAATATATTTGGCATAATATTTACCAACTGCTTAAATTACCATGAACTAGCCATACGCTACAAAAAATAGTAGCAGACAATGAGGTTCGTACATACGAAAATGTCGAGGTGAGTGAACCCGTGTACAGAATAAAGGCGATCGTTTTTGTTGATTTACAAAAACTAAATAAATTGCTCCAAGATGATATATCTTAACAATCGCTACTCGCTTATTCGTATTAAATAGTTAAGTACCTAACTAATGAAATAAGACACTAAAGTGATGATAATGTTCTTTCTCTTATTTATTGTGCAGTAGTTATACGAGGGCTGCTTTTTATATATTCCAAATAAAATAAAATAACTATCATTGACTATTAATTATGGTTTAATTAATAGTCAATGATAGTTATTTTATATCTCTCGATATGTATTATGACGATCTTGCATTATTAGTTCACGCACTGCGTCGATGTTTCGTGGCACAACTGATTTGGGCCGATCATCATTTCGTCCGTGAGCATGACCAGTAGTCTTCGATTGAGCTTGATACCTAAAAGTCGATCTGAGTTAATCAATGCACTGCTGTTTAGTTAGACTAGTCGAAAATCATAATAAATCATTGCACGAACATTTTCTCGAATTAAACCCATTGTGATAATCACAATAAGCAATTTTTAAAATCGCATCACAATGAAAACAATTGGCAGTCAGATGAAACAAACTGCAATCTACAGCCAAAGAGTTCTATTTTCAAATGTAATAATTACTTTTTAAATATTATTTGTGTAGTGGCCAGTTCCGGGTTCTTAAATAGCAGCCTATGTATCTGATATGAAGCACTTATAAAAAAATATATACGGTCGAATTAAAAATCCTCTTCCTTTTCTTGAAGTCGGTTAAAAAATATGTATGCATTTTTTTGGTCAGCTGCACAATACAAAAAAGCTAGTATCAGTTACTTTTAACAAATAAATTTAACATACTGGTAGCTAATGTATAATATATGTTTAGCTCGTGAATTTTAACGTATAACATGGAAACTGAATACCAGAAACGTTTATTAATTATAAATACAAAAGTGTTACCAATGGAGGTATTTGCATATTTAACACTTCATCCAGTTTGATTTGCTTTATATCCAGTCAAAAATGGTGTGTTAATATGAAATGAATTAGTGACGCCAATATTATTATGAATATGATAGGTATAATATAAGTAGAAACTTGTTTGACCAACTCATCACGATAAAATTTATGAAGAAAATGATGTCTAGTTAAGTCTAAAGATGTATAATCGAGATCTAGAACATTTTTTTTTGCTTTGACATAGTATATTATTAGTATAGTCATTGCTTTAAATAAATTATTATTGTTCTCGAGTGATCTTTTAACTAGTGCACGTTTAATCTTCTTGTTCTCATAGGTTAATGCACCGTTATTTGTCAACTGTAAAGATCAAAAACACATCATATGCTTTAAAACGAGAGCATGTAAGTACAATATACACGTGTCTTGGCTCTAATATTTTATGTGTATTATAAGTTTATAACGTATTAGTACAGATATTGGAACATGTGTATTCAGTTTTATGTGAGATTATATTTGTAAGTCGCGGAAACCAAGCAATCAGTTTGATCACTTGGATATGACTGTGAACATATTTAGGCTTAATATTCGCATTCTTGAAACACTTATTGTTTGCGAAGGCAGTCAAGTAACTCAAGAATATTATAAGCCCATTATTAAACTCATATTCAATGCGTCCGGGAATAATGAACGTTCGTTCACTCGATTAAAGGTAGATACATTTCCATCAGAGGCGAATGGAAATATTTTAATTTATAGAGATAACCGTCGATACGGATCATGAATATAAATGAGTCAAGACAAAAACAAGATGTGTCTGAGGAGAAATAATAAGAGGCGTTCGACAGCCACGATCGGTCTAGCCGCCATCGTCCTTGAGTGCAGAAATCCTTGATGAGTACAATCAACCGCCACCGGATAGTCGTCTTCGTTCAGGGCTGCCAATTAATATTTTAACTACATGTAAGGCGAGTTGTGGCGTCTATTTCAATTTAACTTGTTTGGCGTCCGTTTGTTGCGTAAACTAGTTATATTTATTTATGTTAGCTATGACGTGCTTTCTTGTATTCAACGGCGTGTTTCTCATGATGTTATCCGATTCGATCTGTGTGAGATAAGTTTTAAAAGATTTATGTTTGACACCAACACATGATTATTGTAGTACAACCCTAAATTATTGATATTGCGTAAGTGCTAATGTATGTGACGACAAAAACTAAAACTGAAAATAAATGGGTGCGAAACGCCTAATAAATTAGCGCTGCGGTCGGCGGCGATACATGATCAAATGCGGACCACGAACCGTATTAGTAAATAGGTGATTATACGAACCCTTCCACCGTATGGTAAGGTTATAATATCTTGCCTGTTATTATATTGTTTACTTGTACAGTCTTCACTTTTTGTGGATAATCTTGTTAGTTTTTTATTACTAGGTACACATTAATTTATACACTTTATATATGACAAATCTTCGCGTAGTTTGAACTAAAACTTAAAAATAAATAATATATGGCTCCAAATAAGATTTATTGTCTCAAATAATTTAAGACAGACTTAACTGATAAAATATAATTAGCATTTATTTTGGCTCGTACCCACTACATTAATTATCTAGGTGTACTGTGATATATTATTGGGTTTGGAATTATATAACCGCCGTGTGTATTGATATGAGGCGCTGAATAATCTTATCTTCAGTATTCTGTTTTATATTTGACGCCAGGCTGGCTAGTTAGTAACAGTTTGTGTTGGCTAGTCATAAGTGTTATCTGTTGGTGAGCGGACGTAAAGAAATGAAATGGACAAACTTGTCCATTAACCAACGTGGCTCGATACAGATCCGCGATACAAGAATAATCAGCATATTCACACTAGTCCTCTGGTGTAGCTTATCCAAACATATTCAACTGTGTAATAAACTTTATGTTATTAATATTCATCGTAGAGAACATTAAAAATTTACCTTCTTTCCCCGTGACACCACCAAATGATACCACGGGGAATCATCTTAATCCCTATGACACCCCCAGTGGTACCACGGGGAATTATGTTATTCCTTGTGACACCATCGAGTATTAGTGATGCCACTTTTAGGTACTCTGAACAGAACAACCTATACCTAATTGGGTAGAATTTAAGAATGAGCATAGGAATTATTATTATAAAAATTATCTTTGGTCATTCAAAACTAGGTTAACTATAAAGTGCTAATAACGCTTTACACACCTATTTTTTATCAATTTCTTCCAAAGCTCATAATTCCAACATTTAATTTTATTGAGCAGTAAAGCTACTGGGTATCACTAATACTCGATGGTGTCACAAGGAATAACATAATTCCCCGTGGTACCACTGGGGGTGTCATGGGGATTAAGATGATTCCCCGTGGTACCACTGGGAGTGTCATGGGGAATAGGTGATTCCCCATGACACCACTGGAAGGGTGTCACGGGGAAAGAAGGAAAATTTACCTCCCTTCTCAATAGGACATGAACGGCATCTGCTTCTACCAAACATATGGATGTATGGTAACATTATTTTTAATATTTGTTTTCAAATACGAGTATTGGACATCCAAGTAGATAATACGTTTTAATCAAAACCAGTACGTAAACATGTCACGCGTAAAACCCAACCGAAGCTTAAATTGAATTTAACTCCAGCCACGACCTGTCAACTTATCGAATATAAATTCTCTCAATAATCGTTACCAATTACGTGAGCGTTCGGCCTCGTACTACGCTATCAATCTTTGCAGAAATGCTGTAACGACCGATTACTGCGAAGGATTAAGATCTTTTTGCGTTGGCATGTAAGGAGGAAAATGAATTGTCGAATGGGACATTGATTAGTCTTTTTGGTATGGGACGACTACGCACGTCGTGAAGCGCGCCAGGCCGGTCGACCACGCCAACATTGCGAGAAATGCTGTACTTTATGAAACTATTGCCGGCTAACTGAGTATAAACGGGAGAGAGAGGGATCACTATAAACATTGGACAACTTTCACATAAATACCGGACTTTGTCAACAGTCACATAAATACTAATCACCGAACTGAATACAAAGCAGCTTTACAAATATACAATGCAAGTAATCAACTTGTGCTTTGTCTTGTTTTTCTTGATTATCTACTGATTGCGCTTTATTATAAATAAAATCTCTTATTAAACCATTAAAAACATTTAATGCTCCTATTTATTTATGAGTCATTAAATAACCTAGTTAAGTGTAGATTTACTTTGCTAATAAACCAGCATTGAGTGGTGGCCCTCTCAAGTGTTAATTTTGTAAGTATTAAAAGTTTAAAAGGACATTATCTGTCATACAAATACGATGTAAGACAGATGTATGTTTTATTATGTTTCAAGCTTACATTTAGCTCAGTAAATACGAGTATAGATAATTATCTATACTTAGTTAATTCACTCAACATAACAGTTGAGTTGATTAACTCAACTGTTATGTGTTGGATAGCATAAACATAAAAAATAGATAAGACATTTTTTAATACAATTTCGGCGGCATACAAGCATACCTGCTTACTTACAGCCCACAATGGTAAGTAGGCACCATAACATATGTAGATTTCAAATTCAAATTCAAATTCAAATATTTATTTGCAAGCTAAGTGTACAGTAAAGGTCTTATGTATAATATTAGAACATGACTTAGCGCCCTTTTCAGGCGTCGCAAAGCAGGGTCTTAAATCTAGATAGCTTATCTAATACTAATACAAACATTAATACAAAATTAATACATATTTTATAAAAGCAGATCGTCTCATTAATTTTATATTTCTAATAATTTAATATTTATTTTATTTGTTTATTGTAATTATGATTTATATTCAAAATATTCTTTTACTGAGTAAAAGCATTTTTCTACTAAGAATGTTTTAAGCTTCTTGTTAAATAGTATTAATTTTTGTTCTTTTTTTATTTCTTCTGGTAGTTTATTATATATTTTGACTGCCATGTAATATGGACTTTCATTTAGCATTTTTATTCTGGAGTGTGGTAAGTGTAAATTATCTTTATGGCGAGTATTAACACTATGTATGTCTCTTTTTTTTGTAAAGTTATCTATATTTTTAAATAAATGAAATAATTTTTGGGATTCTTCTGTTTTATGAGTTCCCAAAAATTGCACAGATATCTATATATCTGTGCAATTTTTATGAGTTCTACCTAATCAGAAGCTATATAGTCTATCTACAAGCTAGATAGTCCGAAGAAATATCTTACAAGTAGATTTGATAAATGAGACCACAGTTCCCTCTCCATTGCGCCTTATATAGGTATCTACATAAGTTATGGTGCCTACTTACCATTGTGGGCTGTAAGTAAGCAGGTATGCTTGTATGCCGCCGAAATTGTATTAAAAAATGTCTATGTCTAAAAAATTGCACAGATATCTATCAGATGATAGCATCTGATAGATATCTGTGCAATTTTTGGGATTCTGTAGATAATATTTAGGGATTAAAAATGAAATAAATTAAGTGGACCAAAAATCGTTGTAATTAAATGAGCTATGTATGTACACGTTCACTCATAAGAAAATTCTATGAGTGGCATACCGATTGTAGACTTTGTAGTCATTGGCACTCGGCTGGAATTTAACCCACCGACTATGTGTCAAACGCATACTCAAAATGACTTTTATAGTGCCAAAGGAAAAGTTTAAAGGCACACGTCTTATACTTACAAGATTTCAAGTTATGGCTCCGAAGCCGGTGGTGAGACGCTTGAGTCTGTCAGAGTCAAGTTCACGGCCTCTTCAAGCAATGTTCCGCAACATTTCCGCGTTTTGTCTCGTTACTCTTTATTTATCACTAGCTGTTGCCGGCAGCTCCGCCCGCGTGAATGTCGATTATATCTCTGTTTATACATTGACGATTTTTCATACAAACTTTTATCCCCTATTTCAACCCCTTTGAGCAATTTTTTTCACGATAAAAGATAGTCTTATGTTGTTCCCCGAGGTCTAATCTATCTCTATACAAAATTTTATTAAAATGGGTTAAGTGGTTTAGGTGTGAAAGCGTAACAGACAGACAAGAGTTACTTTCGCATTTATAATATTAGTATGGATTGCGACGTACTGAATCGAAATCATTGCAATTGTTAGCCTTGTCTCACAATTTACTTACGATACTCAATTACTATTTGTACTTTTATTGTTCTCCGATCTTCAATTATAATGGTCACATGGGTATATTTTCTTGTACATTTTATTTTCTTGTAACAACGGTGACAAGTCCTTTATTTAAATGTCGAAACAGCTTTTGAAGTTTTCGTTGTTGAGATTTTATCCCAATAAATTAGCTTCATTATTGCTAATATAATGTGGTTGAATTTAGTGTATCAAATTATTGATATAATACAACTTGTTTAAATCGCTCCACGTGTATTGTTTTCGACATTTACGTGGGGTCGACGACTTATTCCAACAAATGTTTACCGAGATCATATAGCAGAAATAGATTTGACATAAGATTTTATATTACGAAGTTTTTCAACATTTTGAAGCTTATTTTATTGATACTTACATTATTTTGTGAGAAATAATATTCTTTGTTATTATATAAAATTTTAATTGAACCAACTGTTGGCAGATCATATTAGTTTATTCGCTCGAAATGTAACATCAACTGGCGAATGCATTGGTTACGAAAAAATGGACTTGAATTACATAATAATTGTCTTTGAATTATTGTAGTAAGTACTTACCTACAATTTGTTTCAGCAAGTAGAATTTATTTTATTACTATTTAGGTGTTTCTAATTCTTTGTTTAGCTTCTATTTGAAATAAAATGAATTTCATGGAATAAACTAGTATGATTCGAATTATTCATTTACATCTGCCCATTTAAATTACTTTTAGGTAGTTACATATTTTTTATTACAATACCGTTATGTATTTAGAGTCCATCTGTTCATAGCGATGACCGTACAGCACTTACAGTACTTTATAAAAAGTTGTTTAGTAGTTGGTCTTCTGGTTTTGTACGTATATCTAGATGAATTAATTATACTGGACGTCATAAAGGTAGAACGATTGTTACTTATGATATAAATATATTAGGTTGATTTCGTGTAGTTTCCAAATGACGTGTCCTAATTGTCTTAATTTTATGGCACCTAATTACCTTAAACCTTAAGCAGGGTGGTAAGTGGCTATCTTAGAGACGCCCGAAGCATAGTTGACTATGCTCCTGGAGCCTCCGTTTGTTGATGCAAACGTGTAAAATCAAAAGAGAAAACTACTTACAGCCAAAGAATTTCTAGTACGGCAAATTATCATATTTACATTGCTTTTATTAGACGTAATGGACACCATTATTCAGCACTAGCAGATGTAACGCTGTGAGAATGTGCTTTGCCTATGTGGATAGGTGTTAGTAACTATCAGCACTCAATGCTCTCCTGTGTGCCAATCCTAACTGTGATCTGTTTGTGGATGGATGGCAAAAAATATTCTCAGAGTGCTTGCGGTTCTGCGAGCGTAATGCATGAATGTGTTGGTTTTATTTTCGTTTTCATTTACTTCCTTTTTATTTGTGTTTATTTTTTTTAATCGTATATTGTGTAATAATTACTGTAATTGGTAGTAATTTGCCGTTGTAATTATTATTAAATAAATTAATATTAAATAAATAAAACTGAGATTACCTATATAGTAGGTGTGTGTCATTTAAGACACCTACTCCTGAATCTCTAATAGAGAAATATTGCTGTGCCTTATGTTTTCAAAAATAGATTGGTGTCTTTTTTTTAAGTAAGTATGTGTACTTATAGTAGGCAGGTACTTACCACAATAATTTCCGTCTGTTTGATTTAAGTTGCCAGTGATAAATCTCCGCAGATCACGAGGTCGTTAATGTGATATTCGTGTCGGCCTCTACTCAGATATGTACTGTTATCCCATTGTCGATTCAAATGTTCTGCGCTTTCATATTTGTCTATGTACAGCTATTGTACTTATTTAGTTACGTGCACTAGATCGATACTCTTTATCCACGTACCCAATACAATATTGTTTATCTTAGACGTCGTGAATGTTGTTTTTTATTATGTAGGTTTATTTTATTTCTTATGATTGCGAATAAGTAAGCGGTCCGCTTAAGTCGTAGGTAACTCAGTAATCTCAGAATCTTGCCTATACTCCTGATGTATCCATCTGCCGCTGCAAGTTAATACTGTTCTTGCAGCCGAATCTCTTTAGCTAACTGGAAACTACAACACTGGTAGCACGGTAATACTATCTATACAGTATTGTGACTCGGCCGTATTTTATAAATAAATGCCTACAGCCGCGCGGTACGTAAACATGCGATAGCTACCTACTTTGTGTTTCCATTTAGTTTTGTGATTGTAAATATACTTTTTTTATATAAACAAATAAAATACTTTATAAATTTAATAGGAAGTGTTCAATAAAAATGCGTGTTATTTTTTAATTGGAAATTTATTTTTTCTTGTATTATTCATACACACAGTACAATAAACAACTATTATTGATAATAAAATACCACGTCTTTACTTTAAATTATACAAACTAACAAAAAAATACAAACATGCCCCGAGGTTTTAACACAAGCGTGCCTACCTACCGTATCATGATTCATGAACCGCCTATAATTACCTATTTTACTCGTGTCAATCACTTTCCTTTACTCTATTCACTTTATTTATTAATCCAGCCATCTTGTTTTTCGGGAGATAAAAGTAAATACTTATCCATTTAAAAGATACACATTATGTACCTACCTACTAGTAAGTAAAATTATTTTATAGTTTTACATTTCAGAGTTTCCAGGTAATCTAAAAAAAGGTAATCTCTGGATGCGTTACTAACGAATTCATGCAACCAAAAAACAGCACAATATATCCTACTCTTTATATTAAATATGTACTTCGCGCGCTTATTGTTAAAAAAACAACACACCGTCCGTTCGTCACTGCGACACAGTCGCGACTGTCTGCATGCCGAGCGCATGTCGAGTTCGAGGCGCGTAGGCATGGCTCGCGCTTCGTCGTGAATGTTGTTTTTTGTATGAAGATGGATTACTGTATAGATAGTATTACCGTGCTAGTAGTGTAATTTACAGGACCAAGCTACTTTACTGTTAGTGTAAGTAGTAGTTTGCAGCTAGCCAGGTAGCTGAAACAATATTCATGATATGTATCTGCATACGAGAATTAGCGAGAAGTCTCCTAAGAGAAAGTGTGTCCTGTGTTTCGTTTTTCTTACGCTATTCCTCTTCACCTGGTATTCTCTTAGTTACGTCTTATATCACGGCAAGAGATGTGGTTGTTTCATATTCAAAACCGAAAACCATATTACGGTCAAAATAAAAATCATTAGTTAAAATATTCAATCAAAATATATTTCATTTCTTATTTTGTTTTTTATGACGGTTTATACGCAGTAGAGGTAGGTGTTAAGATGTAACTGTAAATCTATTTATACCGATGATCGGAATGTTTTTTATTTTTTACAACAACACCCAGTTTCTGAAAGGCTGATTAACGCAAAAATTAACTAATAGCCTGATAAATCTCATGTCAAGTGCCAATTGGGTTGCTAAAAGCATGGCTTTTTAGTTTAATTTAATCATCCTGTCAGTTGACATAGCTGTTAAGTTTGGCTCAAGAATCGTATGATAACCTCAATATTGGGTTTCTGAAACGCTAGTTATGTAGTAATCATAGATCATACGTCTGTCAAAAGCTTTGTCAACTAATCGGTGCTCGTCGGCGAATTAACTTGTGAATACAATTGATTTTTTATGTTAAACTAAGTTTTTCCTTCGAATTTATCTTATTAGGGTATGTCAAAACATATTAATAATGAAGTATTATTTGTAATATTTGTTTTTCTTTATAAAAAGTGTATATTTTGGACATCTTCTTAAATTAACATTGTTCCTGTGTAGATCACAATCATGTCCGTTTCTGTTACTAGCATGAGTATCAAAACATCTAGCAGTGATGAAGATCAAAGGACGCGAACTTTTACGACGAGAACAATATCCAGTTTCTGAAAGGCCGATCAAAACAAAAATTAACTAATCAATCATATGTCAAGTTTGTTTTCAAACAAACTAATGTCAAATCAAAATAATCATAGATTAGTTAATTTTGCACTGATTAACTTTTTAGAAACTCGAATTGATTTAACAGCCATGTTAAATTTACAGTCGTGTTAGTTGAACAATGATTTGACAGGCCTTTCAGAAACTGGGTGTTACCATTGGAACTATATTTAATTAGGTAGGTACCTTACATACACACACACACACCTTGTACGAGCCCCGATGCAAAAAAGTTCGTCTAGTGACTTATTCGTCAACTCGCCACTTGAAAACTCGCCACCGAGTGGCGAGTTGCCCCGAATTATTTTAATTTATTTTTCATTTGTCAACTCAGCACTGGCATAGAAGTGCAATCGATAGCAAGATGTTTAATACATGTTATAAGTTAAATAAAATACGAAAATATATAGAATTTTCTTTCTATGAATCACGCGACTGTACAAAAATACTACGTACTTACATTGTGTGCCGAGTTGACGAATGAAAAATAAATTAACATAATTCGGGGCAACTCGCCACCGAGTGGCGAGTTGACGAATAAGTCCGTCTAGTGTGGAAAGTAGTGCAAAGAAAGTTTAATAAAAAGTAAACCACAACTTAAGGAATATTTTAAAGTTTATTTTAACATAACTGAAATTCTTTCATGACTTTACATAACATAAAAAAATTAAAAATATTCTAAAAACTTTACGCAAAAGTATTCGTCTACCCTTGTCACTCACGCAAAATATTTGTCTACCAATTAGATGTGTCGCCTTTGCTCTCAATGACAGCTTTAATGCGAAGAGGCATGGTTGCAACCAATGCCGCACACTCCTCAGGCGTAACTGACGCTTAGACAGCCAAGAGTTAAGCCTTTAATTCGCTCTTCGATCTTGATGGATTTTTACGGAGAACTTTTTTCATATTCCACCATAGGGTTTCGATCGGCGATAAGTCCGGGCTGCTACATGGCCATTCGATTGTAGGGATGCTTTTCGCCAGTAACCAGGTCTTTGTTGTCCGTGCAGAATGGCAGGAAGCACCATCCTGTTGAAAATGAAGGAATCTTGATGCATGAGTGACGGAATAGAGGACAGTAAACTCTTTTCCAAAACATTTTGATACCTCGCAGCATTGTCCAATGTCCAAAGTCCTATGAAATGTAAAAAAATATTTAAAAAACTAATTAGATGATGAAAAAGGGGTTTTTTTGTAGTAATTCTTATAAAATAGAAATTAGTTTTTAAAAATTACATCATCTAAATGTGATCCGTTACGATCGCGGCACTCTTGTAAGGCGACGCGACGAAAAAATTAATCATCACTGCGCAACAGTTATCTCTGTAATGCTTGCCATTTCTCGTCAGATATTTTCTTTCAGGCCATCAATTGACCGCAGGTTGCTGTCCTACACTGTACTCTTAAGATAACCCCTATAAGAAAAAGTCCATTGGGGTCACATCCGGACTACGCGGTGGTCAAGGAATATCTCCTTTTCGAGAGATCACTTTTTTATGGTAAAATTGATGGACGACGGGCATAGCAGTGTTAAGAGGTATGGGCAATGAGTCCATCCTGTTGCAACCAGGTCCGCGTATTAAATAAAAACCTGTTTCATAATGTTTTTAGTTTTCCTTAAAATATTTTTTTTACAATAATTCATAGAATTTTTGGGCCACTCATATAATAATTATAATAGTATAGAAAGATTGAAACGGTGTAAATAGGCATTACGACCATGAGATCTTGCGCTGTGCCTTTTTTTTAAATAAGGTACTCATAATGTATTTTATGGTTTGACAGTATTCTTAACAAATAATTGCTACTAACTAGATTCTAAAGAGAATAGACAAATAAGTGTAACATTTCTTATTAAGTAAATATTTAAAAGATTATCATAGTACAAATTGATATGAAAAAGTAAAGTAGTAGTAAATCTACAAATATAAGCAAAATTTAAAATTCACTAATAATCAGTTGATACACAGTGCACAATTAAACCAACTGAAACGTGTAATCATATAACCAAATAATAAATACGTTTAAGGGTCGTAATATTTTACGATCTCGATTCAGATGTAATTGCGCCAGGTCGAAGAGTACAGCTAATTTGGTCCAACGTTGCACGATTAAATAAATCTAAACTAAAAAGTCATTTCATTTCTCTTTATAATATTAGTTTAGATTGCATATATTTTACATACTTGACCATTGAATATTACACGCACAGAACCTTTTAACTCTTGAAATAGTAGATTAAATTTGAGAATTGTTATGCCAGGCGGTAGGCATAATAATTTCAGCTGTTGACTGCTGCCACCATAAACTTAAATCTTCAGTTAGAGAAGTTTTATGTTAGGCTACTACGTGACGCATGTGTTACTTAGGGTCGGTTAGTTTCCGCTGTATTTGATATGCTAGCCGTGATAAGACTGGCGGCCACGCGACACTTGTTCAACCCCTTTCAGTGCTGAGGGTTGGTCGCCCTTCCGCCTTATTGATTAGCACCCTCAGAGAATCAACTTAATAGAAAAAACAACGCACGTTTATACTACTTCTTATTAAGTAAGTATTACAATGTGCAAAAGTTTCACGTATTCACAAAAGATTTTCTACAATTTAATTAAAAAGTTAAGAAAGATATTTTCATTATAATAATGTTACAAATATAAAAGTATTACCAAAAGTTCTTAAAAGAAAAGTCACTAAACGTTGGTTGTAGGCTATCTTGAAAGTTTAAAGCCTTTGTTGTCGGTATTAGAATTTTCTAGACTAAATCTTTTTTAAACGAAAACTAAAATTAGGAATTCTTATCCTAATTTTAATAATGTATTAAGAAGTAGCGTAGTAGTTCCTTCGGAAATGAGCCTTTTATGTATAATATCTCAAGAATCTAGAATAAATTGTCATAAAGAATGTGCAAATACATTTATTACATATTTATATTATATTTAGTACCTAGATCTAATCTGGGTGATTACTCTCCGAAAGGTAATATAGGTTCATTAGCCTCTTATTACCTATTGAAATTCTAAAGAACAAGTAGTGGTATTTGATAGAGAAAGGACTATTTAGTATTGTATATAGGAAGGCGTTACCAGTTACACCGATCTCGCTGTTGGTGGAATCAAATGATTCGAGTGTTGTAAACGTGTTCATTGGCTATTATCAAAGTCGTGAGAAGTACGTAAATGCTTAAAGAGGTTCTTAGGGGACACAAGTACCTACTTCCAATGATTCTTAATATTATGTCTTTGTAAGAAATAACCACCCGTCGGCTATTCACAAAATGTATGAAGAATGTAGATATATAAACGTTAGTATTTTTGTGCAAAAGATTATGGTAGTGGTTTATAGATTAAGGTATTATGTAATCTAGAAACATTCTTGAACTTTTTCTCTGTCTATAGACCTTAATCTAAAAAAGACGTCAATTTTAATGTAGGACTAATAAATGTAGGTACCTACATATATATTGGTGAGAATCTGTGCTCGTTACATTTTATGTTGCTGTGTATATGAGATCTGAATGGGTACTTATGAGTACTAAGGTGTGTATTGCGGTCATCGAAGAACTTACTAGCTACAGTTGCGTCATCTTACTGTCGGTAGGTACTAGTTGCGCCAAATCAATCTCGGCCGTTAATCGCACCTCTCGCCGTCTCGTTGAAATAGTTTGTAATATCTAACTGTCATGATTATTGACATAGCTGCTGTTGGTATTTCACAAAAACTAGGTAAATAGAATTAGAGATGATAGAAGTAGCGGTTGTGTCATGGAATTTTTTTTTTGGGAAAACCTCACTTACTTAAAATGCCGCCGCCATAATGGTGATAAAATTAAGCTGGTGAGTCTTGGACCCAATGACTAAATGATAACTATAGCCTGACAGTTACATTAAAATTTTGGTAGACGAATATATAGGAACAAAACATAAATATTTGAATTATGATGTAGACAGTCGCTAATTTATTTAAAGTCAAGCAACTAAACGAGTTGACCTCAATTAGAAATCATGACTTTAACATAACCGAAATCAAGTGTACGACGAAGTTCATTCTTTGTTTTAGTTCGCATCGGGTGAACCGGAAAGCGTTGCGTGCGGTACTAGTTCGTCGTCATCTAGTTCTTCATCATCGTCGTCATCGTCTTCGTCGTCGTCCTCGTCGTCATCGGACTCGGACACTGCTGATGCAGCCGGTGGGTCCACACATGCGTCAGCCGACGACTCCAATGTGGCACTCGCAGCAGCATGTCAATTACAGGTAAAAATAATACAATGTTAGCAGATATTTAAACCCCTGCAAATAGCACAAAATATATCATTTTGATTCACGAGTATAATAATACAAGCATTATAAACATAATCCTGATACTAAATTCATACAAAAGAAAGACAACGTACCTGTTCTATTACAGCTTTTATTATGTTACATGCGCTTTTGAAAAAAATCCTAGTGTAAAACGACCCATATGTATATTGGACATCATCTAATTTGCGTGAGCTATTGGACCGATCGATACACGAAAATATCTTTCTCAGGTCATTGACGATGCAGACCTCGCGGAACTATTTCCAGAACAAACATCGAGCGCGCCGGCGCAACAGCCTAATTTCTCGACCTTTGCAGTGCATAACGCGACGCCAGATAACGACGACAAATCTATTGCTGATAATGGTGAGTCTTAATTTGTTTTAGAACCAACAATTCCTAGATTTTAATTACATTTATATTTCATACTTATATTTCAGGTGACGGGTCCAGTAGTGAAATGGAGCTGACACCTCAGTTGGTAACAGCGGCGATACAGAGGGCTACGGCTGATTCATCTGGATCGGAAAATGAATGTTCCAATTCAGATCCCGTGCATCCAAATACTACGCATTATGCTTCTAGTCTATTACAGCAGTTTGTGGCCCAAACACAACTGCTTAGCAGTACGGCACCGCTAACTACGGCAGCTACATCGTTATCATGTGGAATAAATACTAACCCTATCGAAGGTGTTGGCACAATAAGCGATTGTGTGCTCGGACAAATAAATAATTTGCCGGAAATAGCGCCCATTGCGCCAAGTTTCCTAACAACAACTCAGCATTTAAGTCCGCAGCAAACAGAAGAACTCTCGCAAATTAATAAAGATCTTGAAGAAATAACTTGTGTGACGGACTCTGTCGGCATATCAATATCTAATCCGCCAAGTCTTGACGATTGTGTGGATAATAACGACTTTATGAATCTGGACATTACTCAAGGAGGTTCGGAGTTAGGCAGTGCTAGTGATTTGTTAAAAAGTTCTCCGTTAACAGTAGTCAGTACAGATTTAAATAATTTAAGTCAAATTGATTCACAAAAGTTAGATACAATGAGCACAAACTCCGTTGAATCTCAAGAAGATGTTAAAAACGTCGTAGTAGAGTCTAGAAGAAAAAGAGGGCGACCTCGAAAAGTGCGAAAAACTGATGAGGACTTAGAATCTCAAAAAGAGGTAAAATCGGTAGTTAATGTAATTAATTTCCACAACAATAATGAGCCACCAAATGTATCTCCAGATTCTGGAATTCTCTCGAATCATAATTCACCTACTCATTCACCATTACGTCGAAACGAGGTAGACGAAACACATAACAACAGGCTAGGAAGAAAATCTATTCAAAAAGAAAACACCACTAGAGAAAGAAGAGCAATGAGATCAAAATCCAAAGGTAGAAGTCGCGCTCAGAATAGGTCTGATTCGAGCGATTGTGATTTTCAGAAGAAGAGGATAGAAAATGAAATCAAACAAATTAAAACTGAAGCTCCATCCCCAATACCATTGAAACAGGAACAGAATAAATTTGAGAGGAACAAGAAGAACGATCATAAATTAGACATAGCTGCATTAGATAGAATGCTGTATGCTACAGATAGAGTATTATACCCTCCAAGAAAAAAAGTAGGCCGTAAACCTATGAATAAAGCGAAAACAACTAAAGCTCCCCCTAAAACTTTAAAGGACAAAAATCAATACGATTCTGGTGACAGTGACGACTCTGTACCAACGAGTAGGTCTGTATTGTCTGGAGTTTATGCTAAACGTAAAGAAATTAATAGCAAAATGGCAAATTTACCAAAAAAGAACAACACCGCGTTTGGTAATGCTTGGCGCGATAATCACAGTGAAAATGAAGCAGCCGCTGATGATCCGCTAGATCCTACTTGGAAACAAATCGATTTAAATCCTAAATATAAAGATATATTGTCTGGGTACAAAAGTGACCATGAATTTAAACCGTATAAAAGTTGCAGTCGTCTCATAGAGTCTGGATATAAAAGTGATTATGTGTGTAGATCTGGTTACAAGAGCGATTATTACCGGTCGGGCTATAAAACTGATCATAAGTCTGGCTATAAAAGTGATAAATCTGGCTATAAAACTGACAACAGTGTCAGAAGTATGCGCAGGCGCATGCGGAAGCTCAAAAAGACTAGATCCGTGAGAGATAGGTCATACTATAAAAATCAAAAACATTTTGTGTCTGATCAAGAAATATTATCTTTAGCTAATAAAACATTTAGTAATTTGACGTTGGGTCACACTTCAAGTGATTCTGAAGGAGACAGTTATTTACGAAAACCTAATGCTAGCCCAAAGTACATAAGCGTTATCACAAAATATCCATTGCCGTCTAAATATGATTTTGGATTGTCGAAAGCGAATGAAAAGCACGTTTTCCGGCCAAATCCATCAGACCCGTTCGCTCCAGGTCCAGTGTTCAGTGGTTTGCAACGACCTGTAATAACTCATAATATATTCAAAGTGAGTCACAACAATAATAACACTCTTCTTAAGTCACCAAGCAAATCTCGTTACATCGGAATGCCTTTACCAGCACTAAAACCTGCGTTTGCGCACAAATTTGGATTGTCACCAATTTCCATGGCTTCCAAATTACCTGGGTCGAAGAAAGAAAACGACAACAGCTTCAAGTATTTCCCAAGAACACTGTCACCTAAAAACAGAAAACAGTTAAAAAATGGCAACACTATATTTCCAAACGTCACGAAAAATGAAGTAACACCCAAACCACTTCCTGGTATTTTTGAGAAAGCAAAAAATAGTTACGTACCTAATAAGTCTCTTTCTAGAAATGTATTTCTTAATTTTAAGAAACCGCATCAGAAACCATCATTTCATACTAAAAAACACAGGCGAACAGTTGTTTTAGCACCACCGAAAATTAATTTAAAACCCACTGAACGATTGTCTCGGGTCACCGTAAAGACCGAGAATAAACATCACAGGCACAGAAGCAAACGGAGACATCGGTCAAGATCTGTTTCTAAATGCAGGGAGACTTATACTAAAACTATAGAGCTGGTTGATGAAAAATTTAGCCAAGACATGGATAACCTAGTATCAACCTTTATTAAATTGTGTCAAATAGCTCCAAGTTTGATTACAAATATCTCACAAAACCCACCTAAAACTGAAAAATCATCAACAGAAACGGTACCTACCAAGGTAGTTAAAAGAGGATCAAAGAAAAGGAAAACATCTGATAATCAAGAAATAGCTACCCCTACTTCTAAGAGGAGGCATAAAAAACAATTAGCAGAATCTCAGAGTAAAGGTGGTAAAGATACTAACGAGCATAAATTACCACTTAAAAAGCGACATTATCATATAAACTCATCGACGGGGAATTCATTGAGCCTAAGCTTAGTATCAACAGAATTTGACGAAAATTCAAAAAATGGCACTAGTCCTGAGAAGTTTTTATGTACTGAAACTGATTGTACAGGTGAAGTTCAAAGTAATTCACCTGAAGAATCTCCTAAAACAAAGACCAATAACGAGAAAGCAAAAAAGAATAGTGACAATTCTAAAAACTCAACCTTAAATAGTAATGTTCAAGATTATAAATCTCTCAGCACTGAACCTACATTAAAGGTTGCAAAGCTAAATGTAGTTGCTGATAACGTATTCATCAAAGCAGATGAGTCAAACAGTATAACTTCTAAAGATAGCCTTATTACAACGGATGAAGATTTATCTATTAAAAGACCCACGCATGAACAGTCAGAGCTTTCAAAAAAAATATTTGAGACTTCTGAAAAACTCAAAGCTGTACATAAGATGGTAAATGATTTAGAAAAATCTTTACCTAAGTCTAAAGATGAAGCCAGGTCAGAATCGAATAAACATGAAACTGCTAAAGTTTCATCACCGAGGTCTGAGGTGAAATCATCTCCTACTCGTCATTCTGCACCGATAGTTACACCCAAAAAACGGCATAGATTGGAAGCTGACAAAGTAATTAGTCATTCTAGCTTGGACCAAGTCGTACAGTCTTTGTCTAAAAAGTTATCAGAAGAAAAGGCTGTTTCGACCTTAAACACAAAAGATGTCAATCAAAATAATTCAAAGGAGGCTTTAGAGTCCGAAAGGTCTGAGTCAGTGACTTCTTCAAATACATCTACATGCAGTAACTCTTCTATGGATCCCTTGAAGAGCATGTCTGCACGTTCTTTGTATAAAAGTTCAATTCCGCCAGCGCAAAAATCCGAAATAATGACTCGTAAGAAAAACAGATTAGAAGGCTTAACAAGTAATCTTGTATCAAAGATAAACCCAAGTGCAGCTACGAAAGTTTTGGACACGCTGTTAAATAATAACATACGTAAATCTATAGAATCTCGTATTTTAGAAAAAGAGAAGAATAGCGTTGATACTACAAGTAAATGTACCGATGACAAGAATAAAAACAGAGAACCGTCGCAAATCAGTACTAGAGCTACAGTTATTAAGTCTCCTGTCTCAAAAAGCAAAGCCTTAGACGCAAAAAAGTCGAAAGCTTCCGAATCTCCAATTGTTCAGTCTATAGTTGTGAATATTGATAAACCGACGGGTATATTCGAACCTTCTATCGATTTAGAGGATCAAATACCTAAATCGTCTATTTGTGTTGCAAGCTTATCATCTGATGCTAATAAAACCAAAGCAAAGGCCAAGAATGACAGCAAGGCCTCAACAAATTTGCTCGCTCCCATTGACACTGAGTCCGAAATACCTTTAGCTTTATTATCTGAGACACCTGATCCAATAATTCGACCTAAGAGAGGAGAGTCTATAGCGGCAGTAATATCTGATAAGCTGCAAGAGACAGGTGGTCATAACCTACGACAAACCAAAAGGAATTTGAGTAATGACAATGAAGATTGTAACGAAAACAAGAAAAAGAAAAAATCTAACAATATTTTGAGGGAAAGTAAGTTAGTTTTACCTTCCCGAATGTTGGTGCCAAAAGTGCAGGCTGAAAGATTAACGATCACTGATACCACAAAGAAGATCAACGTGCAGTCTAAAAAACCAGAAGCGAATGAGTCTATTGTTACAACTAACAAATCTGTTGACACTAAGAAGAAAACCAGGAGACGTAAAGCAATCAACAGGACGGGTTTTCCTAGCATTAAAAAGAAAAAGAAGAAAGTTGATAGTGCTCAAAACATTACCTCTGATAGTCATTTTACTTCTGACACTGATAATAACTCGGTGTTCGAAAGAGTGCCGAAAGATGGAGAAGCAATGAGCAGCTTTTTAGAACGCACTACCAATAAAAGAACTGAGCTGAAAGTTGTGTTAAATAAAGATGAATGTCCGAAACAAGGCAGACTGACGGTGGTTGCACTTGAGAAGTTACAAGGCAAAGATGTCTCAAGTGACAACAATAATAAAACCGATGGTGGTAGTTCTAAAAATACCGGAAATGAGAAGAAACCTGCAAATTCTTCTATTTTGAGAGCCCCATCATTGCAGCTAAAGAGTAAAACTGAAAAAGACCTTAAAAACCATGTCAATAAATGGGAAGTTCTTAGTGAAACTGACAGCATTCCGTCTTTAGCTAGTTCTCTTAGTAATGATCCAGAAGATTGTATACCACTAAGTTTATTAAACTTAAAACCTGACAGACCCGCTAATCGCTTGGACAGTCTTGAGAGACTAAAACGTAAAACAAGAGCTATTTCGCCTTCACATGAAATCGAAGAAATATTTTCGAAGAGAAAAGTCATTGAAAGAAATTCCAAAGTTGGCTTACGGCCGAAATCAAGTCTTGCAATTTTGTGCCCTAGTGAAAGAAGACTCACGAGAAGTTCTGATAATCCTACTGAAGAAGTAAAAGTTAAAAGTAAGAAAACTGAAAGCAAGAAATCGATAGCTGATACAGATAAGGTCAATAAGCCAGTCACTGTAACTGCTAGAAGGAAATCTAGGTCTTGCCAAGTTAGTAGAAAAAGAGAAGTTCAGTCAAGTTCTCGAGAGAGTTCTATAGACACAGTTGTGAGTCGTAAATTGACATCTAAATCTCGTGAGCCTTCTCTAGACACGTTGCGCGACCACGATGAGAACGATCCTCTACCACTAAATGAGAAGGAAATAGATTTTGAGAAGAGTATTGATGTGTTGTCGAAAAGCATTATATGTAAGAAACGTGTGGCTTCATCTCGTGACGACAGCCCGGCAAGTAGCGTGGATAATAGGGATAAACCTGTCATATCGAAGAGGAATCCACGTTTACGAAAGAAGTTCTTGGCTGCAGGATTATTTTCCGATTATTACAAGGAAGAGTAAGTTAAAACTATTTATCTTTTTTACTTCTTTTATTACGTACAGAATTTTTCACTAACTACCGTTATTTTTTATTATAGTCCTAAGCCAGAAGGTAAAGGGAAGAATTTAGTTACACAAACAGAATTTCCACCGGGACTTTTAGCACCGCCACCTTATTGTGAACGTTGGGTCCGTCGAAGGCTCCAACATTTTTCGCTTCCATATGATATTTGGTGGCAACAGCATTATAACCAGCCTGTCCCGTCGTGGAACTATAAGAAGATCCGCACAAGTAAGTAGACTTATTGTAATCTTTTTATTTAACCATTTAGGAGCAAAATAACATTAGCCAAGTCATATTAGATGTCATAAACATGAAATTAGTAGACGAATTCTTCAAAAACATTACTAAAATATTCGTACGTGCAGCGGCAGTTTCGATCGAACATAAGAAAGCATACCAAACTCTTTCTCGTATATAGATGTCAATAGCTTTGATTACCAGGGTCAACAAAAAGAAATAGGTCAGCAACACGATGTTTTCTTTTATCGTTTATCTGTAAAGTAAAGTAAACAAAAGTACCTACGGAAAAGGCCTTGTTTACAAAAGGGCAGATATATTTGTATTGCTATGTTCAAAAAAAATCTTACTTGTGGTTTGATTTTTATTTAATCCTTGCTAAAAGTAATGTTGTGTTTTTTTCAGACGTCTACTACGATGTTAAGCCATCCGCAGAAGAATGTGAAAGCGTTGCGTGTAATTGCGTGGCATCATCGGGATGTAACGAGGACTGCATTAATAGATTGGTATTCTCAGAATGTTCGCCGCAGCTATGTCCTTGCGGGTGAATATTGTTTTATTAGATATAGATTATCTATTAATTACGCATTCTATATGTAATTCGCAATGATATCTTAATTTCTTTGTCTTTATTTGCAGAGACAGATGTAAGAACCAACGTATTCAACGACACGAATGGGCGTCGGGGCTAGAGAAATTCATGACAGAGAATAAAGGATGGGGCGTACGTACTAAACATAAGATTACTTCGGGAGACTTTATATTGGAATATGTCGGTGAAGTTGTGTCCGATAAGGAGTTTAAGGTAATTATTATTAAAGTTTAATAATTAATAATTATTTATAAGCGACTTCATACCGTATGGAATGCATATTTATACTATACTACAAAGAGTTTGTAAACATTGTAATTAGTGGCAAAAAAAGTTTAATGTTATGCTGATAGATTTTAATGTTAAAAAGACCAATAGTAAATTTTACATCTTATAGTAATCAGCAGTTATTTTTATTTTATTTTTATTTATTTGTTTATTTATTACACACGACAAATTGCAATTGTTACAAATGTATAACATAAGAATAGGTATAAGATTTGATCTAGATTGTAACTCAAATAATATGTGTAATTAGCAAAATGAGTTAGACGTGTCAGTTATACAAAATTCATAATAAAATTATCATATACTTAGGCTATTAAAATCAGCGGTGGACCGCGCGAAGGCTGTGCTTGTCTAGTGCCAGTTGAAAGGGGAAGCTAAATTACACTTGAATAACAATAACATTCAAACCTAATACTAGTCTTAAATGTAGCTGGTTGAAACAGTCTGACTCAACGACATGGTTGAGCCTGAACTGCTAGGATAATCTTACGGATAGAGGATATCTTTTAAAGTTTTAATATAAGTAGAGAATTTAGGAGTGAAGATGTCGAGTTCTGGATTATCTAACTAGGGGATTATAAAAAGAAATGTTATTTTTATAAGTTTGTAGGGCGAAAAGGTTAGTGGTTTGAGATCTACGCGCGCTATACTTTATATTAAAAGTTATTTGAGAGAGTAACTCAGGGGTGTCAATATTAGAGTGTATTATTTTATATAGTTATATAATAACAAGTGACATTTCAAATCTTTTTGTTCACTAAGTAACCAATATTATATATCTTTTGAAATATCTTGCATATTGATTAATTTCATACTTTACTGCAATACTTCTTTCAAAAACTGAAATAGTTATAATCTTTTATACGATTAGGACTTTTGTACGCAATGCAACACATTTTCTTGCTATTCTAGGAGCGTATGGCCACACGCTACGCACGCGATACACACCATTATTGCCTTCACTTGGACGGTGGGCTTGTCATAGACGGCCACCGAATGGGCGGCGATGGGCGATTTGTCAACCATTCCTGTCGACCTAACTGTGAAATGCAGAAATGGACTGCTAATGGTAATACACTGTTATTATTCATATGTAAACTGACCGAGAAGGAATTAAATAAAATTTTGTCTATTTATACATTTATATTATTTAGTCTGATTTTCTTTAGAGTAGCTCAAACTACGATTACCACCTTGTCTAAGCGTTTATTTAAATCTTAACATACTTCTAGCATACAAGAATCTTATATTTATTATACTAATAAATGTGATAAAAGTACAATTTAATTATTTTCATTTTAGGTACCTTCAGAATGGCACTATTTGCGCTTCGCGATATCGAGCCGGATGAAGAGCTCACTTATGATTATAACTTCTCACTCTTCAACCCTGCAGTTGGTCAGGTATGATTGTGATTCAGATTAATTGATTCATGATTCTATACAGTAACACTATTATATTTCAGTTCATAATTATTTTATTTTTTTATAGCCCTGTAAGTGTGACTCTGAAGATTGCCGTGGGGTTATTGGTGGCAAATCTCAGAGGATTACAAAGCAGCCTGTGAAGACACAATCACGAACGCCATCGAACGCATCGAATCAATCGCAAGGTTCGAATGGAAACCAACCACGTGTCGGCCGACCACGAAAGGCTGTGAAATGTAATAAGAAGTCTGAACAACAGTCGCTTTCCTCTTGCGATATCAAGAACATGACGATATTAAAATATCAGCAACATCTTAATAAACTGTGGCAGGAACCACAGATGAAACCGCTCAGCGCTAAGGAAAAGAGCCTTGTAAGAGATCGGCATTGCTTCCTTTTGAGGAATTTAGAAAATGTAAGTACTATATTAAGTTCTCATAATTATAACACTGGCCTATTTAATTACGTAATAAATTTAATAATAAAGAATATATTATATCTATAATGTAAAAATGAATCGCTGAATGTGTTGCTAAGCGCAAATCTCGAGAGCACCTGAACCGATTTCGCTAATTCTTTTTTTTTATAATATTCCTTGAAGTACGAGGATGGTTCTAATGGAGAGAAAAATTAAAAAAAATGCCTGGAAAAGAAAAACACTTCTATATTCCCATACAAAAGTATCTTGTATCTATCCCAAAATGTTTAAAAAAATGTCCATCTGTGCGAAGCCGGAGCGGGCCGCTAGTACTAATATAAAAATCTCTTTCTAGGTGCGGCGCATACGAGAACGATTATCACTAGCCATACCAACTTCACCCCCACCACCACCAGTAGTACCCGTACCGCCTACGCCCGCTCCTACAAACAATCCACCTGCTACGAGCGTAGTCGCCAGCTCGACCAGCGTTTGTACCGTAGACCCATTAGCTCCTGCTAGAGGCGTAGACGAAGCGGGCGCGTTGGCGCGGCTACGTGCGCTACGAGATGCTACGCCGCGTGCTCCGCGACCTAAAGACGATCCGAATGCACCGCGTGCTACTCGTCTAACTGTCGTGATGAAGGCTATCTGTCGTGTACTTCTTGAATGCAAAGGTACGATAATTTTACTGCTTATATTATCATTCAGTAGACAAAACACTAACGTTAGATACATTTAAAAAAAATTACTTGAAATTTAATCTAATATATAAAATTCTCGTGTCACGGTGTACGTTATTGAACTTCTCCGAAACGGCTCGACCGATTTTCGTGAAATTTTGTATGCATATCGGCTAGGGTTGAGAATCGGACAACATATATTTTTCATCCCCCTAAATGATAAGGGTAGTCTGAAAAGGGATGAAAACGGTTGTATGAAACTTCTTCATAGTTTTGAAATTTTGTTTTGGAATACTTCTAATTTTTTTTATTGGGGTGGATTTAGAGGGACGGAATTAGGGATGAAATATTATATGGAAAGATATTTGCTTTTGAAGTTAGCGACTTGAAAATTGAAAAGAGGGGGAAGGGAGGGGGGGTGAAAGAGAAGTGAGGGGTAGGGAAGAAGAAGTGAGGGGAAGTGCGGAGGAAGTGAGGGGGAAGTGACGGTAAAGCGAGGGGGAAATGAGGGGGTAGTAAGGGAAAATGAGAGAAATATGAGAAGGAAGTGAGTGGGAAGTATGGGGCAAGGTAGGGGAAGGGAGATGTAAGTTAGAGGGAAGCAAGGGGGAAATGAGGGAGAAGCCAGGGAAAGGAGAGTGAAATGACGGGAAAGGAGAGAAGAGGTAGGGAGAGGGGGGAGGGAGAGAAGAAGCGGAATGGGAGGAGTGGGGAAGAAGGGAGAGGGGAATAGGGGAGAGTAGTGAAAAGTTTACGGGGGATATCTGTAGGTAGGTGAAAGAGGGTTTGTAGAATGGGAGATTATCTATATTTATATAAAAATAAATCCCTATTTCCCTTGGTCACGGCATCACGCGTGAACGACTGGACCGATTCCGTTAATTCTTTTTTTGTTGTGTTTGTTATTGTCAGGAGAAGGTTCTGCGAAAAATTAGATAATAATTAAGACAGGACAACGTCTGTCGGGTCCGCTAGTAATACAAGGTGTCTCAAAAGAAATTTTATATTTAGCTAGCTTACTGCGTGAACGCAACGTATCCGAGGGGCGCGGGGGTTATGTCAATCGGTAGCCTGGCTCTTGGGAATTCAGTCGCTATGGAGCGTTTCTCGGGAGCAGACCGTGCGTTGTGCGTGCGAGAGTTTTACAAAAACGGTGATTCGGCGACTGTAGCGCGTAGAAAATTCTGTAGTATTCGAGGTTTTCGTCACTTAAATGATGCGCCAAGCATTCCTCTTATTCGAAATTGGGTTAAGAAGTTTGAAGAGACTGGAACAACGCTGGATAAATCAAAATCCGGGCGACCTATGTCATCAAGAACGGTAGAAAACGTGGAGAGTGTTAATCAGTCTGTTCGCGACGACCCGAACCTTCGAACCGCAGCCATCCCTGGGAGCTTACTCCGAAAATCGAACGTCGAACTTTCGACTGACGGATCGTACACCTACCTACCACGAAATGTTTCGAATCCGAAGATCGAATCGAAGATCGCGAATTGACGTTTTGGCTTTCGTTGACGCTACTCCGAAATGATTTTTGACGTGTACCTATCGTTGTTTGGCAATACTTTGATCGTGAATTTAACCTCTAATTTTACGATAACAACTTAGCTTTCGTTTCACTATCGTAAAAAGATTTTGCGTTTAATTTTATGAACGAAAATGGCACGTTTTGGCTCTATGAGGAGGTTTTAGACGAAGAAAGACAAGAGCGCTGTCGGAGGCGTGTATTTAATTACCTACATATATGTGTTTGTTTCAGATAACTTGTGTTGGGATTTTTTTTTTTTTTTAATAATAAACACTTTTACAATTTATAAATAAGTTTATTTAAGGTTAATTTATGAAGCTGGCCGAAGATGACTACCAGCACTTCTTTCTTCTCCTCCTCGAGGCGAATCACTCAATTACGGAGGATTGGTTGCGCAGCACGTAAACGTCGTCGAATTCGCCTCAAGGCTGTTAAATTAAAATAGAAAATTAGAGACACAAATAAGAAACACAATTAGGGACAGCACTTAATTTATTATAGCCATCCTATACATAATTATATGTTAATATATAAGCCTATGATGGTTGAGAGCCTTCTGCTCACCGACAGTCCGCGTAAGGTTGTGAAAGCCATCAGAGGCTAACAACCCACACCACACAACAAAAAAATAAGCCTAGAACCATTGCTGTACAAAAGCCTGTTACAAATTAGGGTAAGACAGTGATTGGAATTAGATCAATACATTTTTGTAAATCCGCACTATATTTTTCAACAGAGATCTCTAAACTTTCTATATGTAGTTGGAATAATATAAGTACTTACTTGCTATACTATCTTGAAGTAAAAGGTGAACATTAGTTAAGGAATATTATGAGAAATCATTAGTATAATAATACATACCTTATTCGACTGTTGCACCGTTTTAACAGCACCCCCAATGCTGTTTAACTGCGCAGTCAGGGATTCCAACAGTCTTTTTGCTGTTGCCTGCCCCTCTATGCTGTGTATGAGGCCACGGGCTAGGTCTGAATGCTCAGACATAAATTGTAATACAGCCTTCACTTATGTACCTGTGGCCGTCATTTTACTGTGAGAAAACGAAATTGCATTATTCAGAAAGTCGTAAAATTACAGATTGTTCATATCAAGAATACGAAACAAACTACAGAACAAATACATGACGAATATATTATACAAAAGATACAAGGGCTAATACAATAAAGATCTTTATACTTACGAAATGAAATTATATCCTTTTTTGTAATTTCTAAGACTTTAAACTTGTCCGCGAGCCGCGAATCCACGATTTTGAAATACTGCCACAGAATAATAAGAAAGCAACGATAAAAGGTTTTTTTAAGGTGGTTCCGACGAAATTTCGCCGAAATCCGCGACTTTCATCTCGTTATTTAGTAGATTTTAATGCTATTTATTCATTTTGTTTTTTGCCTACGATATACTTTGATTCATGAACTTTAGAATAGTAGAAGAATTATTTACAATAATTGATTATATAACTTATACTAACGATATTAAAACAACGTGATTTCACTTATATCAAAATATTACTTTGTAATTACTATAGTTATAAATATAAAAGTTATATTGAATCAACCGGAATAAACCAAATGTCAACTCTGTAGATTTATTTCATTTATTAGGATAATGTTTCAATAGTTATTGATAATTTGGCTGAATCAGCGTCGCAGGGGCTCTGCGCGGGCGACGGGAGGCAGAGCGGCAGAGCGGCGCAAGCCCTTCTGACGGACGGACGTTTGCGGTTTTTTTAAAAATTATTTACGTAATTCAATAATTGCAAACAAATAATATCAAAAAAAAAATATTGTGTGGATAGATTTAGTGTTGCAAATAAATTAGATTACAACAAATACAAATGCAAAAGATTCAACACATGAATATCCTGTAAGTAGGTGTATACCTGCCTTCATATTTTTAGTAAAATACCTTCTTTGAGATACTTACCTAGGATATCCTTTAATTATGTTTAGTTCCACGTAAACTACGTAGCAGGCGGTGAGCCTATTGTCGCTCGTGATAAGATCAAGGCAACACCAGGCCTCAAGAATCAGTAAATTTCTGCTGTTATATATACCCTAGGGATATGAATATGAGCTTGCTACAATATTGTCTATGTCTACTATCATTTCGAACTAGGTGTGTGGTAGGTGGGCACATGAGTAAAATATCTAACTTGGATATTTACTCATGTGGCAAGGGCGCTTTCCGATTCCGACCGACGCGACGACGGCAACGCCGGCGCCGGCGTAGGTACGAGGTGCTTCGGTCGGAACACGAACGTCGGCGTCGGTCGTACAACTAGCATAGAACTCAAATTACAATGATTATATGTGACATGCGTCGGTTTGCGACCTAGTTAGGTACCTACACAAAACAACCATACACGCTGCTGTTAGGTACCTAACTATCTACGTTATCTTGCACGAGCATAAATACCTATACATACTATATATACATACGGTGTGTACTTGAATATTCTACCGGTAAGTAATGCCGATAAAATATTCAAGTATTTACCTCGTTAGATTTTTTTTCATGAGATGATAAAATCAGTGATAAGATACTAGGCTAAAGTAAATACCTACCCTTCTACTTTCAATGCATCTTATTTTGATTTATTTATTTGATTGCAAGAAAGGAAGAACAAAAAGGCTTTACAAGACTGTGAAATTATCACAATTAGGTAAATTAAAAATCCTACTCTCTGTTCCTTTATTATCGTACTATATGAATTTTTAATCCTAAAATTAAATAGTATATTGTTGAGTGCCTACTGGACATAACAAAACTAATACCGTATTTTTCGAGTGATAGGTGTATGTAGAAAGTAATAGACCCGGCACGGTGGCACAGTATAAAGAATTCTACTCTTTTTTGTACAGTCTTTACCTAACTAGGTAAAGGCAAAAGAATTATGTTTAAGCACTCTATGTATGTATGTATGTATCTTTATTATATTATATTATATATAAACTTATTGTAAAATGTTTGTATGCCTTGTATGTAGGCAAAACATAGCGCACTATTTTTATGATCTCAAGACCTTTGTTATGTACCTATGTTAACAAATAAAATTTCTGATTTCTGATTATAAGTGTATGTACTGTAAAACTACCCCGTGACGTCGTCCGCATGGATCCGTTACTTAGCGATAATATTACATTAGTTCTACTTTACCGATTTTGCATTATATTATACATTTACAATACTGCAATATGTACGTACATACATATATATGTATGTACACATATATTTGTATGTACATATTGCAGTAATCTATACTTATAATGAATCTCTAGCGAGGTAATTTTCACGGTACATCCAAATCACTCAAACTGTGGGTACAATGCGTCTACTTTGGAAATTGTTCGTGTTACTTATTTTGCGTCTACTTTGGAAATTGTTCTTGTTACTTATTTTGCTAAGGGTACATGATATTGTGTACCTTACGTACGGGCACTTACTAGAAGATAATCAACATAGGAATGATGACGCTTTGTTTAAAGCATGTGTAACTGAAAATCCTTATCAGCTCCATCATTTGAATTCAGTTTTGCTGGTGTATGGTGCTGTTTCAAATTCAGTGCAGTGGTGGCCATACAGAGTAAAGATACTGTGGGAGAAAAAAGGCAATAAAGAGGACCGAGGAGGTAACTATGCCTTCGGACCACTGATTTTCAGACAAAACTTACATTTTACGTCGTTATGTACATGTTAAATGCACATCTCCAGCCAAACCGTCTCGCTTATTCTAAAAGATCTACTTCCGTAAAATGTTTGCTGGCTATACAATATACAGAACGATTTACTGAAGTTATATCCAGATGAACCGAAAATAAATAAGGAAAATGAAAATATGTTAATTCATATAGGTTAATTAAATTAACACTTATGAACGTCAAAATTTACAAAATGTCAGCAAATTAACCTACAACCAGTTCGCTGACAAACTGAAGAACAATTTTAAAAGAATTTTAAGAATAAGAATTGAAGAACTGGCAAGAAACTCAAGCCACTCTTTTTAATCGCCAGGTTATTACAATTTTTGTAAGTTACAGTTTCAAGTAGCATGCAAAGTGACACAGGCAATACACTTAACTCTATAGGTAATTAAATACTTACAGCTTTCTAAGTTGCAAAGAAAAAATAAAAAGTAAAATGTGTGCTTTACAGGCTGCCTCAATTTGCATATTGCTACAAAGGTAAAGGCAACATGTGAACTGTAATAAATGTTTCTATGTAAGTATTATATAAACTGTTAATATTCGATATAAGTATAAAGTAAGATGAACTTAATTTACCACAGGAGTTGAGTGAACACCTCTATTTCACAAATCACAATGTATAATTTTAATAATACTAAGTATACAATTTTAACAAAACAATACAAAATGTGTACTTAACTGTACAATTATGGCTCGGGCATTATGTCATATATAATTAATACAAAAAAAAACATTTTATGTCAAAATGTATCAATAAGCGAGATTACAGGATGGAAATAAATTATGAATCATTTAGTATAATATTCTGTATACATCTTTGCTCGAGACAGAACAGCGTTTTGTTTCGATTAGATTCGTGTTCGTAGAGTAGATAATCCTTCTACTGATTTGGCTGCGCGATAGAAGCCTTATTATAAAGAATGAATTTACTATGGCAAACTGTAAAGCGCTAAAAGCAGTGGACCAGATATCAGACAACACCAACTCATGAGTGGCTATCACAGTCCTACTATTTTGTGTTCATTTTCGGCAGACTGTGCCTGTTATTCCTACCTCGTGGACTAAGGCTGATGAAATTAAATAGTGTTTAGGAGGTCCACAGTCTGTAGCACTTCAAAATTGTTTTGCATTTAATAGGCTCCAAGCCTATACACTCCGCAAGATTTGCCATTTAATACAATATACAAGTACAATGTTTAGTAGACAATGCACAAGTGTAGTCTGATTTGTTACTCGAGTTTGGTAGCGGTACGTATCTACAGAACCAAGAAAAAGTTGTCTTGCACAAAACCTTACTTTACATACATCAATATAACCGTGCCGTAAAATTGCCTATCGAAGTGACTTCACTCTGCCTTATAGTTATAATACAGTCAGTGGGATCCAAAAGACTAAGTAGTAGCCACCATTCCAAAGGTTATTGTTTCAAACTGCTGGCTAGGTGATCTTTATGAGATGCTTTTTTATTATTGATGCAGGACCTCATATCATCAGTCCATGAAGACGCAGTGGAGTTAGAAAGTTATGAAAACTCTTGGCTTTTGTAAGAGCTAATTTTGAACACTTAACAATCAGACGGGCATAAATAAAGATTGAATTTTTCAGTATTGTTTTAAAAAGTCATGAACTAGTACTATTGATACAGTTATTTTATTTATACTGGTCTACCAACGTGACTCTGCCTGGATAATTTAAAGAAAAGACATTTTGCTGGGGTAATGTTTCAAACGTTACCCCAGCAAAATCTGTTTTTTTCCGAATAGCTTTAAAACTATAATGTAAACAAATTTTGCTATAGGCAAACAAATTACTCCTTACGACGCACTAATTATCTGTTATACTCTCACCTCTTATAAGCACATTTTTATCAACATTTTGCTGGGGTAACGCACTCCTCTGCTATTTTAATAGAAATTGTCTCAAACTGCTAGCATAGCGGCTTCATGATACTAGCGACAGTATTGCAAATAGTAAAAATATAAATGAAGATGAGGTACTCAAACGTTTTATACGTGCACACACACAAACTTTCGCATTTATAATATTAATAGGATGTTAATACATTTTTTAAGTCAAAATGTTTTAGTTTGTTCATGTACAAAAAACCTATATATATATATATATAACTATAACTAAATAAGTATAAACTCGGCAGGGTTACTAAACTAAAGTGCACTAGTATTAGTTGAAGAATACATATCATGTCAATTATAGGAATTTATCACAATGGTGTATTGTCATTGGGACTTAATTTTTAAGCGACTTCAAAAAAATATTAATATTATATATATTATTAAATATTTTTTTGTATTCAATAATTCATAAAAATCGTTTTAAACGGCTTTTTTGATCAGGTAATACATTTCACAGCAGCTGGGTTTTGAGTTTATTGTTTTAACCCACAGTAGTTATTTTTATTTCTACTACATATTTAACAAACGTCATGATTCTAAAGACTTATCTTTGCTTTCGCTACTATATAAATAATAAATATATAAATAATATATACTAAAAAATATACATACTTACTAAACGAAATAATAAAAGATACTAAAAAAGAATTCATTATTGGCGCGTCTATCAGATTTTAGCTCTGCGGTTTCGGACAAGTAAGGTCATTGTCTTATAGTTGTGTTACTGCTACTTGCCGCTAGAGGGCGAACTCGCACGCAATGTTTTTTTCGGGTGAGGCGCGGGGTGGTGAGGAAGCGAAACGCTCAAGGTCATATGTGACGGAACGCCCTTAATGTCATCACTTTAAAATAAGTCTCATTTTCAAGCAGATTAATTAGTTTTACGTATAAATTATTAGAATAATAACAAAACATTTAATTTAAGATACACCAATAGCTTTCTTATTAAAAAAACATAATATTATTGATTTGTCGGCTTTTTACCGGTTTTATATTTGCCTTTAATAAAAGACCCAATTTGACATTTAATAGTGTTTCAAACTATGTTCATTCAATTGGTTGTCTATAGATTCGAAACGACGGCCGAACGCAATAGTCGTATCCGAAGTAACTTGGTAGTAGGGTAATCGTTCGACGTTCGGCTTTACTACGTTTCGATTCGAAACTTCGACGTTCGATTTTCGGAGTAGGCCTCCAGAGTCCACCTGCCGTGCCGTCATAAGTAATTTTACTGTTCGATTAAATGAGTGCCGGGAACGCGAGGGTCTACATTTAGACAATGTTATTTTTAAGAAATAAATCCCCAAAAGGTGTATTTTAAAAATTAATAAACAGTTTTTCTATATACGGCTTACTTTTTTTTTAATCGATCCACTAAATATAAAATTTCTTTTGAGACACCTTGTATTATATATTTTTTTATTTTCCACATTTCACAAATTTTATAAAAATTATGATTGAATCTTCGAATGTCTGGGCACGACTGCTTGCCGCAACATAACGCATTGCGATTAAGCCCGCATTGAGAAAATTTAGGTAAACCTATAATATCGTATCTAGAAAATTAAAAAAAAATACAATGGCTCAAAAGCGTGTGAACCAAAGGAAATACCTAATTTGTAGCGTTTGTTTTTTAAATGCATTACAGTCCGATCGTAGTAATTTAATATTATTTTCCTTCCACGTAATGAAACAAACTAAGAAAAAGAGATAGATAAAATAATAACTAATTTATTAGCAATCCATGGTAGGGAAACAATTCAACCGAATGGTTGTTTTATTTTGCATAACCCTCCATCAAAATTTTGCTTTGTATGGTAGTAGATCCACGCTGGTTTCCCAGCCGCCATAGTGAAGGCCACCATATCAGCAGTTTAAGACGATGGCTTTTGGTATGGTAGCCACTATTTCTGGATTCCACTGACTGCTTACCATCAGGCGGGGTGGGAATCACTTTGGTAGACTAATATAAAAGAAAGTAGTACTTTTTAGCAACTTTTTACTTGCAGTTTTTTTCGTTATATTTCACGTTTCCATGACGTTTATTAATGACACGTTAGCGTATCTATTTAAGAGATTTAGACTCAATTTTTTTTACAAATTTTGTATTTTCTTCCATTATTTGGTACCCAATAACAATAAAAAACCACACTGAAAAAGTATGGAGATTAGGTTCAACATGCATACAAGGCATGTTGAACCTAATCTCCATACTTTTTGTTATGTCACGTGACTGAAATGGCTCGCTTCCATTGGTTTATTTTCTTATAGAGGATTTTGAAGTACACAAGTGGTATTTTGGAGGATATTGAAATGAAAGCCGATTTATTTTTCGATTTTTGATCATGTTCTAGTGGAATTTGGAGTGGAACGATGAAGTTGAATGGAATATAAAAATGAACTTTATTAATTGCATGCCTTGGTCCAATTTTGACAAAAAAATATTTGGAGGGTTTTGATACTATACGACTTAAATTGTATTACGTATAAAATTCTCTAATGTCCTGTAGTTGGTTTTATACTAAACATTGGAAATTGATGTCATTTCTTACAGATGAAAAAGACCGTTTAGTCTGTACTCCGATATTACGCACTAAGGGCGGCAAGACACAAGAGGGTGGGGCTATGGATTTAGCTACGGTTGAGGCCAATTTGGAAGCCGGACAATACACTTCGCTGGCGCAGTTTGACTCCGATGTCAATTCCATCCTCGCAGGAGTCACGCGTGAACATGGACGACTGTCTACTATGGGAGCCGCAGCTGCTCAGCTTAGAAAGGTCAGTACTAATCTGTTACTATCTCAGCGTTTTATCTATCACCACAACATGCAAATATTTTTTATTCATAGCTTTTCCCACCTAACCATGACGATTTACAAAAGATTAAGGTCAATTTCAATAAATAATCTTTCTGTTTAAAATAATAATATGAATTGCAAATTGTTCGCAGGTTTATAACTCTACTAAGTCCGACTATGCTGAGCTCTTGACCAAAATTCTTGGGCACGATGAGTCTTTACCTCCTGGGTTCTTGCATAAAACTAAGACTGGTAAGTGTGTTTAATTTTTTTATTTTAAACTTTAATAGGTACAGATTCAGCAATCGGTAAGAGATTTTTAAGATGAGTTTATAATGTTTATATTTTTGCACAGTTAATTCTTCTAGAATAGGTCTAATAATACAATAAGAATACAGGGTATGAGTTTTCTTTAATTCGTTATTGTACACACATTAAATCATTTACATAATATTTTACAAAATTGAATGAGGTACAAAGGCGAACTTAACTCAATAATATGAGGTGTGAGAACGTGAGCAGTGTACAACATAAATAAAGATTCTAGAGATTCTATAGTTACGGAATAATGTAGCATTTTCAATAATTCTCGATCGGCAACTTAGGTAATCGTACGTTATTGCTGCGAAACGTATAGGTACGTAGTTGTAGGTCGTGACGTAAAACGGTCGTCATTGGTTTGTACAGAGGAGGTGATAATGTGCATCTGCGGGCTCCACGTGGAGGAAGGGCTCATGGTGCAGTGCGGCGGCGCGCGCTGCGGCGTGTGGCAGCACGCGCGCTGCATGCGCGTCGCCGACACCGGCGCGCCGCACCGCTGCCACTCGTGCGCGCCGCCCGCCGCGCTCGACCGCGAGATCCCGCTCGACGAGTACACCGACGACGGCCACCGCTTCTACCTGTCGCTGATGCGCGGCGACCTACAGGTGCGCCAGGGAGACACCGTCTACGTACTGCGCGATATACCCATCGATGCCGACCGGCCCGACGTCAGCCGCAAGGGTAGCGCCGACCGCACAGGCCGCACTGACCGCACTGATGAACCTAAAACTAAGCGCCAGGACCGCAAGAAACTCAAGGCGCTGACTAAAGGAAAAGATAAGGCCGATGAAGCTCCGTCTAAGGTATGTGTGTGTATCCATTCATTTTTAATTTATTATTATACCAGTCGCACCATGTAAATACAGCAGTAAATAATTTGCTAGTTTCACTCAATGAGAGCACTGATTACCGTGTACCTCATCATCGGTTTCGATTGGATTCTTTTAAAATGACTACACGGTAACCATTTATCACCAGGTGTATCTTATAAATGTAGCTCAAGTCCCATAAAATATTCGATTTTTACAGATTACTGTTTTTTTTAACTTGTAACTTCCATCAATCGGTCGCAAGACTATAAGCTATTTTGTTGAGTGATATGAACTAACTTTACATCAATGAAAATAAATAATTCTAATTTTACAGGAGAGTGAAGTACGAAAACACACTTACCAAACCATCGGTGAGATTCCTGTGTCGGAACTAGATATATTCCGCGTCGAGCGACTGTGGAAACACAAGGACACTCAAGAGAGATACGTATACGGCCACCACTATCTTAGACCTCACGAGACTTTCCACGAGCCGACGAGAAAGTAAGTAACCCAAATCTTTTTTGTAGGAGAAGGGATTGGTATCGGATTTCATACTTAAACTGGAGTTATGAACCGTTAGAGTTGAGCTACATCTGGCAGCACGAAAACGCACTTTCCTATGCTTTTTTCCTTTTCTGCCACTCGGCATCGTAATTTGCTAGAGTAGAAAAAAGCGACGGAACGCGACAACACGCAGCACACAATTCTAATTTTTTATTACGTAATTTTCTAGCATTTAGAGAGCAAAAAATATCACTTTACATGTTTACATGTTCTACTATAATCACAATGACAATTATGATGTCAGTATGAAAAATCGTTAATGCTTAAACAAAGATATAACCGACATTCGGCGGAGCTGCGGGCAATAGCTAGTTATTATTATACTTACAAAATACAGCTTTATCACTATGTCTGTCTTATGTTTTAGGTTTTTCCACAATGAAGTGATGCGCGTACCGTTGTACGAGGCAGTGCCGATCGAACTTGTTATGTCACAGTGTTGGGTTATGGACCTTAACACTTATTGCAAGGTAATTTTAGTATACTTAATACATTTTACTCTTATTTGTGTTTCACTTCCAATCACAAAAGATATTCACAGATGGTACCAATTAGATTAATGACAGGCAGCGGTTTGGCTTGAAAAATTTATTTATGACAGTTACTACTCAAATAAAATTATTCAATAAAGATATATCCTTGTTTTCAAAACATTTGTACGTTTAATTTTAGTAAATGCTACATATAGAAGAAACAAATTCTATTTATTATCTATATTGATGTACATCATTTTAATGTGTGCTATTTTATTTATCTGTTAAAAAAAAATATTTATATCTTACTTAACATGTATGTTTTACTACAGATTAAGAACTGTGGGAGACTTGAATTACCGATAGGAATCTTTCTGCTTTTTTAAATTTTGTTTTTATAAAACTATTGCTACGTCTAATTTGCGTTACATTTCATCTATACAGGGTCGTCCGGTAGGCGCGGCGGAACCTCACGTATACATCTGCGAGTTACGTGTCGACCGTACGGCGCGTCTATTTACCAAGATATCGCGCCCTAAATATCCAATATGTACCAGGCCGTATGCTTTCGATCACTTCCCACATCGGCTTAAGATCACACGGACTTATGCGGTAATTATATATAATATTTTCTCTCTATTATTCCTATTATTTCCTATTAATATTATAAGTGCGTGCATGCGTGCGTGAGTGTATGCGTGAGTGTGTGTGTGTGTGTGTGTGTGCGTGTGTGTGTGCGTGTGCGTGTGTGTGTGCGTGTGTGTGTGCGTGCGTGCTTGTTACCACTCAGCGCCTAAACGGCTAAATCGATTTCGATGAAAATCGGTCTGGTTCTCGAGGAATACAAAACATATATTATACGTGCGGGCGAATCCGTGTGGCGCAGCTAGTATTATTATAAATAGAAAAAATGTATTTTTGTATTTATAATAAACTCAAAAACTATTAGACCGATTTTGAAAATTCTTTATTAATAGAATGCTACATTAATTAAATACTAATAATTTTAATTGTATTTAATAATTAATTAAATACAATTAAAGCCGGGCCTGGTCTCTAGTTTCTAAATAAATTGAAAATTTTACTTTTAAATCGGATCATTCCACTTATCTTATAACCATAGTCTAGATCCTTCTTTTGCATTGACATTTTTTCTCTCTAGAACCAAATACGGGGATGTTGGTTCTACTAATAATAATATAATAATAATAATAATAATATTCTACCACATTCACACAGCGCCATTTAGCCCCAAATTAAGCAATTATATTTGCTTGTGTTATGGGTACTAAACAACTGATATACTACTTACATACATTTTTTTTTTGTAAATACATACATATTATAGATAAATTACACCCAGACACAGAACAAACAATCATGCTCATCACACAAAGGTTTGTCCTGGGTGGGAATCGAACCCACGACCTCCGGCTTAGCAGTCAGGGTCACTAACCACTAGACCAACAGGCCAGTCAAAATCTACTAGGAACTATATTAAGTACCTGGAACTATACAGTACTTACATATTGTTGTTTAAGTAGGGTTACCTAATTCAATGATTGATATTGTATCCAGGGCTGTCTAATTTATACTTTTACCTTAACTTTTGTTCCTTATATTTTAAGAGAAATAATTTCAGAGTCAGAATTTTGTTTATAATCAAGCTTACATACTCTTAGAAATTATTAATCTGCATTCACATACGTTGAATAAGGAAACACGGTCTAAGCAGAGATTGATCCCGCGACATATTGTCGGCTAGTATGCCAATATACCAAATGCATCAAAAATTATTACTGATTAAATAAATATTATAGTTGGTTCTAATGAGAAGAAAAAATTAATGGATCCAGGTACTGAACATAGTTCCCAGTACAACCAATATCTCCATATTTGATTTTAGTGAGACAAATTCTAACTGGAACCAAAATGGATCTAGACTATGTTTTTAAGTGGAATGATCCTGTTCTATCAGTATTAAACACCTCAATGTAACAAAAAAGTGTATAAAAATTTATTTTATATATTTTTTATTTCAGCCGCATGAAGTATCTCCGGAGTATTTGAAAGGCAGAGCGGCTCGCAATGCTATAGTTGCCGAAAAAAATAATAAAACCGTGTCCAAAGACGTGAAAAAGAAGTCTACGGTTGTCTCTGTCGCAGATATTGCTAAGGTAAGCATTATAGAAATTCAGATTTTTAATACTCGATTGCCGTAGATTCTTTGTGTTTTTGTCGTCAGTTGTGGTCGGTTACAAAATTTGTTGATGTTAAGATTCTTTTTGCTTTCTTTGTTATTAGTTGCTGTGTTGTTTTTGTTGTGTTGGTTCTTTTTAATGTAATAATTTTATTAAAATAAAAAGTGTATGTTGTCTGTAAAGTCGGTTTATGGACGATAAATTTTACGTGATAGCGTCATACATAAGAAAACATTGATAAAAAGTTGCATACTTTTACTAATTGAATTGAATTATTATTATTTTGTTTAATACAAAGAAGGCGTTTGCGTCACAAACTAAACGCTTAGGCTGATCGTGCCTCTCTATCGCTTGTTCCGTGCTCTCGCTTGCACGCAGAACGTTTTTTGCGTTTGCAGTCGGCGTTCATCGATTTATAAGACGTTATCACGTCAAAAATGCCAAGTGAAACAAAAGCTTGACAATTAATTATTGGCAACAAACTAACGATTTTAAGTTTTGTTTTCTTATTATTCTTTATAAAGTATGTATAGTGTAAATTATTATTCTTTATAAAGTATGTATAGTGTAAATTGACGACATCCCTTTATGGGCATCAGTATCATCAGTTAAAATGTTGATAGTATTTATTTATTTATTAAGTCGAAATGGCCTAGTGGATAATGCACCCGCTTCGTAAACACGAGGTATTGAGTTTAAATCCAGGCAAGTACCAATGTGATTGTTCAAATCATATGTACTTTCTTAGTTTATGTTAGACATTTCTGACTGACGGTGAAGGAAAACATAAAATTTTCCTAAACACCCTCATTGACATAACCCGCTATATCTTCTTTCCGCTCATGTGTAGGACATAACGCTGCATTTAGTCACATTAAATTTTAACTTATTTAGCAAAATCCATTGCACTACACGATTAAAATCACGTTGCAGAAGTTTACAGTCTGCTACGTCCGCGTAGAGTAGGCAATTCGCGTTGTTGACCTTTTCCGACAGGTCATTTATCATTGTAATGAATTCCAAAGGGCCCAAATTACTGCCCTGACTCGCGCCTGTAAAAGTTCCTACGGCGGAATAAGTCTAAATGTCAGGTGTTGTATTCGTCTGAGACATATCCTTCGTACTCGATAAACTGCCCTGCTATTTCCTAGATAGCTCGCAAAGAAGCGCAACAAATCTGGAGTGAAGCCGGCCATCATAAAATTTTCTAGCAATACTTCGTTGTCCACATTATCGAAAGTATACGACGTCCAGCTGCGCCCCTATCTCGGAGTCAAGCACTTGAGTAGCATGGTTCATGAAGCACATCAAGTTAGAGTTAGTACTGCGGCCTGTTCGGAATTCATGCTGTTCATCGCTAAGCTGCGCACTTACCTGTGAATATATACTTGTGTATAATGCGGACTCAAATACTTTCGCAAATGCTGAAAATATCGCAACCAATCTGTAGCCACTGACGTCAGAACCGAAAGTTCCTTTCGGCACCTGTATTACTTTAGGTAACTTTATTACTGTAAAGTACACTGTACTTTATCATATAATATGCACAATTGTTCTAATAAAAATGGAACATATACATGTATTCACATTCAGGAGCCCTAGGTGGTATTATATACGCCACACAGCACAGACACAAAAAGTTATTGTTACGGTACACCGTGGCACATACAATCTCAAACTCATGATTGTCCAGGTTAGCATTGTTGGGCGTCGACACACGACTTAACTGTATACCTTTCCGTGATGGCGCCGCCAGTAGTAAACCTCCATCCATGCTTACGACCATCCGCACGATCGCAACTAAGTAGTGTATAGCCATTCGGTGTAATTTCGCCACCCCATACAGATGCGTGTACTCCAGTGTCTGTAAACTATTACAGTATATCTGCAGTTGACTAGTAAATTGGTAAGTCATTTTGGTAATAGAGTTCAAACATGTTACTGGGTCTCCTTTTGGTTAGTCCGTCTTCCAGAGTTGCGAAACCATAACCATTCACTGAATCGTGTGTTCACTGGCCTCACCTTAGGTTTAGCGATTTTGTCATAAAAATATTTTTCAATTCCGATTTTGAAAGATAAATAATCACGACAAGTCCGGGGCGTTATCTTCTGTACAGTTATATTGTTTGTAGGTTTGCCCCAAATATCTGCTATGTGTGCTGTTATCACCTCCGTGGTATCAGGATGTAGCGACTATACATGCAAATCATGCAAATATTTCTATTTTGCCACAGCCTTTAGCATAATATGTATCTGACTACTTTCTCCTCTCATTATCTCAGTTTTATATATTTTCTTGTCTTTCTTCTTGCTTGTTACGATTTGCCATTCTGCTTGCGAGGTACTTTACTCTATGTTTGGATTTTCTTTCTCATCAGTCCCGTGATTCTTTCTTAGCAGTTTGTTTACTTATTGATTAGTGTGATTAGTACTGACATGGTCAATAGTCTGCCGAGTTGATAGTCCTTTCTTAGCAACTTCTACCGAACTATTCTCTTTATGCCCAGACTTCTTCTGTAGATCGAGGATCCTTCTCTACTGAAATCTTTACTGCCTTTTCCACTCTGGTTTCCATTTATTTATAAACTTTTTTCTCAACACATTGATGCACAAAGGTGGACTTAATGCTAAAGGCATTCTCTACCAGTCAACCTTTGTGTGATGCGGAGACAAAATTTGGTAGGTTCATTCAGTACCGATTCTTAGTGTTGAAGAAAGATATAGTTACACAAATTAATATACCTACTTACTTACATAAGTGCATACACAATAAATATAGTAATATATAATAATATACCTACATACATACATTATCTATATATATAAAATGCTTTGTCCTGAATGACTGACTGATTTGTTTTGAAGTTAGTATCAATACTCCTTAATGCTTTTGATATAAAAACATTTTATTTTGACACTTGATACATGTCATGTTTGTAAACTTAATCTAACTACTTAGGTCATCCATCTTTTGAAGAAAGATATAGTTACACAAATTAATATACCTACTTACTTACATAAGTGCATACACAATAAATATAGTAATATATAATAATATACCTACATACATACATTATCTATATATATAAAATGCTTTGTCCTGAATGACTGACTGATTTGTTTTGAAGTTAGTATCAATACTCCTTAATGCTTTTGATATAAAAACATTTTATTTTGACACTTGATACATGTCATGTTTGTAAACTTAATCTAACTACTTAGGTCATCCATCTTTTGTTTTCACGGAAGATGGTTGTCATTTAATTTCATCCACATTTTTTCTATTTTATCATTGTAATATACCATTAATATCATCAACAAGAATATTATTCTACACTTGACGCTGGCAGAAATAGCTGACACAATCGTCGGCTCTGTTGCCAAAAAAAAAGGAGAAGAAGAACTACTTAGGTCAAAAATGAAGTTGTTGTAATTATTGTTAGACAGCAATTTTGTAGGTAATTAAAAGTTATGATAGCATAATCATTGCATCGAATAAGTGAAATCCATCGCTCATATGATGCATTACAGTAGATACCTACTTACTTTTGATTTGCTACGGCGAGGATGGATACTTCATTACTTACACCCCAAAAGCAATCCTAAGACATAAACAACCGCTTAAAAAAATAGTATCTGCAGCAAATTTTTCCGTATATTGATTAGAAAAGAAGATAATCATCTGTTATATTTTTGTTCGTTGTTTAGCCAGTTTTAGCTAACATGTTTGCCAAAAGAAATCGAGACGGAAAGTTCGAGATAGTATATTAGGAAAAATCAAGCACAGCTTAGGGCAGACAGTTATAAAATAGGTACACTTGCAAGATGTCCTAAGGACACAGGACGTTGATGTTGATTAGCTGGGTTAAAAGAGTTAACGCACCAATTTGGTATGTTGCTGCGCTATATATAAATGTTGGACATAGCTGTTGGACCATAGGTCGGAAGCGAATTCGCCAAAATTATGCAATGTCACCAGATTGCAAGTGAAAATGCAATGTAGTCGAAGCAACTAAACTGACCGGTTGTTCTAGAGGAGAGCCTGCCTATTTTTATTCCTAGAATTCCCCTAACACCATCAAGTACCCCTTCGAATTCAAGCAAGTGCAGTTTCCCATCAATATCTGCTATGCAATGACCATAAACAAAGCTTAAGGTCAAATTCTTTTAAGTTAGCTGGCTTAGATTTGAGAGAAAGCTGCGTCTACCACGTCCAGTTGTATGTAGCATGCTCCAGAGTAAGCACACAGAGTCCAAGTAGCCTGGTATTTCTAACCCCCGAAGGTAAAACAAAATACCTAATATTTGGTAAGGACCCGTGGTTCTGCCAATTGGCCGTACAGGTATTTTGTTTGGTGGGACTATGGTATACCACTATTTACCCATGGTCCTACTTATATGGTATACCGGGTATACCGTGGTCTCACCAGTAGAACAAATTAGTAGGGCCTTGGCCCTTCCTTACCCAAAAAATTGTTTACTAGACGTCGCTTTAGTATCAAAAGTTTCATTCGGTCTCACAACGAACGCCTACGGAAATTATCATTGCAATAGTGTCGTATTGCATCATTCATTTTTTTTAAAGACGCCTAAATTCTGAAAATGACTGAAAAAAATATGTTAAACATAATTAAATATAGCCAATGATATCCGCTTAATTTATTGATTACTAATGTTGAAAGAATTTTTTAAATCGATAACGTAATTTTTAGTTATATTGTTGCAAACAAACAAAAAAACAAACATACAAAATCAATCCAAATCTTTTCTCTTTATAATATTAGTTTAGACAAAGAAATTCTGCGGTAAGTGTAGTATTTCGATTTCGTTGTAAAAAAATAATACCCTCATGTAACTTCTACCAGATAAAATGCTGAGCTTCATAAAATACTTATAACAAAATTTTATTTTCATGTGTGTTTAACTTTTAAATGCCAAAACAATAAAGATTATTATTTTATAAGTACTTATTCAAACATTTAAACATATTAATTTATATGTTTTAACAAAATTAATAACGTATAAACCAATTAAACAACATTACAACATCTTATTATCCTATTGCGCGGACGAAGTTGCGGGCAAAAGCTAGTAATTTATAAATTCCGAGAATAACCACAAAGACAACCACTTAATTCGGTTAACCGCCACAACGCTTTAAGTTCCGTTTTAAAACGCATAATGTAAGAGTATCTTGTTACGTACAGGGTTGCGTCGACCCGGCGCCGAGCGCTGCGTCGGGCGGCGCGGGCGCTCGGCGCGCGGCGCAAAAGGAGCGCGTCAACGGCATTGCGCGGCGCTTGCTGGCGCGCTCGGCGGGCGGGGCGGGCGCGGCGCTGGACGCGTCGTACCTGCTGGCGCGCGGCGCCGCGCCCCTGCGCCGCGCGCGCCGCGCCGTGTCCTGACGCTGTCCGTGCGCGGCCGCCGCGCCCGCCGCGCCCCTCGCGCTGTCCGCGCCTTCCGCGTCCGCGCGACACAAGCCCGCGAAGGAACGCTGAACTGTCGCGCTCTGTGCCGCACCCGGACGACGCCGCGACGGTGCGCCGCATTGTTGTAGCGATAAGTGAATGTCTCAGGTAAATAGTAGGCTAATCGAATTATTCATTAACGACCACTGGTGCGAACTGATGTTGAATGTTGAAGAGTTTTAATAGAGGTTAGATACGGGCTGTTGTTTGGGAGGTTGTTAATTTAGTGCTAGATATTAATCGATTATTATGTATTAATTCTTGATCATCTTCCGCTAGAATAGAACTCGGAGGAAGTAGATTATTTTTCTGGTCATTTATAATTATGTGCTCGCGCTGACCGAGCGGGACGCTCGGTTCGCCGGCCGTCGTGCACTAAAATCTCTCTAATTTTTTACGCGTTCGGTTAAGTTGTAAATATTGTAACGTTTAAGGTGGTTGGTTGTTTTATTTTTAAATCGAGATGATAATATATTGCTTACTTTACGGACATTATACGTTAGTCCAGTGTGCGGTGTCTCTGCCTGTTTATGTAACTCGTATCGCCGCGCCACGCGTACGCCTCTCATGCTAGCCTTGAAATTGTGATCACAGAGAACAAAGTTGTTTTTGTTTCTAATTTATTTGTAAATTACTGTTAGTTTTTAAAATTTTTGCTTAGTAACATTACACATTCAGTGATTTTTCCCTAACTTTTAAATAAGTATTTATAGTATTTTATCTACTATTTACACTCATTAATCTTATTAATTTTAGCAGCGGATGTTGAGGTCTTTGGTCCCAAAATCTAGTACAAATCACCACCAATATTATAATCCATTGTACCTAATCAAGATCTGGCTATTACAAAGCAGCATTGTTAAACTATCCATATATTCTAACACTATATAGACATACATACATTTAGTTGTTAAAAATACATTAGAATACAAAATAGAGTGCACTTTAGACAATTCTTGAGTAGAACATTGACAGTACTATAAAGCAAGAGCAAATAATACAGTTGAATATGTATTTAATTTGTTTTGCTACCTGCACTTTGAAATCTTTGCCTTGCTAGATAAGTAATATTATACCATTTGTACCACACATAGACATGTTCTCGTTAAACTGAATATCCATTTTATCTATAGTTAGTTAATTCACAGAACTACATTTATGTACTTAACTAATAAAAGAAATAGTTTTCAATAGTATATAGAAATAAGATTCACATTTTGATTGCTTAAGATTGTGTTAAGCCCGCTCTACATTCACGATGCAATCATACATGCACGTATACATATATAAATACATGAGCGTGGAATTTGATAAAGAACTATCTTTCAATACCGCGATAATTTTGAGACTTAAAATTTGTGTGATTTCACTTTGGTCGAGTTGTACTCTCGCTCCTACTCCCACCGAGAGTGTAGAACGGGCATTATAATAAAACATAATTATACAATGTAGACTGGCTGACATAATAATTCATCACAAAAGTAGTACACGTTCCCTCAATCGGCAACATTTTGGGATCAAAATTTTAATCGAAATAAATATTCTTATTCGACATCAAAATTACTGTTTTTTAATTGTATAAATAGTTTGATTTTTGTGAAATTATATTTTGACTATAATCGAGTCTATTAAGATTGTTTAATAATAATTAAATGTGCAAAATACTTATTAGTATAATTTATTTTACATTATAGGAGTACTATGTTGACTATTTACACTTTAAAAAAAATCATGAATAAATATGAACTTCAATGAATTCAAACTATTTATATGAACTTGAAAGTGTTATAATTGATTACTTATTATTAATACGTGCAGCTTTACTATTTATATGTTTTAAGATGCCATTTGTTGTAACTCATGTTTTAATATTAAATTAAATTGGATCAATCTGTTGTTTTATCTTATATACATACCTATAATCACCCAAAAGGCACACGCTTATAAAATGCGATGGAAGTTAGAGATGAAAATTAACGTGATTAAGGGCGTTCCGTCACATATGACCTTGAGCGTTTCGCTTCCTCACCACCCCGCGCCTCACCCGAAAAAAACATTGCGTGCGAGTTCGCCCTCTAGCGGCAAGTAGCAGTAGCACAACTATAAGACAATGACCTTACTTGTCCGAAACCGCAGAGCTAAAATCTGATAGACGCGCCAATAATGAATTATTTTTTTAGTATCTTTTATTATTTCGTTTAGTAAGTATGTATATTTTTTAGTATACCTATATTATTTATATATTTATTATTTATATAGTAGCGAAAGCAAAGATAAGTGAGATAAGTGTTTAGAATCATGACGTTTGTTAAATATGTAGTAGAAATAAAAATAACTACTGTGGGTTAAAACAATAAACTCAAAACCCAGCTGCTGTGAAATGTATTACCTGATCAAAAAAGCCGTTTAAAACGATTTTTATGAATTATTGAATACAAAAAAAATATTTAATAATATATATAATATTAATATTTTTTGAAGTCGCTTAAAAATTAAGTCCCAATGACAATACAACATTGTGATAAATTCCTATAATTGACATGATATGTATTCTTCAACTAATACTAGTACACTTTAGTTTAGTAACCCTGCCGAGTTTATACTTATTTAGTTATAGTTATATATATATATAGGTTTTTTGTACATGAACAAACTAAAACATTTTGACTTAAAAAATGTATTAACATCCTATTAATATTATAAACGCGAAAGTTTGTGTGTGTGCACGTATGCGTACCTCGTCTTCATTTATATTTTTACTATTTGCAATAGTGTCGCTAGTATCATGAAGCCGCTATGCTAGCAGTTTGAGACAATTTCTATTAAAATAGCAGAGGAGTGCGTTACCTCAGCAAAATGTTGATAAAAATGTGCTTATAAGAGGTGAGAGTATAACAGATAATTAGTGCGTCGTAAGGAGTAATTTGTTTGCCTATAGCAAAATTTGTTTGCATTATAGTTTTAAAGTTATTCGGAAAAAAACAGATTTTGCTGGGGTAACGTTTGAAACATTACCCCAGCAAAATGTCTTTTCTTTAAATTATCCACACAGAGTCACGTTGGTAGACCAGTATGAATAAAATAACTGTATCAATAGTACTAGTACATGACTTTTTAAAACAATACTGAAAAATTCAATCTTTATTTATGCCCGTCTGATTGTTAAATGTTCAAAATTAGCTCTTACAAAAGTCAAGAGTTTTCATAACTTTCTAACTCCACTGCGTCTTCATGGACTGATGATATGATGTCCTGCATCAATAATAAAAAAGCATCTCATAAAGACCACCTAGCCAGCAGTTTGAAACAATAACTTTTGGAATGGTGGCTACCACTTAGTCTTTTGGATCCCACTGACTGTATCATAAGGCAGAGTGAAGTCACTTCGATAGGCAATTGTACGGCACGGTTATATTAATGTATGTAAAGTAAGGTTTTGTGCAAGACAACTTTTTCTTGGTTCTGTAGATACGTACCGCTACCAAACTCGAGTAACAAATCAGACTCCACTTGTGCATTGTCTACTATACATTGTACTTGTATATTGTATGAAATGGCAAATCTTGCGGAGTGTATAGGCTTGGAGCCTATTAAATGCAAAACAATTTTGAAGTGCTACAGACGTGGACCTCCTAAACACTATTTAATTTCATCAGCCTTAGTCCACGAGGTAGGAATAACAGGCACAGTCTGCCGAAAATGAACACAAAATAGTAGGACTGTGATAGCCACTCATGAGTTGGTGTTGTCTGATATCTGGTCCACTGCTTTTAGCGCTTTACAGTTTGCCATAGTATATATAATAAGGCTTCTATCCCGCAGCCAAATCAGTAGAAGGATTATCTACTCTACGAACACGAATCTAATCGAAACAAAACGTTGTTCTGTCTCGAGCAAAGATGTATACAGAATATTATACTAAATGATTCATAATTTATTTCCATCCTGTAATCTCGCTTATTGATACATTTTGACATAAAGTGATTTTTTTTTGTATTAATTATGTTCGCGTCATCTGTGAAAACAGTGTTAAATAGTGTTAAAACAGTGCATACAGTGATACACAGAACCTAGATAGATTTAAAAACTAGAATACATCGCACGCGCGTGCTAGCATAAAATTTAATGAACAGTGATTTTAAGTGCCACACGTTTATACAGAGTGTATACGACGGTATGACATTAAATGCAATTACGTATAGTATGTGACATTATAAAGCGAGACAAAAAAAAATCTACTAAATATCTTCAATAGTTTAGACACAGGACAAATTTTTTAATTTCTTTAATTCTAAATTAACACTATGTAAGTACGTCAAACGGTCACTGACTTAAGTCATAATCCACGTCGAAGGATAAACGTTGCCGTTCATTACAGTTCAGTGAACTTGTCATAATAAAATGGTGTATAAAATGGTGTATTACTTCGTTACTATTATAATATTATTTATTTTGTTAGAAAATTTCAAATTTTTGTTTTTCGTCAAATTACTTTTGTGATTAATTAGAAATCATTATATGGGCTAGTAACACCTGCCTTTTCATTTAATGTCAAACCGTCTTATACACTCTGTATATGAGAGCGAGAACGAAAACGTCGTTCGTCTACCGCCATTAGTAAAAGTTAATAGCGAACTATTTTTTGTTTACCTTATGGTGAAATCATTTAGTGCTAATCTAAAATCTAGATTTTTAATGTTTAGAATCACTTTTTATTGTGCTCCTTAGTGTTCTAATCACGAATATGTATTTGCCCTTTAGATAAAACAAATAGTTCATAAGTTATAGCAGAAACAAATTATTTTTATGTTTAGGTCATAATTTGGTCTGTAACTTAGGTTTTAATTAATAAAAAATAGTTACTTTGGTGTTTTATTTTAGAGAATGGTGTCCCCTAGATGTACGTGAAATCTTATTAAAATAAATTCAGTAGTTTAGAAAATATAAGCAGATAAATTTCAAAGTACGTCTAGGAGGCACTAAAATTCTAGATTTATACTACGATATCTAGGTAATCGTAAAGTTTATAGTTATAGTATAGATATTTCATGTTAGGTAACATCGATACCTATCTAACGGTACCTAGATGATTATTGTATTATTAAAAATGACGTAGTTATAGCCAAACATGTAATGTTTTGATAATGAAAATAAAGTTTGTACGAGGTGTTTTGCACACGGCATTAACCGAGGCAAATAGTATATAAACGCGCGCGCGCAGGCACAGAACGTTAACGGTTGAGAGCCTTCTGCTAACGGTTGAGAGCCTTCTGCTCACCGACAGTCCGCGTAAGGTTGTGAAAGCCATCAGAGGCTAACAACCCACACCACACAAAAAAAAAAAAAAAAAAGCACAGAACGTTCACTGTTAATCAGTAACCCATAGAAGACTCTTCAAGCCTCAACACCTAATGGCCTAAGCAGAACACCTCAAGCATTGAACCAAGATTGTTTGTTTTACTTCAGTATGCCCCTATAGTGAAGCCCTACTCGACGTTTTCGAAGATCAGCGCTGTATCCGGAACCTATAGGTGTAGGACGACAGCGGGTCGTTCATAGATCTACACAACACGCTCGTGTTGGGTTCGATTACCGCCCGTCCGGCACAAATTATATATGACATAATGCCCGAGCCATAATTGTACAGTTAAGTACACATTTTGTATTGTTTTGTTAAAATTGTATACTTAGTATTATTAAAATTATACATTGTGATTTGTGAAATAGAGGTGTTCACAATGTACATTGTGAACTCCTGTGGTAAATTAAGTTCATCTTACTTTATACTTATATCGAATATTAACAGTTTATATAATACTTACATAGAAACATTTATTACAGTTCACATGTTGCCTTTACCTTTTGTAGCAATATGCAAATTGAGGCAGCCTGTAAAGCACACATTTTACTTTTTATTTTTTCTTTGCAACATAGAAAGCTGTAAGTATTTAATTACCTATAGAGTTAAGTGTATTGCCTGTGTCACTTTGCATGCTACTTGAAACTGTAACTTACAAAAATTGTAATAACCTGGCGATTAAAAAGAGTGGCCTGAGTTTCTTGCCAGTTCTTCAATTCTTCTTCTTAAAATTCTTTTAAAATTGTTCTTCAGTTTGTCAGCGAACTGGTTGTAGGTTAATTTGCTGACATTTTGTAAATTTTGACGTTCATAAGTGTTAATTTAATTAACCTATATGAATTAACATATTTTCATTTTCCTTATTTATTTTCGGTTCATCTGGATATAACTTCAGTAAATCGTTCTGTATATTGTATAGCCAGCAAACATTTTACGGAAGTAGATCTTTTAGAATAAGCGGGACGGTTTGGCTGGAGATGTGCATTTAACATGTACCTACATAACGACGTAAAATGTAAGTTTTGTCTGAAAATCAGTGGTCCGAAGGCATAGTTACCTACTCGGTCCTCTTTATTTCCTTTTTTCTCCCACAGTATCTTTACTCTGTATGGCCACCACTGCACTGAATTTGAAACAGCACCATACACCAGCAAAACTGAATTCAAATGATGGAGCTGATAAGGATTTTTAGTTACACATGCTTTAAACAAAGCGTCATCATTCCTATGTTGATTATCTTCTAGTAAGTGCCCGTACGTAAGGTACACAATATCATGTACCCTTAGCAAAATAAGTAACACCAACAATTTCCAAAGTAGACGCATTGTACCCACAGTTTGAGTGATTTGGATATACCGTGAAAATTACCTCGCTAGAGATTCATTATAAGTATAGATTACTGCAATATGTACATACAAATATATGTGTACATACATATATATGTATGTACGTACATATTGCAGTATTGTAAATGTATAATATAATGCAAAATCGGTAAAGTAGAACTAATCTAATATTATCGCTAAGTAACGGATCCATGCGGACGACGTCACTCTTGAGATCATAAAAATAGTGCGCTATGTTTTGCCTAGATACAAGGCATACAAACATTTTACAATAAGTTTATATATAATATAATATAATAAAGATACATACATACATACATAGAGTGCTAAAACATAATTCTTTTGCCTTTACCTAGTTAGGTAAAGACTGTACAAAAAAGAGTAGAATTCTTTATACTGTGCCACCGTGCCGGGTCTATTACTTTCTACATACACCTATCACTCGAAAAATATGGTATTAGTTTTGTTATGTCCAGTAGGCACTCAACAATATATTATTTAATTTTAGGATTAAAAATTCATATAGTACGATAATAAAGGAACAGAGAGTAGGATTTTTAATTTACCTAATTGTGATAATTTCACAGTCTTCAAATATTTTAGTTTGGTTAGAGACTAAGACGTTTTGTAAAGCCTTTTTTTTCTTCCTTTCATGCATTGAAAGTAGAAGGGTAGGTATTTACTTTAGCCTAGTATCTTATCACTGATTTTATCAGCTCATGAAAAAAATCTAACGAGGTAAATACTTGAATATTTTATCGGCATTACTTACCGATAGAATATTCAAGTACACACCGTATGTATATATAGAATGTATAGGTATTTATGCTCGTGCAAGATAACGTAGATAGTTAGGTACCTAACAGCAGCGTGTATGGTTGTTTTGTGTAGGTACCTAACTAGGTCGCAAACCGACGCATGTCACGTATAATCATTGTAATTTGAGTTCTATGCTAGTTGTAAGACCGACGCCGACGTTCGTGTTCCGACCGAAGCACCTCGTACATGTCGGTCGGAATCGTAAAGCGCCCTTGCCACATGAGTAAATATCCAAGTTAGATATTTTACTCATGTGCCCACCTACCACACACCTAGTTCGAAATGATAGTAGACATAGACAATATTGTAGCAAGCTCATATTCATATCCCTAGGGTATATAACAGCAGAAATTTACTGATTCTTGAGGCCCGGTGTTGCCTTGATCTTATCATGAGCGACAATAGGCTCACCACCTGCTACCTAGTTTTCGTGAAACTAAATATAATTAAAGGATATCCTAGGTAAGTATCTCAAAGAAGGTATTTTACTAAAAATATGAAGGTAGGTATACACCTACTTACAGGATATTCATGTGTTGAATCTTTTGCATTTGTATTTGTTTCAGTCGTGAAATTTTAGTCATTTTGATGAAAAATAATAATAAATGTAGGTAAATACCTATGTATTTAATACACTAAACAAATCTAAATAACTAATCTAATTTATTTGCAACACTAAATCTATCCACACAATATTTTTTTTTGATATTATTTTTTTGCAATTATTGAATTACGTAAATAATTTTTAAAAAAACCGCATACGTCCGTCCGTCAGAAGGGCTTGCGCCGCTCTGCCGCTCTGCCTCCCGTCGCCCGCGCAGAGCCCCTGCGACGCTGATTCAGCCAAATTATCAATAACTATTGAAACATTATCCTAATAAATGAAATAAATCTATAGAGTTGACATTTGGTTTATTCCGGTTGATTCAATATAACTTTTATATTTATAACTATAGTAATTACAAAGTAATATTTCGATATAAGTGAAATCACGTTGTTTTAATATCGTTAGTATAAGTTATATAATCAATTATTGTAAATAATTCTTCTACTATTCTAAAGTTCATGAATCAAAGTATATTGTAGGCAAAAAACAAAATGAATAAATAGCATTAAAATCTACTAAATAACGAGATGAAAGTCGCGGATTTCGGCGAAATTTCGTCGGAACCACCTTAATTGGTTTAACTGACCTAATGTGTTATAGCTGTAGCTAATAGACAAATAGGTAATATTGTCATTAATTTCCAAACCTAAGGTAGATCCCAGATCAAACCTTTGAATTGTTTTTATTTATTGGCTTTGTGGCTTGAAAAAGAGCGTTGCAAAAAAAACTAAACTAAAACTATACCTATACTAAAACTATAACTATACCTCGTATGGCCGTGTCAGAATCATATTGGTGGCCATATTGTTTATTATATAAATTAATTTATGACGACAATTAAAATACTTTACTGAAATATTCTATTTGTGACAATCATATTACGGTCTACTTACTACGGCAGGTACTGATGGGAAGCAATGGACCCTTGTAAGTGTAACACCAGGGGGCCTAGTATGAGCTCTTATAGCAGGCCTGTAAATGACCTGCCATGTAATTTCGTAGTATGATCTTTCATAACAGGCGAGCCAACTCCACTATGTCAACGAAACAGGTCAGAGGCCACGTGACCGCTGACAAGTAGACCTGCTCTAAGCGTAGTATGAGGTGGTAAAATGACAATTTAGCAGGGCAGATGAACCAATGATTGACCGGTTGAGTTGTCAAATAAAAAAGCTACTTCGAAGGAACTTTTTATCAACAGCGTAATATATTAAATCACTTAATTAACTTATTTATTAAATAGAAACTTTACAATTAAACAATGTTATACTCTTATGAAGAAATACAATCAATTTATTTAATTAATTGGCCTAAGAAGTAACTTAAAATTGTAAAGTGTGAGATGACTGTTAAGTGCTTTCGCATGTTTTTATTTTCGTCTTATCTTACGACTACTTGAGTATTTAAGAGTTCGGGACAAACAAGAAATGGTTTAGTCAACATTAGTCAATTCGTGGTTGTGTAAAAGATAGGAAGTGTAACAGACAGACACCAGTGTGTACCTACCTAACCTCTACGAACTTTTAATATTTTGGAAAAAAAACAAAAAGGTGAGTGAGTAATTTGATATACCTACCTTAAATAAACTATTCTTAAATTACCTAATAATTGTGCTTAAATTATTGTTTTCTAACGTTAAGCTCTTATGTTTTAGATGTGTGATGATGACGAAGTTTATTTATTTCTTGAAGACCATGAACATGAGCCTAATCCAAATACTTCCCGAATCCAAAGACAAATGTTAAGAGACCAATACAATCCTTTTGATGCTGACGATTCATTGTTTGTAAGAAGGTATCGGCTTTCAAAGGAATTGGTCTTAACATTGTGTGAGGAAGTGAAGCGCTTTCTAACACACCCAATGAGAGCACAAGACTTACCAGCCGAAAGAAAGGTACGTTTCTATTTACTTCATGTAGTACCTACTTATAGAATGTAAACGAATTTTTAATCTCATTTTGTAATGATTGCCATATTGTGTTCTATTAACTAAGTAGGTATCATCAATATGTTACCTAGGTACTTACTCATGTGTCCATTTGATTATTAGGAACCTATTTTCTTTTTTATACTATGTATTAGATACATAACGTAATGTAGGTTAAGAACATGGTAAATTTCATATAAATTACATAGGTACCTACACTAAATATGTAGCCAGCAGGCTCATATCTTTACTTACTACATAAGTAGTAAATAAATTATGATTGTTATCTTGTTTCAGGTGTTGATTGCATTGTCCTTCTATGCCACAGGATCATACCAGAGAGTAATTGGCGATATAGCTGGTCATTCAGTGGCACAGGAAACTGTATCACACATTTTGAGGCAAATTACTAAAATATTGAATTTGCCCTATTTTCGACAGAAATATATAAAATTTCCAAGAGATCTAGGACAAAGGAGGGAAAATATAACAGCGTTAGTATAATTATTTTTATAGATTATTATAAGATGCTTGGTAGATCTATTCACACAATAATACATGGCGCCTGTGGCGTAGCGGTAGAACGATCGACTGCTAAGTCAAGGGGTCGCGGGTTCGATTCCCGCGCAGTGAAAATATTTGTGTGCATGGACATGACTGATGCACTGATCTAGGTGTTTTTATGTATAAATGTATATATTTCCAAATAAAACGTACGTATGTTTATAATCCACATTCTGGAACACATACCACAAGCTACATAATGCTTACTTTGGGTCTAGATAGTGTTGAGTAGTTGAAGTAGTTTTGTTATTTGTATTATAATAATAAGAAAATGAAATGTATCTCTGATAATGAATGTTTGGTTTTAGATTTTACACAAAGTTTGGTATGCCAGGTGTGCTGGGGTGCATAGACTGTACCCAAATTGCAATTGTACGTCCAAAGGCGAATGAGGACAGATATTATTGTAGAAAACAATATCATTCTTTGAATGTGCAATTGGTGAGATTTTTTATTGTTTTAATGCGCGCGGGCGGTGCGGGACGGCGCAAGCGGCGGCGCCTACGCGTCATAACTGCATATATATACGTACCTATGACTATGATGTAGGCTTGCGTTGCGTTGCCATCCCGTACCAACTACTTTAGTCAAGATAGCGCTGTGTAGTTGTTGTGTTAATATTACTTTGTGATAAGTACTTTCCAATTATGCTTATCTACAACCTATAGTAGTTACGACCTACTAAATTAAGGTCTTAGTGTCAACTATGAAGGTTTGAGAATTAAGTATAAGGGACTACGCACACTTATTCAGCTCTATTCAGCTTATGCCCATAGAAAACAACGATTTTGTATGGAGCGCATACGCGCACGCGTCCGTTCAGCTTTCCTTATGCGTACGCGTAGCTGAATAGAGCTGAATAAGTGTGCGTAGTCCCTAATTGTCAAGTATTATAATACTATTTCAGTTATAAATTCACTGGGTAATCAAAGTCATGTTTGAGGGTAATATATTTAATTGGTAACAAGATAACTTATATCTATAAGTAGTTACAGAATATATATTTCAATATGAAAGCTTATTAGCACAACACTTAGTTTCTAGTGTTGTTGGCCACATGTCTGAAAGTATTAAAAAAATATACAAAGTAGGTAAATTATTACTATAGCGTATTGACATAATCATAAATCAATCATTTAATTGCAGATATGTAACTGCCATATGGAAATCATCAGTGTGGACTCTAGTTATGGAGGAGCTACCCATGACTCTTTCATATGGAATAACCATCCATTAAAGGTTCATTTAGAAGAAGTTAGTAGAAATGAAGCTGTTTGGCTCCTGGGTATGTTGTTACCTAGACAACTAACAATCTTATAATATTAAAATATGTATTGTTTGTTTGTGATTGCAATGTTATCTACATTTTCAGGTGATTCTGGTTATCCACTCAGGAAGACTATGATGACACCAGTAGTCAATGCTGAACCTGACACACCAGAAGCACACTATACTGAAGTTCATGTGAGAACACGGAATATAATAGAACGCACAATTGGACTCTTAAAAGCACGATTTCGGTGTCTTTTGGTGCACCGTGTATTGCACTATGAGCCTGTTGTAGCTGCATCAATTGTTAATGCCTGCGTAATATTGCATAACATCTGCAATAGTTCCAAACTGCCAGTGCAAGAACTTACAGCTGAGGAACAATTATCTGAAAGGCAAATGCAGACTCCACTTACATACCGACCTAATCAGCCTCATACAGTACAAAACACGGAGCTTCAGGATAGTGTGCTTCAACGTCAGGAACTCATTCAACGCCTCTGGAGGGACCGGCAACGTCGCGCCATCTAAAATTTATTTTATTATTATTTCATTGTTATTTTTATATATTAGACTTACTATTTTTAGATTGTTTTACTTTTATACTATTTTGATTATTTATTTACATTTTGTTGATTTAATTATAAGAAACTCAATGTGTAACAATAAGTCAAGTTCTACCTATTACCTACATAAATTAATTTTTCATTTAAGTATACAACTTTAAAAATCATACTGCATTAAATATATAAAATGTTGTTATTTGTCTTCCATCACTTCACTGTTTTATTTAAATGTAGTATACAAAAAAAGTACCTGGTAGTATATGTTTGACGGATTTCTGTAAGAATGCAAGTCAACACTTGCAATATTCCCTCCTGCGTATTACATAGGCGGTTCAACGTATCAGCAATACGAGTTTCTATAGTAACTCGTTTGCTACCATTATCAACTATTGTCCTTCTAGCAAAGCCAATAGTATAGGGCGCCTGGCGCCGCCGTCTAGGTTGTGGAGGGTTTGGTGGGCCTTCAGTTGCTGGGATCTGACCAATGTTTGATGGTCCTGCCACTGGTTCATCATTCACAAGTTCAATACCTTCTATTGCAACATCTTGAACTACTTCTTGCTGTATTGGTTGTGCCGTGTCAGTATGTTCATTGATAATTGATATTGATAGAGGTGGCGAAAGTGTCTGTAATAAAGTAGGTAATTAGCAAGTGTAAGAAATAGCAAATTTAAGAGAAAATAGGAGGTAATTACACAACAAACATAACACTTACTGGAGTCCTATCGAAATCTGGTAATGGTTCTAATTGTGGAAATGGATCCACTTGAACACCTGGCAGTCCCATCCCATAGTCATCACCTAATATAATTAAGAACTTTTTGTCAAGTTCACTTAGTTCTATTACTTCAGACGGCCCACCACCTGTACGTGTTTGTGACTGCCGAAGAGCTGCACAACGCCTCTTTAGCTTTCCCTTGTAATCCACCCAGTACTAAAATAACAATACAATATTAAATCATTTATCAACAAGAAGTTAAGTATAAGTGTAATTTGCATAAATTAAAAATAAAAAGTTAAAAGTGTGCTATGTAATTGTTTGAGAAATAATATCAACGCACATTATGCCTCACAGCTGGTGTAGGTCTCCTCTCCTCTATCTAGAGCTGAAAGGGTTAGGACCTTGTTACACACAAACAAGTAAAATAAATTTTGTAAGTACCTACTTAATTAAAAAATACTTACAGCAGACCACCCCTTCCAATCTTTTTGAGAGCCGTCACCCATAGAGTTCAGGCTCTCCGCAACTTCCATCCAAAACCTTCTTGAACTTTCACGAGCTTGAGCCGTTTTATTATAGCCCGTTGCAATTCCCCTGTGATTATTGAGAAACTCCCACAGAGTTTCTAACTGGGAATAACTAACGCGACGACGAGAAACAGACATTTTAAGCACATAAGAAGAGACAAAACTATTGATGACTTAGGCATTTGCTTGTCCTTTATATAGATCATGTTCTCATTCCACTCTTGGGACGCGGCGCCGGCGTCACCATATTTCACATTTTTTTTATAAATTCCCAGAAAACAACACCCGATCTTATTAAGTACTTACACCAAATTCTCGAAAAACAATATAAATTATCATTCTCACCCAGTTTCAAAACTGTCACACAAATTATAATAACTGAAATTCGAAACATGTTACGTGACCAATTTTAAGTGGGACTATTCGCCACCATATGTGGACAAGTGGTCTAACAAACCAAAGATACTTCTACGATTTCTTTGCTGAGCTATTTTTTGTACACTTATTTTACACGACGACCTTTTTTTTTGTTAAAAACACGAAATTAATAGAACGTAAAAACCGATAAGCAACCGATAAATTAAGTGAAGTGAACTTTTGAACATTTGTTTAGGTTAAAATACTGTATAGGTGTGAGTGAGACAAACTTATACAAATGTTGTATAACGATTTCTCGCTCGCTCAACTTGTCAGCAATAGAGACAATAGGATAAATACAACACTAAACAGGTGATAAGCTGGCCTGCGACATTAAGCTCATACTACCGATTAAAACAGGCCAGCTTTCATGCCGGAAATTGAACTGCTCGAAATCTGCCAGGTTTAGTAAGAGCTCATACTAGGCGCCCAGGAGTATAAATCGCCTGTCACTGACCTGTTAAAATCTCTCTCCCTTGTAGAAAAAACCTACCTACTCATAGATACTGCCGGTTCGTCGTTCGTAAATTACAATATTGATAAAATAACTTGTAGGTACATTCAATGTGTAACTACCTACTTGTAGAGTTGTTTTAGAGCTTTAATTCTAGAGTAAAATAACTACTTATATAGGTAGGTACTTATCTACTTACTTATTTATTCTAAAAATATTTTATCTCCAATCATTTACCTACTTAACTATTATAGTCAATTCGACACGAGAAGCTATTTTTTGAACAAAATCCATGTTTTACATTTTTTTATAAATCATGGTATGACCTTCAACAGGTTGTAGCATACATTTTATTCATTTTAATTATTACATCTGTGGCCGCAGACTATTTGTTTATTTGATGACACCTTAAACTATATGTCCTCGTCTATTGTTTGTAGTACATACCAAATGTATGATTTAACATTGACCTTAGGTAACAATTTACTTTTACGGTTTGTCCTGGGGCTGCGTCAGACTGCGTGACTGGGGTCACTCGCAATGAGAAGATTGGGCCCAGCGTCCGCCCGTATTTTATTTACATCGACATACGCAATCGTTACATTATAGTATTTTATTGAATTTGCAACATTTGTATGGTATTAGAAAGTATTTATATAAAACTTACAGGTTTTTTTAAAAATCTTGTTGAACCTTCAGAAAATGCCAATCTCTAAGCATTGTGCAAATATTTGTGTGCATGAATATAGCTATTCGCATTGGTCTGGGTGTTTCTATGTATGTATTAACAAAAAAAAATGTATGTAAGTATGTTTATCCGCATTGTAGAACCCATATTACAAGCTATTAATATATGCTTACTTTGGATCTAGATGGCGTTGTGCGGTTGCTGTGGTATTATTATTATTATTGTAGAAAGATTTATAAGAAAACACAATCAAAGCGTTGTCTCTTGTGTATATACGCAGAAGAGAATGAGAGTAGAAAATAGAAAATAAAGAGTAAAACTTAAAAGAGAAGTTACTAGGTCTCTAGCGCTCTTACTTACCAAACGAAAAGCATTGTATGGAAACTAATGCCTACCTCCTTTACGTCGATATTGATATTCTATGAGAGGGTTGATTCGATCCATTGATACTGAAACCAGCCAGATCTACTACCCTTAATCAACAATATAGCTATATTCTAAGAGCATTAAGTAATTGTCATGCTTGCTCAGGGTGGATTGCCGAGTTCAGGCAATTTTTTTGTTAGTCTAGTAATTACCATGTTTTTCTTAAAAATCAGTCAGTATTTTTTTTATTGCCTACAGCGGCAGACGAGCAAACAGCCTAAGTGATGGTAAGTGGTAAGTGTCGCACATGGAAGACTCAGAGTCGGGAGTGGGATAGGTGAAAGGATCGAGGTAGGTGAGGTAGGCTCTCTCAAATACGACACATTATAATAGCTAGTTGAAAATACAAACGGACAGCGTTTTTTGACAGTGTTGATATGAGTTGCTCATTTAAAAGTAATGCGTCCGTTTATCTGAGAAATGAGTGGATCACTCAGTGTGAGCGGAAATAGTTCATCGCTTTAGTCGTGTTGCACTTTGTTAATGTTTCATTTAAATTTCCTGATACAATAACATTTGCTGAGGTGGAATAGGAATACTATAGAGTATGTACCATGCATACCATGAGTTTGTCTCACGACCGAATGACAGTGTAAATTAGTTGAATGACGAATGTACAGCGCTCCTAGTAGTTACTGTGAGAACTAAATTAAGATCTGTCACCTTTTTTGACGTAGGTATAAAGCTGTACGTAGGTAGTACATATCCCAATACCTTTAGTAATAGTCCAGGGGGCCTACCATTACCTCATAAAGCAGTATTATTTTAATCTTACTTTGTGTTTTGTTGTAGGGACACATAGGTATAAAGTCTCTATAAGTGTGTATTATTATAGTAATATGTCTGTGTGCCCGTGTAGAGGCGGCTGCGACCGCCGTGTAAGTAGATTAAGTTTCAGTCGCAATTATACCTCACTACAATGAATACGACTATTATTTATCATCCAACATTGCATTAGGTACCTAAATTTGCCTTTTTCTTTTGTATCATTTAAAACAATGATAAAGACAAAGTAATGTTTTATAAGATTGCTATATGAGGTTGTGGAGGGCCTCTGAGAAATCGTGCCGACCTCTAACTTCAATCCTGAATTTATACTAGTTTTTCGACTAGGTTTATGTACTTGAACTAAATAAATTATTTATTGCGACCGTTACAGTCTTTCCTTTACCATTACTTTTGATTTATAAATAAGTTGTAGGTAAAGACTTAAGACCACCAGTTTTTTAAATTAAAAACTGGACATATTTATTAACTGCCTTCATTTGTAAAGTGACTCTAAGTAATGTGTTTACGTTTTTAAGTACTAATACCTACAGGTATGATTGTTCTCATCCTAAATAAGTAGCTATAGACATGTGGGTAGATTACGACTTGCCCAATAGGTAAAGTAGAAGACGGAAGTGACCGCGATAGTTAAATGGACACCACGATTATATGATTGGTTCCAACGTGTAAAGGCAATTGGTACACACGCTACGCATGCGCAAGCTAAATCAATTGTAAATCTTCTACTTCTGAATTTAATAATTAAATGACCGTAACTGAGAATGCACGAGCTAAGGTAACGAGCGGCTAAGGTGGTTGTCTCGCCGTTATTATAACGGTGAATGTCGTGGGTTTGATTTTTGCCATACATAAAGTATTTATAAGATTCACACATATTTTATTTCGAGAGTCCATCTATACTTTGTGTTTGCTAATTGCATGTTTACAAAAGGCTTGTTCCATAGTTAGAAATAACTAAATAACTTGTCGAATCTTTAATTATGTGTTAATTGAGTTATTAAATGATTAACAATCTGTAAATCTTTGACTAACTCACTCTGGTTTGTTATTAAAAGTATAACTAGTCTAGAAAGTTCGAACAAATTGCTTGCGTGGTTCACACTTTGCACAAATTGCTCCTAATGTGAGGTACCTACATAAGATGGCAACCAACTTCAGGAAATAATTATATTGTTAAAGCTTATTGCAATAATTAGCAACATCAAGGAATGTATAATGCATTAACAGAGTAAAAAAACTAAAGGCAAATTAGTTCGTACTCTTCCTGCAATTTAATTATTCATTTAAACATACAATACATATAACAGGTATCTTATTAGATACTTTGTTAATATATGAACGTATTTGTTATGTATTTAAGAGCATTTATGAAAGTTCTAAAACATTATATTTTGTAAAAAATAAAAGGAAAAGTAAACATTGGATGAATAAAGATCTTCAAATGATGATTGATCGTAAGGATATGTTATTTAGGCGGTGAAAAGCTAATACAAAAAATAAAAATTATAGGTTAGAATACACTAGACATAGAAATAAAACTAATAAGCTTATTTATTTAGCAACAAACAAGTACAAACAATCTGAATTAAAGAAATGTGAAGGTGATGTTAGAAAAATCTGGGCGACATTAAATGGGTGGATGGGTAATATTATGTGTGATGTGGACTCTGTTGTAATGAAGTATCTCGGTAAAAGTAACTCTGTAGTGGACATATGTACGAATTTTGCCACGACATTTACAAAAGAAATAGATAAAATTAAGCACCATTGTAATATAAAGTTCGTAAATAGAAATGAATACGTTAAGACTAGTAATGTTTCTCTTTATTTTCAAAAAGTTACAGCTAATGAAATCATGAAAATTATAGACATGTTATGTATTAGGAAGTCTCCAGGTTTGGATGACATTAGAATACAAGACTTAAAGTACATAAAACATAAAATAAGTCCGATATTGGCAAAATTCGTAAATATGTGTGTATCTCATGAAAAAGCAATTATAAGACCTATTTATAAGCAGCGTAATCACCTGGATTATTCCAATTACCGCCCTATAGCTATATTGTCAGTCGTCAATAAAATAGTAGAAAAATCTATTGTTAAAAGAATCAGTAATTTTTTGGAAAGTCATTCATTAATCACAGATGCCCAGCATGGCTTTCGCAATGCACGCAGTACGTCCACAGTTCTAATGAAGTTTACAGATGATATAAATATGTATCTTAATGAGAGAAAGTACATTGTAGTCTTATTTATTGATTTTAAAAAGGCTTTTGATACACTGGATCACGAGCAGCTACTGGAGGCGATGTATGAGTGTGGGGTTCGTGGCCCAGTGCATCAATGGCTTCATAGTTACCTCAGCAATAGAACACTGCGTACTAAAATTAACGGAACGATTGGGGAGGAGGCAGATGTTCTGTATGGCGTCCCGACGGGGTCTGTGTATGGTCCTGTTGGATACATCATGCACGTCAATAGTATGTGTAACGTTATTAAAAACTGCAATGCATACATGTATGCAGACGACACGTGCATGATGTATGCTGACAAGGACATACTCAAAATACAAAGAGCTCTGCAAGAAGACCTTGACAATGTACTTAAATGGTCTCATGATAATGGGATCATTTTAAATATTACAAAAACTAAATGTATGTTAATACACTCTTCATATATGAAAAAACCTAGTGAACAGATTACTATTGTAGGTCATACCTATAAATGTTTACACAATAGTAAAAACAACTGTACAAAATGCGATAGTATAGAATTTGTCTCAAAATATAAGTATTTAGGTTTACCCATTGATTGTAATTTCAGTTGGAAAATACACGTTGAACATGTGTGTAGTACATTACGGTCAATATTGTGTAAATTTCAAAACATAAAACATAGGGTTAATAGAAAACATTAGCCATGCTGTATCATGCACTGCCTGAAGCAGTGATAAGTTATGGATTAGGTGCATATGGTCGTACATTTGCTACTTACCTCAACAGAATATTGGACTTACAAATTAGATTTTTAAAGTTATTAGTAGATAAGAAAACTAAATTAAAGTGTCTAGAGAATTATAAACAATTATTTAAAGTATGTAATATTTTGCCGGTGCATGAGAAGGTAGATTATTTATTAGCAGTCGATCAATACAATAGTGTAGAATACAAAATTAACAGAGTATATAATAGAAACTTAAGAATAACCACTTGTAAGAAGTACACAGAACCTGTAGCTTGTAACTATTATGGCAAACGAACACGGAGTTATATGATACCTAGGATATATAATACCTAATATTTAAGAAGAGGTAGGTATGTATTAATAAGCAAAACTTTAAGAAAAAATTAAAAATGTTAATTCTTCAAAATTTAGAGATAAGATAGATGATAACTACAATATATTAGATGTTATATTTCATACATCATATGTGTAAGAGTGCATAAATTATCGCCAACAAACTGTATAGTTTGGCGAGTTTTTGTAAAACATTGATATGAAAAAAGTTGAATAAATAAATAAAAAAAAAAAGATGAAAAATGTATTCGTGTTTGAACTCCTCAAAGCCCGTAGCTTCTCTAACAAATTTTTTATCATCAAAAGCTATACAGTGGAGTGGACGCGACACATAAGCTTTACTTTTGTTATAGGTATTTTTAGGATAGGTACCAGTACATAATGGACACTTTAAGCGCAAATGTGTAGTATTTTTGCATTTTTATTTATAATAGTGATTGTTTCAATGCAATACATGTCGAAAATTGAAGATCCTGCCTTTTCTACATTTCTGCTGTATTTATTGTAGGTCACTGCTATTGGTTTTAATGTTATTATTAAATAGAAACTTTAATTTTTCAACACAGTGTTATTGTATTTCACACAAAAGATCATTCTGGTTCGAATAAAGGTACTATATATTATAATAAATTGAAAGGCGAACTTCTACCTCCCTCATTAATAATTTTCGTAACAAGCCGTGAATATAATTTTCAATAGGTACCTCGAGCACCTTGTGCCTGCCGCCGAATTAAATTCAAATACATACTGAATTAAAAAAAACGTCAAACATAACTAACTCGATAACTTTTGTTTTTGGTCAAATTAATAAAATATGAGTTATTCCGGTCTGATAACCCAGATTTGATCCCCTGAGATTATTATTATTCTTTAATTCCGTTCTGATCCCCTGCATATTTAGTCATTCCGGTCTGATCCCCTGAGTATTTTTGACAGGTACGTACAATCAAGAGAAAAGCAGTTTATGTATTATTTAATTTAAAAAATAAGAATAAAAAAGTTGTTGGACAATCTCTGCTTACTCCATTAATGGGAGACAGGCATGAAGTTGTATGTAATCGCAGTAAATATTACCCTAAAATTATATATTTCATAAAAATTGTACTAGGCTAGCAGAAGGTTGTAGGAGGTTGTTTGATTGAAAAATTTCATTTTTATAAATATTTATTTTTCAAGGTCTAATTATAATTGAATATGTTAAAAAAAATAGTACTAGGCTAGCAGAAAATTGAAGGAGGCTTGTATGATCGAAACAAGTATTTTTTATTTAACTACCTCTACTACTATATTTTAATTGTTATACTCGTAAAACTCATTCCTACTCTTATTCTACAATATATGTCCATCACTGGTTCCTTGTCCATACTGGTGCATTTACCTTGCGAGTAAAGCTATTACACGGCCTCAATTTACTTAAATATAAAATAATAATGTTGTTTCGATAACTTCGATGAATTTAACCTTTACTGTTCTATTTTAATAGTTTTTTATAAACTTACGAGTTTGTAGGTTTGAAAAACTATATATAACTAGAATGAGATGCACTACTCAGATATTAAACAACGTTCAACGAGAGTCGAGGACACTCTCTTGAAATAAAAGAAAAACTCTGATTATCTACAATGGATCAAAGTAATACCACAATAAAAATTGATAGTACTAAGTAGTTTATACCTAAGTAGATGCAAGTCAACGTGGTTTTTGTTTCAGTATTGTTCAAAAACATTTATGTAAGTAGTGCATACCTACCTATTCCTATGATTGGCGTGCTGCAGTTACGATTTCCACTAATTCAATTTTAGTTCAGCTCTATTTCATGCTAAAGCGCTAATTATGATTGATGCTAAAGCCCTGGCTGATTAAAGTAGTTGATAATAGATTGTTTTGGTTTTTTAATTGAATTGCACGATTATCATTATTGTATTGTAATTCATAAATAAACTCTGCACTGTTGATTTAGCATTAAACTTGAAGTTGTAATTTCATCTTTTATCGCGAAAACTTAGCTTAAAGAGGTTTGAATGGGGGATAAAAGTTTGTATGAAACATCTTCAATGTAAGCAGAGATTTAACTGACATTCACGCAGGCAGAGCAGCGGGCAATAGCTGGTAATAAATAACTTTCTAATGGGAGAGGCCCATGTTCAGCAATGAAGATGATATATTTTTATTGTCAACGAAATCTACCTATCGAAAAAGTAGTCGAAAAAGGAGTCAGTCAGCAGTAAACGACGATGATAGAACCTACCTATAAATTTCTAAAAACATTTGTATCCTTGGGTGTGGTAAAAGAGAACTAAAAGAGTATCCAGGTGACGGGCAGTAATGTTACCTGCATACTTAATATCACCTTACCTACTTGCGGACACTAATCCAAGCGAGATGACTTAGGCAAACTTCTCTCTTTAAGAGGATGTTCAGCTGTGAACGCCAATAAATGATAAGCGCAAATAATACTATTGACATTACAATGACCTCTTTCTAAATATCGCTAATCGTTTCAACATAACAGACCAGCCTATTTTATGCGAAATATATAACACTAGGTTCTGCCCACTGGTTCGCTCGCGTGGATATACTTTCCCACATATTACACTTACTACAATTTTTTGCCAGCTACATGACAGACAGACAACAATACGTTGAGTGTACAGGTTACGTATCTGAGCCGTATTTTATTCGTTCGGGCGTGAGCCAAGGCAGCAACCTCGGTCCGATGGAGTTTTTAATCATGATTAATGATTTACCCGATGTGATTGAAAACGCTAAATGCTTGTTATTCGCGGATGACTTAAAATTATATATGCCTATAAGAAATCAAAGCGATTGCGAGTTGTTACAGAAGGATATTAACAGAATTGTAGATTGGAGTACAAACAACCTATTACAATTTAACCACTCTAAGTGTGTGACTATCACGTTCTCTCGTGCACGTACTCCAATCACATATGAATATAATATAGAGGGCACTCCATTGACTCGGGTCACAGAGGTGAGAGATCTAGGAGTGAGTATTGATGCTGGGCTGACGTTTCGTAATCACGTGGTTAAGATCTGCAAGAAAGCCTACAGAAACCTAGGCTTCTTACTTAGAACCATTCATAGCTTCACTAATGTATCAGCTATTGTCACATTATATAACGCATTGGTAAGAAGTCAATTAGAATGCAATGCAGTCATCTGGAGCCCACATGAAGTTAAATATAATCTTATGTTGGAGCGAGTGCAAAATAAATTTATTAGATTTTTATATATGAGGTATTACGGCGTGTATCCTTTCTACCCTTTAATGTATCCAACTCTATTCGTATTGGGTATGGTTGGTTATAATGAGTTGGGGGTAAGAAGGGAACTGGCTATTAACTCATATATATTTAAAGTTATAAGGGGCAAAATAATGAACCGAACATTGCTGGAGATGTTAAATTTTAACGTTCCGGATAGGTATATATACCGGCGACGAAGGCTGCAGTTGTTGAGAGTGCCCCGCGCACGCACCAACCTGCTGCAGGAGGCGCCTCTGACGCGCGCACACAGAACCCTCGACCGGGTCGCGGATAAAATAGATCTGTTCTGTTGCACTATGAGTGAATTTACAAGGATAACGTTGTTTATAATTTGTTATGGTAACGGGTAGTTTAGATATAAATGTATAAAATTAAAATGTGTAAATAAAATATTATTAGGTATAATTAATTAATTACGTTAAAGTGAGCCACGCTATCGCATTAAGATTTTCTTGTAGTGTTGTAAATTGGATATAAATAAATAAATAAATAAATAAATAAATATTTAAGAGACGCTATGGGCAGAGAAAATCTGTTTAGCACGTAATAATATAAACGATTTTTTTTGTTTTTCTATCCGGGCAGCTAAAATAATTCGTGAATATGGTGTAATTAAGTACACAAAAGTAAGCAACATAATATTGTTCATGCGAGAAATAATTATGCAGAACCTGTTCGTGATGGGTACATTGATGTGTATATTTGTACGTGTTAGTATTTCACGCTATACGTTATAGTATTATTTTCCAAACTCTTTCTATTTCCCCATTTATACAACCTTCTATTTCGATAAAGATATCCGCGTCCAAAAATATACAGTGCCCAAATGCAAATTTTCACTACAATAACTAACTAAGAAAAAAAAGAGTGTGTGTACTCATGTACACACGTAAGAAGTTATACTTCTTTGGCGTAACAATCCAAAAATACCAAATAATAACACAACGCATACATAAATATACATAAATAGCATGCAACAATAATAAAAAATCATAAACAAATATTGACAAAATTGAAAAAATCCAACAAAAATTTATGAAACACCTAAATTATAAAGCTCATTTAGGAAACAAATCATATGGGGATTCCTTGCAATATCACAAATTAGACACTTTAGAAGATAGAAGGCAATTGGCGGACATGCTGTTTTTGTACGACACACTGAACAACAAATTTGACTGCTTAAATATACTGGAAAAAATACAATTCAATGTACCTTTACGTCGTACCAGACATACCCCACTCCTGGCAACTCCACCAGCAATAACAAAGTACTATAAAATGTCACCGCTTGTGCGCATTCCAGATATTTATAACGATAACTTCTCAACACTCGATCCCTTTCACACCAACCGCAACGCATACAGAAATGAAATCATAAAGATTATATCCCAAAAAACCAAAGTTACACAACAACAGTCATCATAACGGTTATTCTCACACACAAACGCACACTCTTTGCCACTGGTACACAACACTTACTCACACACATACCCACAGACACTGCACATCCTAATGTCACCGATGTAATTTAATATAACTATTGTAAATGTATTCTTCATTATTGGCGTACTGTCTCTTTGTACTGAATTGTAATAATCATTGTCAGCTGTGAAGAATAAATAAATAAATAAATAAAATAAAAATAAATAAAATATAATTAAAATAAAAGAAAACAAAAAAAAAATATTTATTAGATAATAATGTAATAATTTATAATTTGCAATGTAAATAAATTATACATACCGACAGTTAACCTCAATTCTATAAATGCACATAAAACCACTTTTACCACTAATATTCAAAATAAATATTTTTACTGATAAATGATCAATAAAAAATATCTATCACCGTCATAAATATACTTGAATTGATATAAACGCCAATATATTTTTTATTTTTTCACACTGATTATTTGTACTGTTACGACACACAAAAGGTTCGAAAAAAAATAAAAGGTGTAAAAGGTTCGCAACTAACTTCAGGGTGTTGCTTTTTTCTGTCGATGTGAGCGCGCATCGTAAAAATTCACTCTCATCATTTTTCCCTATCGCGCGAAAAGAAGTATAACTTCAAAAGTTTTCCACTATGTTTCATCCCCCTAAAACCGTATAGCCATTACCGTCAAAAATATTTAAAACACCGTTTTGGTTAAAGCATGAAATATAACTTTTTTTACACTTTAACTTCGAAAACAAAGTTGGTTTTTAAAGTTAAGTTAGTAGGTAACCAATTAATACTAATTAAGTAGTAGTACCAAACTTCGATATGCAATAGAACATTTCTTAATCAAAACTACAAAAGTTGTTTTGGCTTGATTTTAATTAAATTGTCAAACTTAGCAGTCTTGTTTTTCGACCATTGATTAGTAATAAGGCAGTCTAAGCTCTTAAGTCTGGCTTTACGACCGGCTTACTATCAGACCATATGTTTATTTGCTACTGTGGTGTGGTGTAATTCTTAAATAAATACAGTAAGACGTATGTGATGACGTATCACTGTATTCGTCACAGTGCTGTCGTTATAGTAACAAAATGCTAGAAGGATACTAGAAGATGAATCACCGAGCGTAATAAAATATGTACCTACGTCCTAGAATCAAATTGATTGATTGACCATAATTACATATGGGTATTGTAGTTGTAATAACAAAATTATTTCATAAAGTGAAATGATGTAGAGTCGACGAGCAGGACGCTCAATCCTGCATTATTGTTCGGTCCACGGCTGCGTCTGCGCACTTGTTCGCGACACATCGCTACTACAGTAATAAGTACCATTGCAACAATCTTATACTAAGTTACACATATCATTGTGTTAAGAAAATTTTATATTAACAACAGTGTCATTAAATAGTGAACTTTAGTTAAGACGCGGCATGAAAACAGTTCAAGTGACATACTGGGACTACCAATCGAGGGCCACCATACCAGTTTCAACTCCCGCGCATGATATAATGTTCTCGTAAGTACAAACTTTACATACCTAGGTGATCTTATAAATAGTTGCATATCAATAATGACAGGAGAATACTACTGATTACTAAACCTTTCACGTGTTCCACTATTTTGACGCTACATTTTATCTTTAGTAGTTCGCTATTTGTTTAAATACTTAGTGTGTCTTAAAGGTGTTTAGCGTATCAGGTATCGTGTTAATTATGTAAACAGTAGTCATAAGTACCTATACACATTTTGATAAAAACGTGCTAAGATTTACTTTATTTTGTTGTCGATTAACAATGCCAACAGCGCAGTTCTATTTAAATGTGTATAGATTTTGAAATATCAGTAAGAGATTTACTAAAAATGCTTTGCTGTAATTTTATTAGATATATAGTTACATCTTGTTCGGTCTTTTGTTTATTTATATTTGACGTCTGCCTCCACTTAATTCTGGCCACATTGAATGTTAATCTTTGTCTGTAAATGATAACGAATTTAAATATTACAAATTATTTAATTTTTCGTTGTTTCTATATTTTTAAACCTTTCGAAAGTAAGGCTCTAAACGATCCGTTGTGTGCTTGAGAAAAAGTGAGCAAAGAAAGAAATATAAAGATAACAGCAAATTGGTTTTTGGCGCCTCAATATGAAAAATAATTTCTACATATCTAGTATGTTTAAGTTTATACACAAACTCGCTTTCCGCAGTGCGGTTTTACTCGCGTTAAGTTACATCTTTGGTTACTGTTATGCTCCCGTCACCAATAGCGTGATGTTACATAGCCTATATCCTTTCTCAAGAACTAGGCTATCAAACGCAAAAAGAATTATTCAAATCCGACAGATATGTCTTATGAGCGCGTTCAAACAAACAAACTCTTACCCTTTATATAATAGTATAGATAATTACTGTTCGAACCATTGTATGACGCATTTATTACATAGGTAGGCTTAGCTTGTTTAAAATATACTATACTTACTATATAACTATTTACTTTGGAACTAAAGAAGTACTTCACTAAAGCCTCTAATAAAGGTAGATCATAAATAGGTACCTGTACGTATTCATTTATGTAAATATGACGTACTTTTATTTGTAAATATATGACGATAATAATAGGAGTTAACTTTTTAGCCTTTGATTGCATTTTTTAAATATCTGATGATAATGACTTACTTAACCTTAAATTATGTATAATTTAAGTAACTTTATCCCAAGAAAAGTTTTCAGGACAATCCTACCCACATGCCCATCACTGTGACTCCTGTAAGCCACGATTAACGGTGATATCCAATAAGAAACACCGAGCTTTGACACTCGGGAGTCCCGGGGACTGCTAAACCTATTGTCTTGGACCCCGCAACGAATTTAATCAGAAGTAAAAGGAGGAGTTGGAAATAAAATGTCCACTTCCCTCCATTGCAAAGCGAAAGACAAATTTAAGAAGAAAAAGTTTGTCAAAAACTTTACTTTGATTAGGTACGCACCTAAACGTTTGTACATCTAGTTTTCGTAGCTACGGTAAATGAAGTAATTTGGTAATTATCATTTAGAAGACGAAATATGGGTCTTCAGAAATTGTATTTATCTAGTCAAAAGAAAAATCATCAACTTGCGCTGTTTTTCTTCTAGTGCCGCAAAATTGATTAAATGATAGATCTCGGACGAAAATAAAATCTACGATAATCTGGTTGTTGGCATAATTTATTCGTGGTCCCACCGGTGATCAGAGCGGTAGACGCGGTAGTTCATATTAGGAATAAGAATCAACGCTCGTAATGAGCACCCTGGCTCACTTGACATGCAGTCCCATTAGAATAATGGTTTTCATTTGATTGCACTGAAATTATCCTCTGTAATGCTAACACCGCGAAAATCTCGTATTCTTACTTTGAGTCATAGGTACGATACGCAGGATGTCATTCAATTGAAACTTAAACTTTCACTAAATATTATTGTGTAGGTATATAAAAGGTCTTTACATGTGTAAGATCGTATTGTTGTATTGATCATGAATGAAAATTGAGAATTGAGAAGAATTAAAATTTAGTTATTTAATTTGTTGCTTTTGTTTTCAGCAGTTAAAGTGAGTAAGAGAGCCGATTAGTTTACAAGAACCCAAATTTACAAGCTAAAGCATCAATAGTATTACCTACGTGTGGCAATTATGAAGCTCATGAGTCATGGCTAGCACTTCCTAGTCTTGTTCATGTGCCACCATGGCAATAGAAAAAGCTAGAGTAGTCACAAAAATACTTCTGTTAGTACTGTCTATTTCCAAAGCGCTCACCGATAGCACTGATATTTGGAAATAGTTTTCCTATTTAGGGCAAAAGCGCGGTCAATTATTACCTTAACCGCTACCTTACCCATGAGCTGCTTACTCGTCTACCATCATTGCCAATACAAAAAAAAAACTATCTTCGAGAATAATCTAAATTCCTAATACAAACTTTATTCTCACGACTTTAAAGATATTCGTCATAAAACAACGGATATAGCGTTGTTTATCCAGCTACGAAGCGGAATTCAAGGAATAGAATTATGTTGTTTATGAATTATTTGGTTTCGCGTGATGAGTGAGCGAGCGGACGTACAGATGATGATAGCCGAAATCACGCAGCTCTCGCACGATACAAGCCGGAACACTTCATACTGTCGTTATTGATAAATTGCCGAGGAGTCAATTTACTAGTGTTTAATGTTGGGTCGACTGCAGCCTCACCGAGGAGCACCACAGATAATACAACAAAGTCACATTGTACATGTATCGCCCCTAACACGTGTTTGTCTTTGTATATTTTTAGATTTAGTGCGGGTAGTAAGTAATAGTAATCATTTTTGAATCAGATAATTTTAAGATAAAGATGTACCTACTTTTGGAATAGAGACAGTTTCTAGGTACCGTGATAGTCGTAAATAACTTCAGAATCAGGTAATTTATGAGTGGCGGCTAAGATATACTTTTAGGATATTGCAGTTACCTACTACTACATTTTTACAGTAAAGTCACGTTTAACTTAATTATAATGCTTGGCTTAATAGGGCTCTAAACCTGTGGCAAATCTGTGATATTTATTATACGTCTTCACAATAGAGCACGTAGGTCTTAGCCAATTATAGGTAGAATTTATTGGCAATTGTGGGCGTACTGTAGATAAAATATAAGTAATATCGTTAAATACTTAAGTAAAAATTGTCGTAATGGGAATTTTGTGTTTAGCCTGTCTTTAAGCCACAGGCCTAGCTAGTGAACATACGTATAGCGGTTGAACATACGTTGATCTACTATGGGTAACATGGAAGACTTTCAATGTTCCTTGTAAAGTATTATTATATTGTAATGACAGAATGTAAGCATTGCAATGAAGGCGTTACAACTTGCGTTTTCTTCTGAATTGTGAGTTATGATCATACCAGCCCCCTTCTTGGTCCTCTTTCTTTTCCATTCTCCATCTGTTGCCTCCTCCTTATATAGCCTGTCGGCAACAGCTTGGTTGTGTTTTCTAAGCATTATTTCGGCAATTCTTAGAAAACATAGCCATGTCCATAGGTTACGGATGCTACTTACCGTGGTGGGCCGTATGCTTATTTGCCACAAGTATTGTATAAAAAGAATCTACTTACGTACTTTAACCTAACTTGAATCGGCTTGCTGACGATTTGGACACAAAATATTCGGACAATGTGTCCGAATTGACACTTTTAGATTTAAATATTTTTCCAATGACAGTTCGGACAGCATCAAACTATTGAACCTATTTGGTACAGTCAGATAAAAAAGTGTTAAAATATAAATAGTGGATAAAAGCCCTCATCAAAACTATTTTCTAAAACTGTTTTCGGTTGGATTTAGGGCAGCATCTTCCGGTAATATCATAAATTGCTTTGTGGACGTATACCACTGTATCTTATCAAATTAGACCACGTTACGTATATGATGGAGAAAAAGAGATATTTAAAACTTTTATTTAGTATATAGTAATTAATGGAGTTTTATAGACCCATTTCACTTATACCTGTTATCTCAAAAATATTTGAGAAATATATCCACAACAAAATATATACATATCTAGAGATAAATAAGCTACTATGTCCAGAACAAAAAAGATTTCAACAAAATAAAGACATCAATCTAGCCATATTCGATTTCTATAAGTCAGTCATTACCAGTGTTGACAAAAGGTCCCCTGTTTGCGCTATATACTGCGACATGACGCAAGCGTTTGACTACGTAGACCATAGTATCTTATTAAATAAACTAGAGACTTATGGTATAAGAGGGAATATATTAAATTTAATAAAATCATATCTCACAGACAGATTTCAAGTGACCAGCATTTCCAAAATTAATAAATCTACAAAATTTGAGGATACATACATATCTAAAATACGTTCGGTGAAATACGGTGTGCCCCAGGGCAGCGTGCTAGGACCACTCTTATTTATTCTTTATATTAATGATATGCCTAAATGCACGAGTCATCCAGTATCCTTGTTTGCTGATGACAGTACCGTGACCGTTCAATGTAAAATAAAAGAACAATATGAAAATGATGTTAATAAATGCCTGTTATCAATTATTCGTTGGTTAGATAATAATAACCTAAAAATAAATCTAACTAAAACTCAAATAATGCATTTTAGCCAAAGACCCTAGATAAATCAAATTAAAGTGGGTTATAATAATCAGTACATACGTGAAGTAGACGCTGCAAAATTTTTAGGAATAACAGTTGATAAACAGCTAAACTGGAAACGACACATAGAAGAATTATGTAGAAAAATAAGTAGTCCATCTTATGCTCTCTACAAACTTTCATTCATTGTAAATATAGATTCTGTCCTAGTTGCTTACCACAGTCTTACGGCATCCTTATTACGCTATGGTATTATCTTTTGGGGCAACTCAACGAATAGCATAATGGTTTTCAAAGCCCAAAAGCGCTGCATAAGATCAATATTTGGTTCGCAGTCAACAGACAGTTGTAAGCCATATTTTACCGAATACAAAATCCTAACAGTTCCGTCGCTGTACATATTAGAGGTATCATTATTTGTACACAAAAATCGTCACTTGTTCGAAAGAATATCAGACGTTGTGCAACGTAACAGGCGCAATAATCATAGGTTGTGTGTGTACAGTGCAAAAACGACTTTAATGAGCAAAAGTTTGTTATGCTTAGCGCCAAAAATTTATAATAAATTACCTCATGACATGCACCTTCTCAATATTGTAATGTTTAAACGTAAGCTAAAGGCTATCTTATCCAAAAAATGTTATTACAATATTAGTTACTTTTTGAATGATAATAATATCTCTGCGACATGAATTACTTCTGACATTTTACTATATTTAAATATATATATATTTTTCTTTTGACATCTACATGATTTACCTACATAATCATAATTGTCTGTCTTATTTTTGTTCATGACTAATTAATTTGTTATTTTATTTTACTTTTTGTCATTAACTATCTTTTTTAATTCTATGTAATGATTTGATTTGACAATTTTTAAAATTTTTTATTATATAAATTAATTACTTATTAATTACGTTACTCTATGACTACGAATTACTATATTCATACGCCCAACCGGGCAGATTTTGGTGATACCTATTTGTGATATGTGAACCTGTATGATACCCAAAGTGTAATAAATAAATAAATGATTTGATTTGATTTGATTTGATGATTAGTACAAAAATCAACTTAATATTAATATTGTTCTATATTAACCTACAGTCTAATCACTTTAAAATTTCTCGACAATAGTCACGCTGATTGATTTGGTTTACTTATTAATTAGCAAAAAAATAATTACACTTAGGACGTATAAAAATCACAGACAATAATCATCCCCTCTTAATTTCATTAAATTCAACCACACCGTTTGAGCTATTGGGTAAGCGAAAGAAATGCGCATAAGCACATATACACACATGAATACGCTCGAAAAACATTACCCTTCTTCTGACGCAGTCGGGTAAAAATAAAGTTGTAACTATAAGCTAGGCAAAAGACGAAATTTTACAATTAATGTATCGTTGAAAGTTTTTGTCTGACCGTACTAAACAGCTTTTTTTAATTGGTGTCCGAATTGTCGATGGAAAAATATTTAAATCAAAAAGTGTCAATTCGGACACATTGTCTGTATATTTTGTGTCCGAATCTTCAGCAAGTCCATAAATCGTATACTGAAAAGAAAATTCTGTATAATGTGTCGTTTTTTTTATAAATTACATATTGCTAATTTGTTACATAATTTATTTACAGACGCAAGTTGTAAAGTATTAAAGAATTTGGTACAGCATAGTAGTGATACATCTGTTAGTTTAAACTAATAGATGAGACAATGGATATGCAAACATTTAATTTAGTTCATCAAAATATTTAGGGCTTATTCAACAAGAGTTAGAGATAGATTTATTTTTACAGAGACATGTTTAAGTGTCTATTTCAATGTTTGAGTTGGAACGTAAAACGACAGTATTTAATTAGTGTATATTTAATGAATATTTTTCTGTAAAGTGCTCTTGCAAGAAGGAAGACAATTCATGGTGGCTCTTCGATATAGCTTAATAAATATGCGTACAGCGTAGGTATGTTTGACTGGCCTGTTGGCCTAGTGGTTAGTGACCCTGACTGCTAAGCCGGAGGTCGTGGGTTCGATTCCCACCCAGGACAAATCTTTGTGTGATGAGCATGATTGTTTATTCTGTGTCTGGGTGTAATTTATCTATAATATGTATGTATTTACAAAAAAAAAATGTATTTAAGTAGTATATCAGTTGTTTAGTACCCATAACACAAGCAAATATAATTGCTTAATTTGGGGCTAGATGGCGCTGTGTGAATGTGGTAGAATATTATTATATTATTATTATTATTATATTATTATGTTTGAATTATATTAACTGTTAAGAATTGTATTACCTTTATTATTATTTATATCGTAATTATCTGAGGATTAAAAAGTGGCGTGAGTTTCTTGTCAGTTCTTTACATAGTTCAACTTTACAAAACGAATTTGCCGTGGACAAGTTAGCAGACATAGTATGAGACTGAAGGGCTATTTAAATGTGATGTTAGTAAGTTTTTTTTTTGATATTATAGTCTACCAACGTGACAAAGTGCCTGATGTTAAGCAGTCAGTGGAATCCAGAAGTGGCGGCCACTATACCAAAAGCCATCGTCTTAAACTGTTGGTATGGTGGCCTCCACTATGACGGCTGGGAATGGGGTTAGGGGAAAATAATGAGGGAGGTGAAGAAAGAGGAAAGGGGGGAAATTGGGCCTCCGGCGCTCTCACTCACCGAACGAAACGCAGTAGTACGGATACTACTACTCATAAGTCGATCTACTATGAGAGGGTAGTACTTCCCCGAATGTTTACCTGACCTTTGTATTTAATAGTAGGTAGCAGGTCCACATCGACATTAGGATTCTCCTACTAGTGTAAATAAGTAGATCAGCATTTTATGCCGGTAATGTTTGAAACTAAGAAGGCAGTCAGGATTCTCTGATACATTGTATTTAGTTTTTATTGCTTTTTGGTTTTATAATTTACAGTTACGTATATGTATTCACTCACACTCCTGGTGTTGCATCCATAAGCTACGGTACTTACCATCAGTATTGTTTGTCATCATAAGGTGGGTGGACCATGGAAGGCCACGCTCCTTTGAAGGCCAACTATTAAAAAGTCGTAGTTATTGTCATGTGATGACAAATTCCTTTTACTCAGACTAAGATCCATTACGGCGAATCGCTCGCATCGCTATTTTGTAAATGAGGTCTCTCGCTTCGTAGACTTAGGTCGGCTATGTTACAATTGTAATTCTTAAGGAAAACATAAGTTTTTAAGTAAATAACCTATTATCTTATTTTTTTTACTGTGAATTGCCATTTAACCTTTAAGTATGGACGTGTAGCCTCTCAGGCTACTCGCTAATGTCGGTTTTGTTGATTTACCTACTTCCTGCTGCTGAGCCGCTCAGTAACTTCAGTTTTAGTTCAGGAAGGATGCTGCGTTGCTAAGTGCTTAAGACGTGAGTAATATCTATTTAAAAAATGACAGGAGCCTGTAAGGCTCCATGTCCATAATTGCCATACAAAAATATTTTTGTGGATATTTTATTTTTACGATATTTTAAGGTTTGTTGTAGATTCAAATATATGAAATGGCTGAAAATTGTATAGTTGTGTAGATTGGCGATAGTTCTCCTTGAAAGCGTCCATCACAAAATTCACTTTAGAGGCCAGCAAAAAAAAACTATTTTATGGTGAACTGATCAACATTCGTGTTTCCGATCCATCTTTATAAAAATAATTTATTCCAGTTTTGCGAGCTTCAAACGAGACAGATAGTGAACAGAAAACTGAACAGATCTTTTTATCTGATTCCGAACTGATACGTGAAAACTACTATGAAAATAACGAAGGCTGTTCTGAGGATGGACTCGACAGTGGCTGTTCAGAGGATATCCTATACCTTTGTCAGTATTGCGAAGTGCCTTCTATTATGAGAAAATTCACCAAAACAATAGCTCGTTTGCTTGTGGTGCCATGCAACAGTGTACTACCATCAAAAACTTGCCAAGAGAGTTCATGATAAGAATGACTCGTATTTTAGGTACCTATAGATATTGTTGAAGTGGAAGACCAGATACCAGTAGCCATCTCAATACCTAAAAATATATGCAGACCGTGTCCTACATAGTCACACCATATAACAACCATGTTTTTATTGACTGCAGCAATCCTGTATCCCTGCAATGTTCACGTCCCTTATGTAACGACTGCCAGTAATTTGCTTATAAACGTCGGTTGTGGTTTTTTTTTGTTATTAATATCCAGAAGTTGATTTCAAGTTTTTTTTACTTCATCTATATTAGATTTTAAGATTTAAATTTTAAGAGTTAAGTTATACTTTCAGCTCTTAAACTAAACCATAGTAAAAATTACAAAAGAATTACCTAGGCTTTTGATTTTTCATTTTTTATAACTCTTTAAAAAGAAAATTGATTATTTATGCACGTTTTATTATTCTTAGATACCTGCTACTTAATTTAGTAACAAAAAATCTAGCAAATAAGAATATATTAGTAACGAAAAATACATTTATATATAGTAGCCTGAGAGGCTCCACGTCCATGTTAGTGTTACAAAAAAAAAATGTCCATACTTAAAGGCTAAGGATTTTTTATGGTAATAAAATAAAAATATTAACTTTATTTCGATTTTACTTAAAATATCGATAGGGTTCCTAAGAAAACTGATGGTTCCTTATAAGGACAATCAAAAAATTTAACGGTTGGCTTAAACATGGGCCTTAAACATTTACAAATCATGAAAAAATTAATACTAAGTTTTTAGTTATAAATACCTACGTACCAGGCAAGTTAAAAAAATTTTATATGAACATGATTAAACCTTGTTTATAGCAAGTTTTCAACAGCTAACAACATTTATTGTTAGTTTATTATTTATTAGTAGTTTGGCCTTACAAAAAACGACACATTTTTTTCATTGTAAAACGCATTGGCAACTTATTTGTTACCGATATACTTAATACTCATTACTATATTTTATTATTGATTTTCATTAATACATTCTTAGTTATACGATAGTGTTCAAGGAATATTCGTTAAGTTTTTTAAAGAAGATTATAATATGGTGAACATTAAATGTTTCGTATAAATGAAAATGCTCTTTAAGTAGTTTTAGTAAAAGCAGATATTTTGATTATTACAATCCTAGTTTTAAGTTTAACGACTGATTTATAATATGGGCCTTGAATGGAGCCGTGTTCCTTGCAATGCCGTTTGGTAGAGTAGAATAATTTGTTGCTTTTATTCATTTTTTTTATTATATTATAGCCTATCAAAGTGACTCCACCCCGCCTGATGGTAAGCAGTCAGTGGAATCTAGAAGTGGTGGCCACCATACCATCTTCTTAAACTGCTGGTATGGTGGCCTCCACTATGGCGGCTAGGAATGGGGTTAGGGGAAGGCAATGAGGGAGGCGATGAAAGAGGAAAGAGGGAAAATTGGGCCTCCGGTGCTCTCACTCACCGAGCGAAACGCAGTAGTACGGATACTACTACTCTTACGTCGATCTTCTATGAGAGGATAGTACTTCCCCGGATGATCCGGCCCATTCATGCTGAAACCACCGTGGATCTACTACCGTCTAAATCATCCAGTAAATGAACGAATAAAAACTGTTTATTCGTTAAGGTGGCCTTCCATGGCCCACCCACCTTAGTTATGAAAAGCACTGGGTAGGTACTAGGTACAGTAGCAGCTAACGGTAAAATCTCTCGTTTCCAGTGGAACGAATTTAACTACAAACTGAAGCAGCAACTTTAGCAGTTGGTTCGTACAAAGTAAATATATTATGTACCTATAGATACTTTTGTTGGCGATTCATAAACACGTTTGAGTTGTTTTAACGATCGTCATAGAAAAATATTACACCGTACATAATTTTACTGAAATTGTGTGTAGTAATTCGTAGGTATGTAATTACCGTTTTGTAAGATAAGTATGAAACTATAGTTTAAGGATCGTTATACTCGTATAGGCTGTATAGTAATGATTATGTAAATTATTACAAGTATTTACTTACAAAGTCTTAATAAGTTTAATATTTAATGTACGTACAACTACTTGGTATATTTTAATGGACAGTTTTATTACAAGTTAAATTAATTGTACTTACTTAACTATAGGTTAGTAATCAGCTAGTATGTTTTAAATATAGCATGTCAATAAATCGCCTTCCATGAAAGTACGTATCTACGTACTTGAGCTAAAACTCATCGCTGGAAGTATTTTACATGTATAGGTAATTTTAAGTGATTTTTTGCATTCATACAGTCTTAACCGGAAAAGATAAAACCTTCATTACAGATAGGCTGGTGAAAATTGTAGAATATCTTTAAAGCAGATTGAACGCGCTATTCCATGGAAATACAGATCGGATTTCAATAATTCCTAATTAATAGGCCCGCCCAATTGTTTAAATTGTGGTACAATCGACGATGTCCATCATCTCTTGTTAGAGTGTGATCGGAATCGCAGAGCCAGAGATAAACTGTTTTTGGATTTTAATATTGTTAAGGCGAACTTGGGATCAGTTAATAGTATATTAGCTGAACCTAGTTCTGACGCAGCAAGAAGAGTTTATGAAATGGTCGTGTGAAGCGTGAACTACGTTTCATATACTATTTTATAAAATCTTCTATGTTTATTTTTATTAGAATTATAGTTATATTTTGAAGATAGTTATGTTTTTGATACTATAGGACTGACATGTTTTTTAACAAAAGTCCTTAAATAAAGAGAAAAAAAAAAAAATAATAATAATAGGCCAGTTTTTAAGGAAGATTATTAATAGTCTATGTAATATCATGCTACGAGAACAGAGATTCTGTTTCTTTTCTTCTATTTTTTACCAAATAATTGTGTGATTTATAAATATTCGTTTTAAGTGTCATATAGCGATTGCCGATTACATAATTATTACGGAATAAAACTATAGGTTCATTATATAAATATTTTGTATGTTTGTTATCGTAGAAATATAAGGTTTGCTTGTGACGGCGTTGTCTTTTCTAGGAAATATGGTGTGCGATTATATTTCTAGTACTTAACTTCATTAATTGATAATAGTTAATTCAATGAAAAAAAAAACACACACATAGCATAGGCTTTTTAGCGGTAAGCCGACCAACTAAAAAGGCTTTGCGTGGTTAGGACGAACTTTGCCTAGAAACACAGACTGTGTGACTATTCGCAATGGACCTATCTAGGTACTATTTAGAGATGTGAAACACTATTTGATGTACAAATAACAGGTTTTATACTAAGTATTCTCTTACATAGAATTCATTTTGAATAAAATAAATATTAAACAATGTTATGATTGGTTGTTTCAAATTATACTGTCATCACGTTGTGTAATGATTTACAATTACCTATGTATAAAGTTGTGGTTCTGCTCTTAATGGCGATCTTGGTTATTTGTTATTCTGCTTTTATTATAAATACATAAATTATCATTTATCATCGTTAGAAGTACTACGTACTAATGATTGTATGTACTTTAAATACGTCAATTTAAAGACGTCAATATGGGTACCTACCTACTTAATAGGGTATTTACTCTATATGAGAAAATCTAAAAATATATTATTGAGATAGCTTGGGCAAAAGCAGTCGACAAACGTTAGTTATAGTTCATAAAATAGCAAACGAAATTTCAAAATTCAATTCAAATGTTTTAGCGTTTTTAATCCGTTTTATAAAACCATTAAAATATAGTAGTCGCCATGTTATTACGTCATACGGCTATGTAGAAGTGTCAACTTAATCTGTTTCATAACACAAATAAATAGTAGTCGCCATGATATTACGTCATATGGCTATGTAAACTTAAAAGTTTCAACTGTCAACTATCGAGACCAGCATTTGCATCAAATTACGCGCGAAATTTGAAAATGCAAATTGAAATGCATTTTTAAGGCACTTAACGATTGAATAAATATTTTTCATTTTTTTTAGTGGTTCGTAAGCACAATAGAATCTAATTGAGACACTTTTCAAAAATGGGTGTAATACCCTATTGAGATACTTTTCAAAAATGGGTATAATACCCTATTGTAAAATGAAAGACTTAATGTTTATTGTTTTACTGACTATTAAGGTTAACCACCTTATATTAAGTGGCAAGTAATCATCGCTCATAGACTTTGCAGGAGGCATAGTCTCAGTATTACCCTCGGTGTTTCTGCTTCTACTTGACAATGACATCATGTAAAGACTTAATTGCAATCTTCACTAGGGTTGGTATCCAGTCTTCGTTATTTTCTGTTCTCCTTTGTACATAAGTCATAATGCATTTAAGGCATCCACTCGTAAATATATATCTTGCTATACGATAGCAGATAGCAGACAGCGGGCTAGAAACCGATCACGAAAGTAAGCTTACATAATTATGTGCTTTCTAAGTATGTTGTGTAGGTACATTACTGAATTCAGTAGATATGTAAATGACGTAAATATCGATGAATGAATTTAAGGCAGTTACGCTCTGGTCATTAGTAATCTGTTTCAATAGTATCATATCTTGGAGAGCATCATAAGCCGTCGGCAGTTTTTTTTTTTTTATATTAGCCTACCAAAGTGACTCCACCCTGTCTTATGGTAAGCAGTCAGTGGAATCCAGAAGTGGTGGCCACTATACCAAAAGCCATCGTCTTAAACTGCTGGTATGGTGGCCTCCACTATGGCGGCTGGGAATGGGGTTAGGAAAAGGGAATGAGGAAGGTGAAGAGGCAGTTATAGAATTGCTAAGAAGACCGATTACTGTTCTAACCATCGAATAACGCTGACGCCTAATAATTTCAAACATTTCATTTTTCCAGTAATTATAGGAGTACACTCAACGATTATACTTTTAATGTTGTAACAGCTTTTGTTGTTCTTTGATGGAGATCCATAATAAATAAGTCTGGTTACCCTGCGATGTTTTCTTTTATTGTATGTTTGAATAAATTACATTGCTTCCATATCTTACTGTTAAAATATGAATCAACGAGACCTGTTCCGAGCAATATGTTACGCTATTTGTATATTGTTGTTATTATGTTTTTTATAGGTATAAACTAGATGTTGTTTTTGTCTATGTTCATCGTTATCTACTACGTCGCATCGTACTAGTATGTACTAGTGTGATGTGCGTAGCAGTTTTTATCTAATTAAATTTGTTGATTATTTACATTTTGTCACATGACTTCAAAAGATGGCGGTTAATTATCATGGAAGCTCTGTAATAACTTCTAGAACCATCTTATGGCTTTTCAGAAATTGGTTGATTAGTTTTATTCGTGATTTTTCTATTTAAATACTTAAATTGCAAACTGAGTGAGACTGAGTGATCTGGCTCACTAGTCAAGTATAGTAGGTACACCTGCTTGGTAACAGCAAAAATAAACTACTTACCTGCTTTCCGACTAATGATGGAAAACTTTGCTTTGCCACTATGACGACCTCTGTGGTTCGGTGGTACCTACTGTGTATGGACTGCCACGCAGAAGTCGCGGGTTCGATGTCCGCTCAGTGCAAATATTTGTATGCATGAAGATATGAATATTTGCATTGATCTGGGTGTTTATATTTATAAGATGTATGTTTTTACAAAAAAAGTTTTTAAGTATGTTTATTCGCATTCTGGAACCCATACCACAAGCTATGCTTACTTTGGGCACACGAGTAGATAAACCGTACAGAGACAAAGCTTCTTAGGAACGTGCGAAATTGTTATCAATTTTGGTAGGGTTGTCATAATAGGTTAAGACAAATTAAACAAAACATTTGTTAAATAGTTTATTGATGTACCTATTGATTTTGATATCTCATATATTATATTCTAAACGAATAGGATTAACATAGTGAATAGAAAAGAAACTGTCGTTTTGCCTTTACTAAATAGTATTATAATATATATATATATATATATATATATATATATATATATATATGTATTATAAAAGTTTTGTTGCCAATGTAATTTTATAAACTTTTTACTCGTGTATTTTCAATTAAGTAGGTACTAAAAAATCTGAACTGTATCAGAATTTGATGAACCTGTTAAAGTATGAAGGGAAGTTCACTGAGTTAAACTTAGAACGCGTTAAAATAAACAAACATGCTTATTAGGTATCATTAACATTATTTAACTTTAACCAAACTTACCGTCTTTGCTTACTGCTCTGCTCCCGTCACCAGTAGCGTAATGTTACATAGCTTATAACCTCCCTCAAGAACTTGGCTATCATACGCAGAAAAAAATGGACAGCGCTCCTGATATTTATCCTGAGAACTAAATTTTGACATGTAAGTAATACCAATTTATTGTGCTGGTAGTTAGTACTAAGGGTTCATGCGTCATGAGTGGCAACGTCGCAATTTAGTGTCACATTTCGTGGTTTTCAATTTTTTATCATTTAATCGAAGTTATATTTAAAATATTTGTTTTGTATAAATGCTAGAATTAGGTGAAAGCTGTAAGTAGGTAACTATAATGCTTACAGTTATTTTACTATGAAAATAACGCAACTTAAGTTTCAAATGTATTATTATCATATAAATAGAACTGTAAACGCAACGATTTCTTACTCTTTATACAGCTTTCACCTAATTATAGCATTTTTCAGAACATATTTTTAAAATATAGGTCTGATTATATGATAAAAAAAAAAAAAAAAAAAAAAACGAAATATGACACTAAGTTGCGACGTTGCCACTCATAACGGTTAAACGCTCATAAGGTTCTGAACTAGGTACATACATACGAAATCTGAAGAAGTCTAAACCACACATCTGATCTATTATTGGTCGAAGTAAAAACCTTTGGAGAAGAATTTGTATAGCTGTGGACGTATTTCCGCTGAAATAATAAGTCGTAATAGATATATACTTAGTTAAAAGTAAGCGTAATTACATCCGAATTTAACAAATTTAGTAAAACATGAAATTCAAATTTTGCAATTAAGTGCTATCATTTTCGCTATTTGAATTTCAAGTTTAACTAAATTTGTGTTATCTATCATCCGGATTGCATTTATCAATGTCAAATTTGCATTTTTAACCATTTGCTGAAGTTGATAAGTGCCACCAAAAACAATGGCAAGAATAGGTACGTTAAAATTAAAATTGTTCAAAACTTAAAAATTGAATGATAATGTGATGTTTGGTTTTGTATCGACAAATTCTCAATAGGCTGAGTTGAGGAATTGTGCCCAGTAAATCGCAACAGACTCGCTGTTTGTTACATAGAGCTGTCAAAACGTGACTGATGTATACCTCTGCCCCACCCCTTCGGAAAAAGGCGCAATGCCATTCTATGTTAAAAGGCAGGTAGATCATGGCGACATTTTACTAGTACATACCTACATATTGTGACTACGGCTGTATGCCTATTCTTTTACATGAAAGCAGTGACAAGCGCACCTGGCAAAGATACTAGAGACATTTTACAAAATTGCGATTAGACAGATCAGTTGTATAATTAGATCAATTAGACCTAATTTAATGATTGTTTCTGAGTGTGGCTATTAGTCTTTTCTTTATTAATAATTAGATATTAATTATAATCGAAAATTTCATTCATTTGTCATTATTTGTCTAGTAAAGTATATACTTAACTAATGTTTACTGTATCTAATTTAGTCAAATAATTTAGTACTAACTAGATCACCACAAAGCAAGTATGTAAATGAGATTTTGTGAATTTGTTTCATGAAATGACAATACGAACAATTGAACTTTCTTTTTCATGTATTTAACAGTTATAACTTATAAAGCATTATCTAATATAGTAAATTAGGCAAAAAAAATTTGCATCTTTTTGCAATTTTTATGTGCCTAATTTTTTTTAATTTGAAATGGCTCTTATGATCAGAGGATCTCACTAGAGTAGTAACAGTTACTATGTAGAATCTATAAGCAGTTTGTAATGTTTACAAACATACATAGCTTCACGCCTTTTATCCCCGAAGGGGTAGTCAGAATCCAGGGTAACCCAATATCACTTTACCCGACCCGGAGATCGAACCCGAGACCTCTGCGTGGTAATCCGTACAAAGTACCACCAAGCCACCAAGTTATCTAATTTTTCTTATTTAATACTAGCTATTGCCCGCAGCTTCGCCCGCGCAAATGTCGGTTATCGCATAATATATTTTATTAACTTTCCGTATGCGTATAAGATCAAGGTTCCATAATAGGAAATACAATCTCCGCAATTCTACCCCATTTTCCCGCTCTGCAAATTTTTTTTTTTTTTTTTTCTAGCCCCAAATTAAGCAATTATATTTGCTTGTGTTATGGGTACTAAACAACTGATATACTACTTATATACATTTTTTTTTTTTGTAAATACATACATATTATAGATAAATTACACCCAGACACAGAACAAACAATCATGCTCATCACACAAAGGTTTGTCCTGGGTGGGAATCGAACCCACGACCTCCGGCTTAGCAGTCAGGGTTACTAACCACTAGACCAACAGGCCAGTCAAAAAAATTAGTGCTATGTTTTAAAAAAAATAAGTATTATGAATAAATTAATAACTAACTAGTGTACTTGGTACAAAAAACGTACAATTTAAAAGAGTGAAAGCCTCCGTGAACAGCTACAAGCACAATCGCCGTAGATTGAACACTTCTTCTAAAGACTAACAGAACCGCCTCATTAATATAAACTTCGAATTTGTCTTAAGATACTATCTATACTATTGTATAAAGCGGAAGAGTTTGTTTGTTTGAACGTGCTAATCTCCGGAACTTCCAGACAGATTTGAATAATTCTTTTTGCGTATGATAGCCCAGTTTTTGAGGAAGGTTTCAGGCTATGTAACATCACGCTGCTGGCGACAGAGCAGTAAGCAAAGACGCGGGTAAAACCGCGCCGCGGAAAGCTAGTTGTCAATAAATTGACAGCATAAAATAATTTGTATGATAGGAAAGCTGATAACAATTTAAAGGAATAACAGTAGGTGGCTGGCAGAAAGTAGGGGATAACAAATGCGATTTATCAAATGGAAATGCACGGTAAAATTGTTGAACGAAGGCAGTAACTAGCGAAGATGTAGACGTCTGTCTTTTTCTAAATCAGAATTATTACACACTGCCTGTTAGTATGGGATCTATGTGGTCCAGGAGTAGCGAACAAATCTAAATGTAGAAAAACCAAAACATCTATGCTTACCTATTTATTGGCGAATAGGTGTGAAATAATACCATCGTGTGTATGTATTGTCAGCTGATTAAGCTAATAACAAAGACTTATTAGTGTCTTGTTTTCGGAAACAAAAAATGGGAAATGATTATGAGTCACTACATCGCGTCAGAATCGCGACGTTTGTATGAACAATTAATTTACGTATACGTACTACCTGTGTATTGCTGCGTGCTGTAATTTGATATCATCAAAAATGGTATGATTTCCCAGTGCAATGTAAGTAGTACTTACTAATATGGCATGGGGGAAAATATGAATGGAACATGCAAATCATTTCTTTCGTTGATCTATTTAGAGTATAAAGCAAAGTCGCTGTTTCCTTCAGTCTGTTCTCCACTTACTTTTTTTGTAAAAAGTAAGTGGAGAACAGACAGAAGGAAACAGCGACTTTTCTCTACTGTGATATGCATGTATTATACATAAACCTTCCAGGTAAAAATTCATTAACGCCGTAGTATGCGTGCTCTCACTACTCTCTATTTCATTCTTAACTCACCTTCTCCTCCTGCCTATTTTACTTTACATATTTACTTTTAATTTTTGTGTTCCATTCATGACAGAAACCTACGTTCATCCAATAATCTTCTTCTTTCGTGTCATTACCATACAACTGGATTTGTTCATTCCTCTTTTCTTATCCAGGCTGTTCTACTTTGGAATGATCTTCCTGTTGGGGTCAAGATGGCCACTAACCGCTTTGTGATGAAGCCTAAGGTTCGAGCTCTCCTCTTTGAGAAATTGTCGGAGTTGTCACGTTAATTTCTCTCAGTTATATTATATGTATAGTGTTATTATGTTTTATAATATGAAATTATTCATATATTTACCGTTTATTTCGTATATTATGTTTTTTTATATATTCTTAATTTAAATCGCTATCATAGTTTTTTTTCTGCTTCATTAACTGCACCTACTTCGTTTATCTCTGCATCACATAAGGTTGACTGGTAGATAATGCTTTTAGCATTAAGTCCGCCTCTGTACCTATGTGCATGAAGTTTGATAAATAAAATAAAAAATAATATTATAAATGCGAAAGTAACTCTGTCTGTCTGTACACTTTCACGTCTAAGCCACTGGACTGATTTTGATGAAATTTTGTATGAAGATAGACGAGACCTTGGGATGAGATGAAAGTTTGTTTAAAAATCGTCAATATATGTACATATAGACAGAGACATTTTCATAGTAGCTTAATCAGCTGACAATACATACACACGATGGTATTATTTCACACCTATTCGCCAATAAATAGGTAAGCATAGTTGTTTTGGTTTTTCTACATTTAGATTTGTTCGCTACTCCTGGACCACTTAGATCCCATACTAACAGGTAGTGTGTAATAATTCTGATTTAGAAAAAGACAGACGTCTACATCTTCGCTAGTTACTGCCTTCGTTCAACAATTTTACCGTGCATTTCCATTTGATAAATCGCATTTGTTATCCCCTACTTTCTGCCAGCCACCTACTGTTATTCCTTTAAATTGTTATCAGCTTTCCTATCATACAAATTATTTTATGCTGTCAATTTATTGACAACTAGCTTTCCGCGGCGCGGTTTTACCCGCGTCTTCGCTTACTGCTCTGTCGCCAGCAGCGTGATGTTACATAGCCTGAAACCTTCCTCAAGAACTGGGCTATCATACGCAAAAAGAATTATTCAAATCTGTCTGGAAGTTCCGGAGATTAGCACGTTCAAACAAACAAACTCTTCCGCTTTATACAATAGTATAGATAGTATCTTAAGACAAATTCGAAGTTTATATTAATGAGGCGGTTCTGTTAGTCTTTAGAAGAAGTGTTCAATCTACGGCGATTGTGCTTGTAGCTGTTCACGGAGGCTTTCAATCTTGTAAATTGTACGTTTTTTGTACCAAGTACCCCAGTTAGTTATTAATTTATTCATAAAACTTCAATTTTTTAGAACATAGCACTAATTTGCAGAGCGGGAAAATGGGGTAGAATTGCGGAGATTGTATTTCCTATTATGGAACCTTGATCTTATACGCATACGGAAAAATTTGGATGACCCTGACTAACGCAATGTGCAAATAAGGGACATTACAATACCAAAGATCCGGTAAAATAGTACAAACCTTGAGATTGAACACCTGCAAAAGCTTTAGAAAGTTGATAAAAATGATGGTTAATGCACTAAAAACTTAGCTATTAATATCAGGGATTCACACCCGATTTTCATCGCTTAATTAATTGTGCATGCATTGTTTTGACGTTGTGTTCACATGCGTCACAAACAATTAGGTTGTACGTATGCAACAATATTGAAATTATGATATTTTGGTAATCTAAATTTCGTCGTTAATAGTGTCCAGTGTTGACCGACAATCGTAAAAGTAGTGTAAAGGAAACATTAACACCTCACTTTTAATATATTTATTTATTTATATGGACACACAAAAATTATAAAGATAGTACATAAAATAACAAGAGCACAAAGGTACTGCTTATTTCATCAGAAATTTATTCCAGCAGACCTGCGACAGGAAAATTGATAAGAACATGTGTGTGAGTGGTACCTTAAATAAAGATAACTAAACTGAAACAGAACTGCAAAAATAAAATTATATATAAATAAACATACATAAAAACAATATAAAAATAAACGTACTTAAATAATATACCTATATATATATATATATATATATATAAGTACGTTTTTTTTTATAAATATAAATATACATACATAGATATAAATAAAGATAATCACTGTAGTGTTGAAAGGTAATGTTCTTTGACCCGTTTATTAAAGATAGAGATGGTCTTGGAATCTCGTCTGTTAGGCGGAAGTAATTCCACAACCGAACTGCATGCACAGAAAAGGAATAGGAGTAAAAATCAGTTTTATGGGAAGGGATATCAAGAAGAGTTCTAAAATGGGATCTACAAGGAGCATCAGAAGGGCGAGCAAACGAAAAACGCTCGCGCAAATACGCAGGATAATTAGGATTGAAAAGAATGATGAAAAGTAGACATGTGAGTAAGGTTGGAAGAGATTACCTTGGTAACAGTGTTTATAAAAATGGAGAAAAGAAGAGGCAAAAGGACACTACCCTGAGGCACACCAGCAGTGAGAGCACACCAGTCAAAGAAGGTCTCGTCGAGGCGAACACACTGCGAGCGATCCCGAAGGTATGAGTCAAACCAGGATAACGCAGAGGAAAAGAAGTTAATAGATTTAAGGATCCCTATCAGGATATCAAAATCCACTGAGTTAAAGGCACAACTGAAGTCAAGTAGAACTAAAACAGTGAGCGACTTATTATCCATTGCCCAACGGATATCGTCTGTGACCTTTAGCAACGCAGGAACTGTGCTGTGACCGACACGAAATCTAGACTGGAAGGGAGAATTAAGACTGTTAGATAACAGAAAACTCAATATTTGGCCATGTACAATGTGCTCAAGAACTTTAGAAAGGAAAAGTAGAATAGAAATAGGTCTGTAATGAGATAAAGAAGTAGGGTTGCTTATTTTAGGCAGTGGTATTATGTGCGTCTGTTTTCAAGCTAAAGGAAATGTACCGGAAAATAAATAAAAATTAATATAGGCCGTACCTATATTAATTTTTCCTTATTTTATTGTTATTTTCAAGTTTTTGTAACAGTAGGTAGTTCGCTGTTCATAAACAAAGTGTATGAATGGTCTGCGAATATATTGTGCTACGATTGTTCAAACACATAAGATTCCACTAAATGTAAATATTGGTATCTATCTCCAATATTTACTTTTAGTAGAATCCTGGAATCATACGGTACCTACATCAGTCTCAGTTGAGAAAAATCATATCTAGCAATGGATGATTTCAGTTTAAATTTATAGAAGTTAAAAAAAAAACAAAAAAGTATAGGTTTCTTTTCTTCCTCCAATTTTTCGTGCTGAAGGTACATTGAAAATTATGTCCTCTATCTCACTCCCACAATTAATACAAATCGAATGAAGTAATGACACATCATACAGGTTAAAGCCCAATAAGCCATTTAGACTGCCAAAGAAATAGACATACATACCCACATACATATATACATACATAGATAGATACATACATACAAACCGACATGTATACATAGGTACATACATACACCTCTGTGGTTCTGTGGTACTGTGCATGGACTGCCACGCAGAGGTTGCGGGTTCGATTCCCGCTGAGTGCAAATATTTGTGTGCATGAACATGGCTATTTGCATTGGTCTGGGTGTTTCTATGTATAATATGTATGTATTTACAAAAAAAAAAGTATATAAGTATGTATAACCGTATTCTAGAACCCATATCACAAGCACTATTAATATACGCTTACTTTGGGTCTAGATGGCGTTGTGTGGTTGTCGTGGTATTATTATTATACACTCGAAAAACATTACCCTTCTTGACTTTGTCAGTCGGGCAAAAAGAGAATACACAAAATATTAAATTATTAATGGTTAGCCAGTCCACATGATTTTCTAGGTTGACATCAGGTGGCTTGGGCAACATTATAGGGTATGGAGGATTTTTTTGAAAGAGAAAGGCAACAAAAATTGCCTGAAGAATAAAATTTACAAAGACATATTTAAAAAAAGGAGGAGGTCTCTAGAGCTATATTTACCAACATAAAGATATGAATTTAATAGTTCTGAATGATGTGTGAATATTAATTAGAAACATGCGAATAGACGGTTTTATGACAAACTTCCTAGTTTCAGAAATAGTCAGTTATGTATATATTTTGTAATAACTAAGTATACAAGCACCTACTGATAAAATAAATAGTTTGTTTAATGTGTTATAATATGACAAGAACATGAAGTTTGAACAATGTTCTTGTTATGATTGCTTGTATGTAATGGAGGTGAGGTGCATTGTGACGTATTTGTCGGGTCCTTTTTATTAACTTATTTATTATATAAGTAGCTAGGCCCCACGGCTTCGCCTGCGCGTAAAATATGTTTTATCTCCAAAGAGCCAGACCGATTTCGGGATCAAAAGTAGCATATGTCCGTCACCGGCACCAAATCTATCTACATACCAATTTTCATCAAAATTGGTTCAGCCGTTTAGGCGCTCAGTGGTAACAAACATACACACATACACACACACACACACACGCACGCACACGCACACGCACACGCACACGCACACGCACACACGCACACACACACACACACACACACACACACACAAACTTTCGCATTTATAATATTAATAGGATACACATGTATAATAAATTTATGAAATAATTATTGAAAGGTAGGTAAGATATCTAGGTACACCTAAACACAAGACAAACATAATTTGTGGTGTTTGTGAAATATTCTAGAATAAAGACTACATTATGTCATTGAACCACATCAACCATGTGAATAAACAAATTTCGTCGACAAAAGTAATTTCATTTAAAATTCAGACACTTCCTTAGCTAAATAAAACTTGTAACTCCACTACATTCGCCCTAGTAGATATTGACGTGTTCATAAATGTTTCTATTAGAATAAATTGGTTGCGAAACTTATTCTAATTCTACATAATAAATTCTAAATAATGTTGACTGTATTTAGCAAATAAATGCCTCGCATTGTCATTTTGCAAGCGCAGAATATTTGATATTCTCAAAATATTTAATAATTTTAACAAAAACACTAGTGTGTAATAGTATCGTATACATTTTTGTATGACATACTTAAGTACTTTACCGGAAAACCAAGGCTCAGTTGTTTCTCGTCATAGCAAATCTTTAATTAAATAGTATTTAGGTCGGTTTACGTACTATTTGTTATAGAATCTTCATTGTTTTGTTACGAGGCCTGTCGTGCTTATATAGAGATGATACCGACATGTTTTCGATCACACTCCTTCGCGAGTGTTATCTGAGACGAACACAGTAATAGTTTAAGTTCATTTTCATTTTCATCTAAGTGTTTGTTCATAGCCACATCAGTGGCAGAACAACTTCATTCATCGCAGAAGCAGGAGAGGCACATTAGACCGATACCGGTAAGTAAAAATACATTAAATAAAACTTTTTCGTTCAGATTGCATTATAAAATTGCAAAAATAGGACATTGAAAATACTATCGCTAGATTTACAAGCATCTCTGCATATTTGCATCTTTATCACATTTGTTTCATAACAACTACCTTAGCTAAGACGCCATCAGTAACCATGTATCCATAATAATTGTTATACTATTTATGACAAATATAATTAACAATATACTTACGACGATAATAATGTATCACATATTGTATTTGTCTAGTAAAAATAAACCTCAAAGCCTCACTTTCAAGCAACGTAGTAACACGTATGTTGCATCATAGAGCCCAAACGAATGCACAAATTAAAGAAAATGTTTATTGTTTAAAAGATTACCTACTTAATCTTTTATTCTAGGATATATTTGATAAAAAATTGTCATCATTAGCCATTTTTAAACTGTAAGCTTTTATCGAGACTATTTTCAATTTTAGTGATAACAAACACCAAATAGTTACAAATTGGTAGGTATGAGTCGAAGAGTCGATAATTGAATACACACGAACTAGTTTGACATTCAAGATAGTCATAGCCTCAACTTGGCGGAACATACGATTAGCAAGGTTTAAATATATTGAGTTTTGCATGACCGTGTGATGCGTTACTAACCTCTCGTAAAAAGATTTGCTTATTTTGGTACTATTCTTTTTTACTGGCAACATTAAGATACATCGTTCTACTACTGTTCAAATTAAATCGGGTCTACGTACATTGATACACGTAAGTAATTTTTTTTACAATAAATATACTATTTTCATGAATTACTAGTAACTCGCATCGTATTTGAGGGCGCGAAATAAATGTGAGATGCGTAGTTAACGTTTCCATAAGAAAACTTCTTAAAACTGATTTCTGGGAACATCGTTATTTTAGTAGAGTACGAGACTGTTACAGAGTACAAATTATGCAATTTTAGATGTGTAGAAATATTTTTTTACATAAAAGGAACATAATTTTTGTTGCGTGTTGTAGTAATACGAGTATTACAGTGTTGTTGCAAAAAAGTAAATTAATCTTAAAAAATAGAAGAGCATCCTTCACAGTTTTTTTTTACACAAAGTCATAGTTATTTATTGTTTTTTTTTTAATTTGATATAAATTTGATGAATGCTTTTTATAAGGACTTCTTAAGAACGGTGGATCAAATTTTATGTTCTTTTTATATAAGTAGACATAAACTCACTAGAACCATTTCTGGAAAGTTTTATATTAGATACTAAATATCTATCGATCTAACGATTTTTATAAAGCACTAGAAACCACTTCTGCCACTTTTGCCTTCTGCAAAAAGAACACGACCTATGCAAAGAAGTAATGCTTTCTATCAAGTTGTGTCGGTAGGTACTTGGCTAGGTAGCCAGTTATTAAAAATCCTCAAAACAAAATTGCGAACGCCCTACTTATAAAGTCACATCAGCAACAAGGGTTTCTATTTCGGTGACTATCGCTTGTTGACTATTCGGTAGGAGGCTGTCATCCTTCACGTTATCTACGATCAACAATAAAGAGTACAAACAATGATAAATCACGTCTACACAAATTGTTAAGTCAATATTTGTTTCGTCATCGCAAAAGACACCAAAAAGTGTAATCAACGGTTTTAGACGCGCCATTTTTATGGTTGTAAAAGCCTAAAAGGACAATTCGGTAGCTGCATAAGGCAGAATATTCTTATAGGTTTTAGCAAAAATGGGTCGGATCGATCGGGAAATAATATCTATCTCTTATAAAATATCGAACTAACGTAAAAGTTGCGTTGATGCGATCCGAAGATCTTTTAAAAAATGCTCATAATTGGGATGAAATCAGTTAACGGATTTACATCCTATTGGATAGGACCTTTTGATAATAATAGTTTCTGATATAACACGAATGAACGAAATTGCTTATGCTTATTTCAGTAGGTAAACACGTCCACTGCTAGACAAAGGGGGCATATTTGCCATAATCTCAACGCTTAGCAGTCTTAACATAAGATGCATATTTCACCCGGTATTGCTTCATCTACAACGAGAAATGCAATAAATGCTAAAAGAAAATATTTGTTAACTACATTGCCTATTGTGCTAATGACATTGTTTTTCACTAGCACCAGCAACTCTAGTAAATTTTGATAGTATTAAAAATATTAAATAGTTTCGTTTCTTGAAGTCAGTGTCAATCACGGTGAGTGGTTATTCAAATTTCCGCTAGGAGCGCTAACCGCAAATGTATGGCATCTATATACAACTAACGTAGCAAACAAGCATAACTATGTTCTCTAAGCATTACCACCGATCGTAAAAGGATGAGGGAGGAAGAAAACTGAAAGGAAAACGCATTAGTATTAAAATTTATAATTATACGTCGATATTCTTTATGAGCACTTACCAGCAAGAGTCTACCTTTAAAAATGTCATGTGACAAATAAAGTTATAGATAATTATGGTTTCGGTGAAATTATCAAACTCATACAAGTTACACTTTCATAAGTACGTTTTCCTTGTTTGCGAGCCTCTTACTATTTGGTATAAATAATAATAATATTTATATAATTTATATATTTATACAAATACCAAATTTAAAATACTATTTGCAATAAATATAGAATATTTTTTAGATGATTTATTAATAAAGTCCATACATTGACTCTCTGTACAATAATTCTTCTTAGTTAGGACGACATAATACGCAGATAAGCTACAGTAAAACCAACGTAAAATACGCTTTAGGTGTGTTTGTGTGAAATTTCGATCGTGCTTTACGTCGCTCTTCGTTAAAAGAACAGCATTCCAAACATTCTGTCTTTGAATTATTTAGTCCAGTCAAAGAATGGCAAAAAAGGCTTGTAGAGTGCGTGAGCGAGTAACTAAGCAATTCCTTCAGAAACATGTTTAGGGTGATCAAGGAGTAAACATACTAAAGTCTCCTCCCCTAGGGGTGAGCCGGAACGGGGGTGAGAGGATTAAAGTTCCCAATTTTGAGTTATTCTCTAATATGTCTTAAACGGCGCATTCTAGAGAATAGTGATCTTCTACCTAATGGAAACTTATAACACTCTCTAAAAAACTTTTATTCTGTGCACATTTTTCAATTTTCTAATAGTTTTTGAGCTACACGCTTCAGAAAAATAGAAATCAACAGAATAAAAGTAAATGTGCACAGAATAAAGTTGTACAAAATTTTAAAAGCTTTCATGCGATAGAAAAATACTATTCTCTAGGATGCACCGTTTTGGAGATATTAGTGAAAACTCAAAATTGGGTAAATGAAAATGTATTTATTCATATACGTTAATTAAATTAACACTTATGCACGTTAAAATTTAAAAAATGTCAGCCAATTAAGTTACAGCCAGTTCGCTGACGAAGTAGAGCCATGAGAAGAACTGGCAAGAAACTAAGTCACTTTTTTTTAACGCCAAATTATTAAAAAAATTTAAGTTACAATTTCAAGTAGCATGTAAAATGAATGACATAGGCAATACACTTAATATTACAATTTTTGTAAGTTACAATTTCAAGTAGCATGTAAAGTGACACAGGCAATACATTTAACTCTATAGGTAATTATTTACAGCTTTCTATGTTGTAAAGAAAAAATAAAAAGGAAAAAGTAAAATGGGTGCTTTACAGGCTGCCTCAATATGTATATTGCTATGAAAAGATAAAGGCAACATGTGAACTGTAATAAATGTTTCTATGGACACGCACACACACACACACACTTTTTTCGGTTGTTTTGTGAGTGTATAACATTTCTGTTATATAGAATATCATTGTATGTAGGTATTATATGGGTTCGATTCCCGCTCAGTGCAAATATTGGTGTGCATGAACATGTTTATTTGCATTGGTCTGGGTGTTTCTATGTATAATATGTATGTATTTACAAAAAAATATTTTATTATTTATTATATAAACCGTTATTAGATGCTATAAAATAAGATCGAAAGTTGGTGCCAAGTAAAACAATAACTAGGTATATCAATCTTAATTTGCTATTGTAGTAAGGTTCTTATAGTACTGCTTGTATTGTATTGTATTGCTTGTGTAGTATTGCTTGGCACCAACTTCAAAGTTATAAAATACTTATTTAATCATTTCTGGTTAACTAAATCAAAATACGAATTAATTTGTGCTAAGTAAATTTATTTTTTACTTTTTAGTTTCCTTCCTGGTTGAAGTCGGTTTTCTTTTTGTTAAAGTTAGTGATGGGTAGACCTAAATCTTACTTACGTATTACTTTTGTACAAACTAAACATTTTGGCACGTTGAACCGTATGAAGTTATTAGCCCGACATGACTGCTGTTGAGGAATTACCTCGACTGTCTATGGTCACCTGTAATGGCACTTATAACCCATATGGGTGCAAAGTACTCATCGTTAGAAATGAATTAAGTCCAAACACGAAGTAATTGCTGTAAATCGTTGTCGAGTTCTCTCAACTGTCTTTCGGCTCCATCATCAGATTGACTCCAAACGTTCACTAAATAGAAGTGTCTTAAAATACTTAATGAAAAAAATAACAAATGCACTAAAAAAATAACAAATGCACTAGTCGCCAGTACGATTTTTGAAAGTTCCCCTCGATTTCTCTGGGATGCCATCATCAGGTCTTGATTTTCTTATGATGGTACCACCCTTGGGGTATCTCCTTTCCAACAAAAAAGAATTATCGAAACCGGTTTATAAACGATGAAGTTATCCGCGAACACACATAAAAAAATATATATATACGGTCGAATTGAGAAACCTTCTTCTTTTTTTGAAGTCGGTTAAAAAGGAAATGTCATTAGCCTTTCAAGACCAAACGATAGTATTTTCAAAATAATAAATAAATAAAATTTATTTATTTAGGTATAGAACTTTATAAAATTGCAATATAAATTTAAGATAGAAAAGGTCAATAATACAAATGAACCAAGAAAACTTTACTCTTACCTGCTTACAACACAGTACCTACAGAAGAATCTCTTTACAGAGTCCTAATAGCTCATTATTATGTTGTTGGGCAACGGCATGATAATATGTTATCCTACGTTGTGAAAGAAACCTCAGGTCTTTATTAATGGTATCGCGTGCCTTTTAGTACAATAGGTGGATATTCTTAATAGTGGTAATTGTAGTTGGCTAAGCTAAAGACAAACAATCGCCGCAATGAAAATAGGAAAATACTTCAGTGTTACACAATAATAACAGATTATTTCATCAAACGCAACAATGTAGGTAATTATAAAAATTAAGTAAAGAATTTATATAAAAAAATATTTAGTTAAAATGCAATGACTTTTTCAACTATCCTGAGGTTAATTACTAGTGTTGTACCTAAAGTGTTTATGTGCTTTCCATCTGACTGCCCGATTTTACTACTTATTTTACTACTTAGATTACTGGTCAACGTAAAAGCATCATCAGTTGTGAATTAAGCAGTTAGATATCGAGCCGGAATCTTTAATTAGCATCTACAAACATCAGTTTTTGTGTTCGAGTTCGTGTACATTTGCAAATTACGAGTTCACTATAATTTATTAGGTTACAAAGAATACTAATACGTATTCTAATCAATCGTTCAAAAACATCGAATGATGTTGAGAAATTTGCAAATAAATTACCTACTTAATAAAAACAAGTTTGGTATGTTACAATTTACACCTGACGTCAACACAAATTAGGCAAAAGTTTAACGTACCTATGGCTTAATACCTACATAGATAAGCTAGCTATTATATAAAAGGTTAAGTTTCGTTTTCTTTTCAAAGTAGTAAATACGCGTGTTTGACCCGGTTTTGCACAAGATACGTCTTAATAAAAATAAAAATAAACCTAATCTCGTATATGTATAAGTAAAAATATTGCATGGTTTACAAAAATTATGTTAGAGAAACAAACAAGAAAACAGTGACTCCTTTATACTATTTACAGGTGATAACATTATCATTACTAGAGTAGTTTATTCTTTAAATTGTATTATTTATGTAATGCAAGGAAAACAAACATTTAGGTCAAACGAGTTTAAATAATTAGCTGTCAAGTATAGATCTGTGTTGGCGCCACTATGGCCGCTCTGACAGGCTTGTCTGTGCTACTCAGGTTATATTTGATTAATTAATTTTCTTTTAAGTATAACAGGTTTTTATTAATAAAGTTAATTTTCCACTGATAAGACAATGCGAGGCGCAACGATGCGCGACTAAAATATTCATAATAAATTAAAATTCCGAATTCCTATCATTTGTTTCTTCTGTTATTTGTAATACTCTAGTATAAGCTAAGGATTCTACATCTATATAAATAAAAGCGAAAGATCACTCACTCATCACTAAGTCTCAGAAACAAACTAAGATGAGATTTTGCGAACTTCATCACCTAAGGAGGTAAAAAGGGGGTGGCAAAGTTTGTATGACACTTTTTTTCAAATAACTAGAAAATACTCATTATTTAAAGAAATTGAAATTGAGTTATTTTTTTTAACTACCCTTACAAAGGAGTGATTATGGGGTGTAAGTTTGTATGAAAAATTTTTATTTTTAAATTTTAGTAGTTTAGTTGGGCACCATTTTTTAGAAACTATGTAGAAACTATAATTGAGTGGGAAAATAGGAGTCGTAAGTTTGTGTGAGATTCCGTCAGTTTTAGCGGTAACGGGTGAATAAGTTTAAATGGGATTCGTCATAGAGACGAGTTATACTGGTTACTGATACCATGGTCGATTGCCGTAAGATCCAGGCAGGCAATATTCTCATATATGTACACATCTAATTTTGAAGCGAACGAAGTCGCAGGCAACAGCTAGTTAATTAAGTTAAAAAAAATCCATTTCATGGGGCTGCCTTAAGGTACATCTACCTGCTTCTGAGATTCTTTTGTACCTGCCTGTCAGTGTGTTCACGGGCAAGGTGGACTGATTACTGTATCTTACTTGTTCTCAGATTAACGTTCTCATATTATTATATTCTTTATTGCAGAGAAGCTTCGAACAGAGCTCTCTCAATAGCTAGAGTATTATGATCTTGCCAGGGTAATGTTTTTGAACTTCTTATACAGAATCTGTGGCTTGAAAGGCCCATTATTGACTTTAACGTTCTATGGATATCAGTTTTTTGACAGAACACTTATGTTAAATAGACAAATTTTTCACTATGGGTGTTTAGGAAAATTTTCGACACCAGTTGACACTACTTCAACTTTCACATCATAGGTTAACTTTGAAAAAGCGCTTGACAGCTAGACCTGACGCATCGGTGCTGTACTCTAGTGGGCGCCATTTTATAAAACCCTCTCAGCAATTTTATTTTGTCCAGAAGCACGTGAATTATCCATTTTGTAAATTAAACATTAGAATAGCCGAAAAATGAACACTGAAAAATATTTGTTTTCATAGTGCTGTCAAAATGAAAGACCTTTTACCAAACTGGCGCCAACTGGTGGCGAAAATTTTCATAAACACCCTCATTCTTACGTCGTATATCCTTAATGCATTATTTTCATTTAAGATGTGGATCGAGAAACTTGCAATTTAGTCATACATTTTGTTACAATCGCCTCGCTTCGTTGGTGAAAAGCCATCCTTACTAATAATGATTTTAATAAATAAGGTGCACTTTGCTTCTCATTAAAATATAAGCAATAGAAATTAAAAATTAAATATTGACTGACAATTAGGTACAGAGAAACTTCACTTTATTTACTTTCTATACTAACATTTTAAAATTAGAATGTAGAGATATTTCGAATATCAAACTCCTTGCATGGCAGTTGTCGAAGAAAAAAAGTAATGGTATCTATAAATGTAGCTTTCTTTTACGATTAGTTTGACTAGTAGGAATATCTATCTATAAATTGTAGTATAGGAAAGTGCTGCCGCATACTGGGTCACTTATTGGGTCTGGTCACATATGGGGTAATTTTTCAGTGCTGTTCACTGTAAAATTACTAGTAACCTCACGGCTACACTTGTGAATGTATTTTTCATACATTTTCTATTGAATCGGCGCAAACTGAAAATTCGAGATGACGCATTCAAAAGATACCTAAGCTGCTGCATGGTAGCATGAGTAGTCAACGTTCATAACTTGTGGCTATATCAATCAACCACAGCCACCGCCGGTTTCTTAAAAATGTTGAGACAAAGCATTTCTAACTATATACCTAGTAGGTGCATTGGCGCTCACATCTATCTACTAGAGACAGCGGCTAGTGACACGAGTTCAGTATGCGACAGCACCAAGGCACAGTCTGAACACGAAACCTCTAATGAATTGTTTATATAAAAATATATATCTTTTAAATCAGATCAGTTTGTTGCTCACGTTTGACGTTTGCTTCACGTCAAAATACAAACAAGCTAAAGATTAGTCACATTTTACTAAAAACATTAGATTTTCTATGTCGAACTGGCAGATGATTAAAATCAAATTATATTTCATCTTTATTTATGTATGAGTTTATCATTAAAAATCTAAGTACTTATATTAAAACTGCTATAAAATAAGTAATGAAATGGTGAAGTTTATCCAATTAATATAGCCTAGAATAATTATTCTCGAAGCGATTATGTACTAACTGTGAGACATTACCTATCTTGCTAGCGTCTAAATGTCAAATGAGACAATCAAGTTCTAACCTATCATGGGTACAAAACAATAAAACATCGGACACTGACTCACACATTGTCTAATCGTACTATAACAAACAGCCTTCACCTTGCTGAACCGGCTCCCGACATGCCCTCATAGCAGGACACACGAGGTTGACACACTTGATCGATGAGGTTCAAGATGCAGTTCTCTCTTCATAACCAGTTTTATCTGGCTTGTAGCTATCATGTTTTGTTTTTTTGTTTTCCAAATTGAAGCGTCAATTAGACAGAACGAAGTGGCAGCTTTTCAATTCACGGGTCAAATGTAGGACATTACACTACATTAAATTTTTATTTATTGTAAAAAATATTCAACAGATTTTATCTTATGATGTGAAGTTTGTTAGGTTTTAAGTTAGGTTCTTCTTCTTCTTATTTTATTCTGGCAAATTAAGTTAGGTTAAGGATTGACAGGTATAGTTTAATAGGTTATAACACGTCAATCCATAGAATTCCTCCAGATTTCGTCATGAGAAAACATTACAGCACATAAATTCTGTACATACCTATTAGTTTTCTTTCTTATTAATTATTTCTTTTTTTTAATCCTAATATATATGATGAACTTTTATTGCAAAACCTCTCTATAGTAGGTACCTTTACAGAGAACACCACAAAAGTATCTCTAAATTATTTCACTCGCGTGCCCAATTAATTATTACTATGTCTACATGGTTATAGGCGAATGACTTAATAATCGAAGTTAAAACGGTCAATCCTTTTCCTCCACAGCTTGCCAAGGAATATTTTAATGATATTTTACAAAAATAAATGTATTTAAGTATGTTTATCCGTATTCTAGAACCCATAATACAAGCATACATTGGGTCTAGATGGCGTTGTGTAAAAAAAAAAAAAAAAGGGAACTCAGGGGGATGTGAGGAGGCAGTGAAGGGCAAGTGAGGGGCAAGTGAACGGCAAGTGAGGAGAAAGTAAGGGGGACGTAAGGGAAAGTGAGGGAAGTGAGGAAAGTCAGGAGACAGTGCGTGGTAAGTGAGGGGTGAGTGAGTGCAAAGTGAGCGAAAGTGAGGGGAAGTGAGGGAGATGGGAGGGAGACGGGGGGGGAAGGGAGGGGAAGAGGAAATGAGGGAAAGGGGAAAGTTATTGTAGTGAATATTTGTCTTTGTGTATTGTATATTGTTTTACGGGGGATATCTTTAGGTAGATGAAAGAGGGTTTGTACGAATGGTGATGATGGTGAGATTAGAAATAGTATGCAAAACAGTATTTAAACAATATAAAAATGTAAAAGCTATACATATACAAAAACGAAAGGTCCCTTACTCACTCACTCATCACGAAATCTCAGAAACTACAAGTGCTAGGAGTTTCAAATTTTGGAAATTGGTGCTCTCTAAGACGGGATTTTGCGAAATTCATTTCCCTGGAGTATAAAGGGGAACAAAATTTGTATGAAGCTTCTATCGATTTAAAGGAGTTTTGATAATACGATTTCCAAACTAGAAACTATTCTTATTAAGTGGGAAAATAGGAGTGGCAAGTTTCGTTAAATATCGCAAAATTTAGTCTGGTTTAGGGGTAGCGGGTGAATAGATTTAAATCGGATTCGCCTTAGAGACGGATTATATTGATATTTATTACTAATACAATGTACGACTGCCGCAAGATTAGGTAAGAAATATTCTCATACAGACACACATCTGAATTTTCACGCGAACGAAGTCGCGGGCAACAGCTAGTTATTCAAATAAAAACAGATTCGATCAATGTTGTCCAATCTCTATTCAGGTCAAACTCATGTCTGCCATACGCACTATGTATGCTGGCTGTGATAGCGGCATAACAGCATAACAGCTGTAGTTTTATTTTCCCTAGGTTAGAATAATAAAGAAAATTTTATAAAAAATCAACACGTTCTATAAAACGTGCATGCTGCCATTATCAATTCAATGTAAAAATAGGAATTTATGATTAAAATATTTATAATACTTAATTAAAAAATAAATAAACATACCATAGTGATCAATAATAAAATGAACCATAATTATAAAAAATTAATTGATTGACTATTGAAAATTATATCAAACAGCCATCATCTTTGTCTATGATGATGATGACGCCCCCTCGTTACATACCTACATTTAACAGATTAAGTACAAAATTATTAAGGTGCGAAATATGGAGACCTGTTTGTGCAGAGAAACAAGTTGTTTTCTAAGACATTTTATCTATACATATAATAAAATTGGAGTGTCTGTTTGTAATATTGAAATAACCGTTTTTTACTACATGTATATGAATATATATTAGGTACATACACCAAAATAACAAATTTTTAAATTTTTGTCTGTCTGTCTGTCTGTTTGTTCCGGCTAATCTCTGAAATGGCAGGACCGATTTTGACGGGACTTTTATTGGCAGGTAGCTGATGTAATAAGGAGTAACTTAGGCTACGTTTATTTTAGAAAAATCTTTTATTTTAGAAAATAAAGTAATGTTGATCGACTGTTAGGCTGAACGAAGTTCGCCGGATCAGCTAGTTTAAAATATAAAGGCATATCAGACTCATTTACTACGGAATAAGTTCTGTGTTGTGGGGGATTTTACAAACATACAATTACTAGACATAAAGTACATGCAAACGAGGATCAAATATCTAAGTATCACACAAACTTTTGTCCTTCGATCCGAACTCACAACCAGCACAGCAGTCGTACGCACAGAGGCAATCAAGAGGCGTAGGCGGTGACCTTCTTTATAATTAAATGGCTTAATAATCCTATTAAATAAAAAGTGATTGATTTAAGACCATTATTTGCTAATGAGTTTAAGTAGGTACTTCTACTTCTCATCGTCTCAGACATCATTATTCCATTTACTCGATCCAGATAATAATTATTAGGTACAGTAAATCTAGGCCGTCACTAAGCATGGTGGCAATGGTATAGAACAAAAGCTAGTGGTATACCAAGTAATACTGATGCAATATACTTACCTATCAGCTTATCCTTACCATAGCTTTGTGTAGTACTTAATAATTCAAGTTCCCGTGAGCTAATGTGCAGTTTGCTTTTTTTTTTGATTAAAACAACGATCACTCCTTCAAAATTACTGTTCGAATAATTAACCACGATAATATTATATTTACTGTTACTAATCTAATGTACGGGCGATTAGATTTAACATGAAATTAAAGAAAGCACTACTTTACCATAGAGAGCATGACTAGTGACTATGATGCTGTTGGTATTGCAGATTTTTATCAGCGATGGTGACCACTTACTAATTGAAGAACCTTTAACACGTCTTCTAAATAACTGATGAGCTAATTAGGTGGTAATTTGTACCACGATTTACTTAATAGTTACTATATTATAGAGATTTTGTAGCATCGTTCGTTGTTTCTGATATCACTTTTATGGCGACGTTTTCTCTCCAGCCTGTATATAATCTATCTTATTACAATGTAAGCAATTCGAAAGGTCAGAATAAAATTAACAATTAATCGGATCACGCTTCATAGCGTGATGTTTAGAAGATTACTATGAAGGCTTACACTACTTATCCTTCTCCTTAACGTATTAATCTATTTATCGGAGAATATTTCAACACTAAGTATTGTTCTAGTAAATTGGTCCATATAATCATTTCTTGACATTATTTGTTAGCAAATTCTCTTAATCATGGTGGATAATAACTTATTACATTCATGAGTTGATGGTCTATTAGTTGACAAGCGCTTTTCTTACAGGATAAAGTGACAGGACACAATATTTTTATTTATGGCCGTTTTTACATACCTAGCTAGGCCATTGTCGCTGTCGCTAAACTGTGTATTCGCTAAATATCTATGAAATTCTCGAACGCTATAATGTTGAGAAAGTTAAAATTAATTTCTTTTTAATTTTATACAGTCATTTGGTTCGAAAAATAGCGGTTACTTCGAAAGTTTTCCGGGGGTTTTAAAAACTGGTTATTTTATAGATTTTGATGGGCTCTTGCCAAATTTCGACAATGCCACCTAGTATTTTTGCCGCCCGCGCCGCCATATTGGAAAAATGGTGCCTAAGAGCGGGTTTTTAACAATATATCCTTTCCGACTCATTTCACGATA